>CM021105.1:551050298-551284605 GCA_007115665.2 Sequoiadendron giganteum
AGAGAGGATGTGGATGGTACAACAGAGTAAATAAATATTGGTAAGTATATCTAGTTGTATGTATATATTTAATTGATATATATATTTGTCTTTAAATTCATTTCCTTATTAAAGTTATATATAATTTTTTGTTTCAGGTCTCCCTTGATACAAAAAAGAGAGGAGATGCACTCTTATTACAATGGAATTTGAATCTACAGACATGTAACTATATATAGTTGTAGATACATTTAGTTGAGAGTATAAATATAAAACTAAATTTAACTCATTGTCATTTTATAAAAAGTTTATAATTTATTTCATATCCCCTTAAGCCATCCTTGTATGTGCCATTAATCCATCCACTTGCATCCCCTTTAAGTCTCTCTATTAATTCCCCTTAATTCATTCTATTAGGACCCCTTAATCCATATCCTTGTATATCTATCCTTAATCCATCCTCTTGCATCCCCTTAAGTCACTCTCTCAACACCCCTTAAGACATCCCCTTAAGCCATCCCCTTAGGTCACATGGTTTAGGGTTTACGGTTTCTAGGGTTCATGAGATGCTTAGAATAACAAATTTATATGGATTAATGGTTTAGGGTTGATCTCCTAGGATTTAGGTCACGTGGTTTAGGGTTTAGGGTTTCTAGGGTTCATGTGATGCTTAGAATAACAAATTTATGTGGATTAATGGTTTAGGGTTGATCTCCTAGGATTTAGGTCACGTGGTTTAGGGTTTAGGGTTTCTAGGGTTCATGTGATGCTTAGAATAACAAATTTATATGGATTAATGGTTTAGCATTGATCTCCTAGGATTTAGGTCATGTGGTTTAGAGTTTAGGGTTTCTAGGGTTCATGTGATGCTTAGAATAACAAATTTATATGGATTAATGGTTTAGGGTTGATCTCCTAGGATTTAGGTCACGTGGTTTAGGGTTTAGGGTTTCTAGGGTTCATGTGATGTTTAGAATAACAAATTTATATGGATTAATGGTTTAGCGTTGATCTCCTAGGATTTAGGTCACGTGGTTTAGGGTTTAGGGTTAAGGGTTTAGGACCCTTAAGTCATATCCTCTTACATGTACCCTTATTCCACAATCTTGCATCCCTCAATTCACTCGCATAATTCCCCTTAAGCCATTCTCATAGGACCCATTAAGCCATACCTTAGGGTTCATGACATGCATCCCATTCATCCATCCTATGGAAAACATCATTTGAATTTTTATGAAATTTATAAGATCCAATTTTGTAACTTTTACTATATATTTACTTAAATGACTCAAAAAAATTATAGAACTACTTACAGTTTACATTAATTATTTTTGCAGGTTCTCATCAAGTTGGTCTACCATGCAATTGTCACTGAAAAATTATTTTATCAAGAGACTATGTAAATATCAATTTTTGGTCTTCACGTAAAAATTGATAAGCTAAATAATTGGATATACATGAGCACACATATATGTTTCATCGTGTTGTATAGTTGTATGATTTTCAATTAACTTATTAGTAGCATTTTAAAAATCTCATTCCAATTTTATAGATTATACATTTCATATAATTGTTCAAATATTTTCTAGAATTGGTAAATAGTTAAAATTACATGCTCTTAATTTATTATGAATATAATCTAAACTATTTAAGGAATATTTAAATTTATCACCTTTAACCATGTGATAAGTTATATATTTATGAAATTTGATTGTAGAGATAAGAATTTATATCTAGTGCATGTATTACTTGAAAATTAGATAAAATATTTAGATCTACATATGTATGAGTGCATATAATCATCAAAATGAGCATAACATGGTCATAATTGACTGCATATATATAATCATCACATTAAAGTCATCTGATATAAATAAACAAAAATATGTATATGTCAAGTCCAACACATAAAAGTTTAAATAAAACTAGAGATGTCTAGTCTATTTAAAATTTAAAACCACTTAACTATCAGGCTTATCAGTCAAATCAAGTCTCCTCTTTGTTCCAGGTCAATTAGATGTACCTGCATCATGCTGTAAAAGAGTACAAGTATCTTGAAATTAGATTTAAATTTATTTATAAATTTTGATATAATTAAACATATTTAAACTTGAAAATATAAACTTTTAGATAAAAAAAAATAAAATTAATTAAATATCTAGTAAATACAATAAAAAAGATTTTTAGTACATGAATAATTTACCATATGATCATGTGGATCTACTAGAACATTTTGTTCAATGGGTAGCATAATTGTCACTTGAGAAGATCCAAATGCCTAATCTACTATATCCTGCATATTCATATAAAGCAATCAATATGTTAAAACCTCGAATATATATATATATATATATATATTTTAAAGATCTATAAAAATTGTTTAGGATATTTAGTGAAGTTTACAACCTTGAATGATATGACCTCAAGATCACACACCTGAGATTGCCCATGCATAAATGTTGATGATGTCTTAGGTGCACCTGCAATGGGTGTCTCATGAAATCCCTACATATAGATGTACAAAAGTTTGTATAGATCATTCACGCATGTGTATGTAAATGTAAAAATTAAATGAGATCTATGATGTGTATTTAATTCAAACTTAACAAACTTTTTGAAAGAATGCACCTGAGCTGATGATGACTCAGGAGTGCTCACCACAACTTGTGGTTGGATAGCACTAGGCATGCTCATCTGACCTCCCTGCATCTAGATATAATGTATATCAATCACACATCATGTGTAAACATTCAAAATAAATTAGATATATATCCACACAAACTAAATTTAATATATATTGGTTTAAGTACTTGACCAAAAGGTGAGCCCATATCTACAACACTCAACATATAGACATGATCATTTTGAGTTTTAGGCATTGTCTGATCATGCGTCTACACCAAACACTTATTGAATTAATATTGTATTAAATATATAATTTGATTTTATTATTTAAACATGAATTTTGCACATTCCAGAAAAAAAATTAAGTTCAAAAGATGAACATACCTATGTAAGATGATGCTCAGAATATAGTAAATCCATAACTGACTATGTCTTAGATGCATGTGGGTCACCTGAAGTGGATGCCTAAGTATTCCTATTGCTCGAGCCTCCATTCTCTCTATTGACCACTTCAGCCACCGTGTGTGAAGTCTGATAAGTGAGATGTCCTGAAAGTGAACTCAATGATCCTAATGTCGATAGCATGGTTTGCTATTGAAATGCAAAAAGAACACCAGGAGAAGCAGGAGGAACAATAGGAGCAATTGGAGCACATTTCTTAGGATCAACACATGCCACGCCCAACTCTCTGAAATGACCTCATATCAAAATAGTTGGGTTTTAAACCCAACTCAAACTCTGCCCATAACTTTATCAAAAAGTATAGGGGCACCTCATAATTACCATGTGGTGGAGTATCAAACACCATCCACCATCTATCCCAAAAATTTGCAGCTATCTGGGGGTGCCTACACCATAAAATTGAAATTAATTTTTTGGTGGGTGGAATTGGCTGGCTAGTTTGGGGGTTAAAACAATTCTGGCACATGGCTTCTTTGGTAATTTTAAGGTCATTAATTTCTTTATAAGACAATCCATTTGCATAGAAATTTCTCCTCTCGTCTCTCCATTGATGGAACCTATCTAGGTCCACATCAATAGATCGAAAAAAATCAAAAATAGTTTGCATCGTAGATGCAAACCATGAGAGATGGGGGGAATTCTAGGCTCATTTTTTATCAGATCTATATTTTCTTGAATCACCATAAGATTTTCCCTAATGCTCTCTCTCAACTAATCCTGGTCTACTATAGGGGGTGGGGGATTAGGAGGTGGAGGGTTTGGAGGCATGAGGTTTTCTTGTGGTGGTGGGTTTGGATCTATGGGATCTACAAGAATTTTTGGTTCAGGCATAATATCCTCTATGCTAAATAGTGGATCCATGTGAATGTAAAACCAAATGGCAATTGCACATGTTAAACAATTAAAAAATATATATCAACAAACTAATTAAATAATGCACACTATTAAAAATAACTATTTAAAAATCACATTGAACGTGCACAAATTCAAAATACAATTCATTTGAAGACCATTCGATTTATAACATTAAAAAATCGATAATGTTCATTAAAAACCCATAGCATGTACATGTTAAAGTTTATAATTTAAGTTTTTACAAGTTTTGAAAATTTCAAGTTTGTGGTTTACAATTTGAGTTTTGGGTAAGGGTTTGTGTTCATATTTAAGAATGTATGGTTTAGTGTCTAGGGTTTTCTTGATTAATGATATGTGATTATGTATGGTTTGGAGTTTACATATAGTTTGAAAGATATCTAGGTTTTATGGTTTAGGGTTGATAGATAGGATTATATGAATCATGATGTATATATATAAGGTTGTATACATCTATTTCAAGATTTGGGGATTTTGAAAGTTATATATGTATATTAGAATAACAATAACCATTAAGATCTAGAAACTAAAAAAATTGGTTATAAGGATACATTTAAACATATAATAATAGAAACATAGGAATCATGGTATTTGAAAAGGGGGAATGATAATAGGAGTTACCATAGAGCACAAAATATTGTGCATATGAGAGACATAAAATGTATGAGAATTAAATATTATTTTAATAATAAATTATTAAACAATAGTATAGTATGAAACTTAAAGGATGCAAATAAATTAAAATTATATTGATTAAAAGTAATAATTATGCAAGAAATAAGGAAGCCAAACTACCAATTCGGTAGGGTCAAATCCAAGAACTTGCAACCCAATCCTTCACTAATAATATAGAATTTAGATTTATACATTTTAATTTCTTGATTTTTTTAAATTTTGAGTAATAATAATGAAGGAAAATCTATAAGTTGATGTTATAGGACCCCCTTTGACAAAATGGTAACAATCGACCTAGATTATGTTGAACCAAGAGTGAAGGAAATGAAAATTCAATATGTTATGATTAAAAGTCTATGGTTGTTATAAAAAATTGAGGTAAATGCATTGTCTTACATGATACCTCACAATTATCACTACTAAAAATAAACTTTGTTGATCACACCTAAAGACCCCATTGTTATATAAGTTTGTAAATAAACTCTTTGAAAACTAAGATTGTGAGAAACATAAATTGAAGAAATAAGACTACAACCCTATGTGTTTTAAAAAGTTCCACTAGTATTCATGATTTTTAAATCCTTATGAAACCATCAAAAACCTTAGGTACCTAAGTACGGGGATTCAGTTCAAAAAGACATTGCTAATAGATTTATTTTTCAAGTTTAAGATAAAAAATTTAATCGATATAAATGAAGAATTTTTTAAAATACAATTTCATCTAGGGATGTGTTGCCTTATATTATAATTTTTATCACACTAATTCTAACTTGAACCATAGACCCTAATTATAACTTGAACCCTAATGTATTCTAACTTGAACTCTAACCCTAATTATAATTAAATCGGGTATCATAACCTTATTTGAACACTAACCCTAAATGCATATAAACTTTTTAATCATAAACCTAATTAAATATTGATTGAATGCTTAACTCTCACCAAAATTACAACCATTTAACCCTAGACTCTTAATTTAATTTTTACTCCAACCCTAGAACCCTACACCAATTGACGGGGCTAATTCTAACTCCAACCCTAACCTGCGTCTTAAATTTTAATTCATAGTTTCATAATCCTAAACCTAACCCTAATAAAAATAGAACCCTAACCTCAACCCTTACCCGAATATTCATCTTAGAACCCTAACCCTAGAAGCAAGTAATTGAATTCTTTAATATTAAACAAGTAAACCTAATCATAACACTAATTGTAATTTTGAAATCTAACTATACAATATATATTAAAGTTTAAGCCAAACCCTAATTGTACCCTAGATTTAACCTAATTTTAACCTACAAATAGGGTTTTAGTTTACGTTATGTTTTCTAGGGTTTTAGTTTACGTTACGTTTTCTAGGGTTTTAGTTTATGTTTTCTAGGGTTTTCAGTTTACATTTTCTAAGGTTTTAGTTTATGTTTTGTAGGGTTTTAGTTTATTTTTTCTAAGGTTTTAGTTTATGTTTTCTAGGGTTTTAGTTTATGTTATGTTTTCTAGGGTTTTAGTTTACGTTTTCTAGGGTTTAGGTTCAAAGATTAATGGTCTGAGTAAATTAGTTTTTGAGAATCTATAGTTTAGGATTTCAAATTTCAAAACTAAATGTGTCAAATTAAGGTTTTCGATTTAAAATTTTATGTTGTTTATTTCATTGATGTTTTCAGTTAATTAAATGCAGTTTAAAAACTATTAAATATTAAATTAAAACAAACTAAACAAAAATAACTAAATAGCAATTATAAAACAAAAATAACTAAATAGCAATTATAATGCAAAAATATTGTAGAATTCAACCAACCTGGAGGTCTCTGAGGTTAGGTGTGTCGATGGGAGGAGGTGAGAGTGAAAATTTGGCAGATTCCGGCCATCCAAAATGCGTACGCGATCTGTTGTTTCTTGTCCTGGCGCTCCAAACTCGATTGTGAAAATGACTTTCATAGTCGCTTATTTAAAAAAATAAATAGTCTTTAGAAATGCATACGCGTTGTGAAACGCGTACGCGTTTTGGAACACGTACGTGTTATGAACGTGCACGCGTTTTGGAACGCGTACGTGTTATTAACGCGTACGGATTTCATAACGCGTATGTGTTTTAGGTTCGTATCCCAAACCATAACGCGTACGCATTATTGATTTAGGATCGCGTATGCGATACATAACACATATGCATTTGGCGTGAGAATTTTTTTTTCATCCGAAACTTCCCCTCTTCATGGACCCAACTTCTTGCACCAACCTGATAAAGTTTTCCAGATCTGGGAGTAGGTCGCCCAGAATGGCGTAAGTGTCCTAGTAGGCTAGAATTTCAACATCAACAACATTTCCAGCCTCCAATCTAGTTTTCAATTCATTCCAAGGTGCACACCTTTCATTTCTAGCTTTCTATTTTTTTTCATAAGTTTTCTTAGGTCATTTAGTTTAATGTTTGCATATCATTATGTGTTTTCATACATCTTGTATTTCTTAGGTTTTACGTTCTTAGTTAGTTTCTATTTTCCATTTTTAGAACTTAGACACATTCCACACCCCACATCTACCCCTAATCTTGAATGAACACCAAGAATACTTAGCACAAAAGAGAGTCATTCCTCAACCAAGCTTCTAGGTGAAAAACTTGAGGAGCCCATTGGGGAATCCTCTTCCCGTAAATTCATGTTTTTGGTGGTTCAGGATGATGTTTTGATAAGAGTAGTATATAAACATGAAAGGAAGTGAATCATAAATTAAGCACACAAAGGAGTTTTAGTGGGCCATAACTACGGTGAAACTCCAAACAAAAGAGTGAAACTTGCAAGACTATGGTGGCCAACTCTTCATAAAGATGCCAGGGAATATACAAAAGGATGCGATATTTGTCTAGGTGTAGGGAAATGTACCACGAGAGATGCAATACCATTAAAAATGATACTAGCACATAACCCATTTAAAAAATGGGCCATAGACTTTATTAGACCTATTGATCCACCAACAAAACATCCTAAAGCAAGACTCATTATAATCAAAGTAGAATATCTCACAAAATGGGTAGGGTCAAAACCTACAAATGATTGTACCATAAATATTGTCATAATATTTCTGTATGAGAATATAATTACAATATATGGATGTCCACTTAGTATAATGAGTGACCAAGGAAAATATTTTGTAAGTAAGATGATAAAATAACTACTATAAAACTTCATAATAACACATAACATAAGATCAGCTTATCACCCATAGGATAATGGGGGAAGTGAAGCATTGGACAAG
This sequence comes from Sequoiadendron giganteum, assembly GCA_007115665.2. Classification (NCBI taxonomy): domain Eukaryota; kingdom Viridiplantae; phylum Streptophyta; class Pinopsida; order Cupressales; family Cupressaceae; genus Sequoiadendron; species Sequoiadendron giganteum. The sequence continues at coordinate 551,058,159 of CM021105.1, forward strand.
ATAATTGGGAAAACCTTACCAAAATGTGTGATGGGAATAGGATATATTCAGATATATTTAAGTACTTGTAGTACTCTAGGTATATCACACGTCATATAAGAGGACCAATAAGTTCACTCCATTTCAATTAGTCTATGAAACTGACACCATAGTCACCAACCACCTATCACACTCACCTTATGGTTGGAAGATGATAAATCCTTGGTAGAATGAATATAAGATTTATATAAATTAGGTGAGTATTGAAAAAACACAATGTATAATCACCAAATTGAGTGCTAGAGACAAAAGTCATGAAATGATATGAACTTAAGGTTGAAAACATTCAAAAAAGGGAATCTGGTATTACTTTATGATAGTAATTTTAAGAGACAAGGGAAATTTAAGATTAGATGGCTAGGACTATACTATATCCATGATATCAATACCGTCAAAGCAATCAAAATTAGACAAATAAGAGGCACCCTTATTACCAGATGCATAAATGGCGCATAAATCAAACATTACCACTTGCCAATAAACTAAAAATACTAAAGGAAATCAAAATCCTAATGCATATTATGTACTATAGTTAAAAACCATAAAAATGACCAAAAAATAAAAACTTAAAAAGCAACCCATCATGTTGGAAAAATAAAATGACTAGAAAACTTGCGTAACAAGAAACAACATTAAATAAAATACAACCCATTTGCCTATATAAAACATCATAGCTGACTTAAAATAGTCACTTGTATTCTACATAGTTCATGTCTTTTGTTCATTCAACTAAACCCTTGAAGCTCCATAAACTCTATAAATTTCTTCGCTAAAAAAATGGCCACCCAAAGTGTAGTCAAAATATCTAAGAAGCCTCGACCCAAGTATCAAAAATACCCATAAAAAGGATTTAGAAATAGATAAAGAGGGAATATTCTTGCATATACCCCACAATATGGTATACCTGGATGATGTTCACAAATACATTCATGAAAAAATTATAGAAACTAATCACACCAAGTTTGAGGAGATCTGCAGATCACTCCTCCAAGATAATGAGAAGGAATACAAAGCATAATATATGTTGATTGATATAATATTTTTTGATATCTACAAATTACCTAGAATTTTGTGATGAACATGCATGGGTAAGAATTTTACTAAGTTGGGTGCATGACGAGCTCATGTACTTATGAAAACCCTACCAGATAATGAAGGAGCAAATTCATGTAGTAACATGGCTTAGTATGGTAGGAGACATTCTTGCAAAGAAGGCCATTAATAATAACAAGGTGCAAAAACTGATCGGAGGAACCCCCAACGACCAAAAAATGAATGTATAGACAATCAAAAGTGATGGATTCCACTATGTTGCAATGGGGATTATGTAAAAAATCTATTATTCTTGTTGAATGCATAAGAAAATTATGAGGGGGTGAATTAGTTGTATATTAAAACATAAAAACCCTCATTAACATTCATATCTTCATTAGTCCATAAACCCTTAACAACCATTAAAAACTTATCATGCATTAGCATAACATAATATGAGAAAATCTAATGCAAACACATCCAAACACATGAGAACACTAGATTTACATGGAAAACTTAAGAAGTGAAAATACATAGTGAGGATAAGCTCATAATATAAAGTAATTGAAACATCAAATAGAATAGGTTCACTATTGAAGAGGGTTCACTGTCCAAAGAGAAAAGAAGGGATCGCTGCCAATGGCTCACTACCAGATTGGAAAGAACAAGAAAGAAGATTTTTATAATGAGAAATCCATCTCATATTAATAGAAAATTTCAACCATTTCTTCACCAAAACATTCACACTCTCTCTATAGAATGTAGACAACTTCTGCTCACTACTTATATTAGTCTTAGGAATTATATATCATAGTTCATTTCAAACTTTTATAATTCACATTCCATACATAACTTCATGTTTTCTTCATAAAATCATCACACATATATACCATCTTCAACCTTGAAAGCAATCTACAAGGTCAGCTATACATCTCAAATGTGTAAATTCAAATTAGGTTGGTACTGAAACATTCCTATGTAGTGGAGAGGAATAAAGGTGGACCACATAACACCTTAACTCAAACCTAAATCCACATGAACATGTCATGCCACTCTTCCATAAACACCAAAGGATATTCACAATTAGTGTGAACACCCAAGGTTGGTTGAACTTGTGTTAACACCATTAAATAATTAAGTACATGTTTCCTTTGATCCAAAGATGACTCATGGACTACACAAATCACTTGAACACAATCTATAATATTCCATCAGAACTCTGAAATCCAACAAATCCTTTGCAATATCATACCCCAGAAGAACATATTCATTCTTTAGAACTAGCTAACCTTCTGCACACAACAACATCTAAATCCAACCTTACCGAGCACCAAAGCACAAACAAATCAGACTAAAGATAGACACTAGAAATATAAGGACACTTCCAAATCCACAAGAGAAGAAACCAAACTGCATAGTAAAACCATTTCTCCCAAACAACACTACTTTCACAATTCACACACTAGTGAACACAAATTTCTCTGCACAATGATCTAGAACCTAAAAGTTTTTATATAATACCTCTGAAAACCACTGATCAACTTATCTGAACCATAAAATTTGATCTTCAATATAAAAGAAATAGATAGAAAAAAATTGAACACTACTTTTCTACACTGAACCTTCTTTACCACGTTGTTTCCTCTTTTATTTAAATTTTCTCAAAAGAACTTAGAAAAAATCACCAAAAACATCATCTCATCATCTACAATACCTCCAACTACAATAAAACAAGTCAACCACACACTTTCTTATCAAGAAAACACTAGAGGTTTACATTAGTGATACTACTAATGACAACATAATGCAACCAATTAAAGCATCTCCATAGGTTGACACCAATGACAACACAAACTTCTAACAATCTCCCCCTTTTCATTGATGGAAAGACATGGAAAAAACATCAACAACAAGAACTGTTGGAAGAATGAAGAAGATCATATCCCTTGTTAACAATTTTTTTGTCATTGATGTCATCATGATATATGAGTTGCAACTGCAAGACTCTAAGTCATACCAATCTGGTATTTTGAACCAGTTATATAGGACTAGTCTCTGATATTTTTCTCTGGAATCCTCTCTAGTAAATAGTTGATACTTCATATTTTGGGAAATGGTCTATGATTGAGAAATGCATACATGGACAAGAACTCATGAGCGCAGTTGTTCGTGGTTATCTCCGATACCAATTTTTGTCTTTTCTATTAGGTCTATTACTGGTCGAACCAACATACAGTAGAAGATATAATGGATTAAATTTTATTTGTATAATCCATGCCGACAACTAGCATTCCACACGTTTGGATTATTAATTAAGAAGACTTATCAAGCCGACTTGATTATAATCCTTGACAATCAAATATATATACAAGATGCTTTAGTAGAGTTGGATATGGAGTTGAATGTATGGTGTTGAGCGAATATTAGCAGACTACAGATGGAAGCAAAAAGGGTGAGGTGTAATCTAATGGCATGTGAATTTTCCTAAATTACAAAGGAACTGAATCTGCACTTGAGGTGTATTTCTATTAGGTCATTCTGATGGTTAGCCATTTTGTAAATTCCTTTTTATAGGTAGTGAGCCCCCCATTTTGGATAGTGAGTCCTGGAAGTGAGCCACCCTTTTTTAATTTCTTATAACCAATTTTACTATATTGGGTGTTAATCCTCACCATGGTTTTTCCCACTCTAGGTTTTCCACGTAAAAAATTAGGCGTCTCTTGTGCATTGTCTTCATGTTCTGTTGATGATTCTTCTTATCTTAATTATCACATGTTTTGGATTGATTGGATGCCATATGTTCAATAAGTTTAAAAAATATACTGATTCACCCCCCCTCTCAATATATTAGATATTTAACAATTGGTATCAGAGCTTGGTTCCTTTGGAGAAGTCTAACAACTTGAGGAAGATCTTGAAGATTGAACAGATGGAGGATAATGTAGAACTTTGAACTGCTCTTGATAATCTAGACAAAGCTGAAAATGAGAATAAATATCTGAAAGAGAATATTGATGAGGAAAATGAAAATTAAGAAAGTTCAAAGAGAGACATAGAGAATTCAGTGACCATCTCAAACAAGCAAATGAAGAAATTACCGAATTGAAGCTGCAAGTGGAAGAAAAAAAAATAATTGAAGAGTGCTTGAATACAAAGATGAAGAAAAATTCTGATGAATGCTCTAGACTTGAACAAGAAGTAGTGAATCTAAGAGAAGAACTAGAAAAGGAAAAATTATATGAGGATAGTTTCAAGACAAGCTCCACCAGGCTTGATGAATTGATAGCTAGATAGAAACCCTCTAAAGACAAAGGAGGATTGGGATTGGAAATAGGTGAAAGATCTAAAGAAACAAAATATCAAAAGACTCAAGATAAAGGAAAGAAGAAAAGGAATTCAGGAAGAAAACCACTTGTTAGATAGCCAAATGCACAAAGGTACCCATCTTTCAATGACACTTGTGTTTCTTACAACAAGGTTGGGCATCAGGAAAATGAATGTAGAAGTAGGATGAATATGTTTTCTAGTTCTTTCCATAGACAATGCTATGCCTGTACTAAGTTTGGACATAGAGCTAGTGAATGCAGAGTTCAGATGATGAACTAGTTTAATGGAGGAAGGATGAATCAATCCTTTGTTTTTTATTGCTATACATGCAATAAATATGGGCATAAAGCGAATCAGTGTAGAACAAGGTTTAGTGGAAGTCAATTAAGTCAAAGATATGTTTTCTGTTATAAGTGCAATAAATCATGACATATTTCAAAGGTATGTAGAAGCAAAAAGGGAAATTAGTTTGCTCTAGAGAAGAAGAATGAACCTGAGAAGAAGGTTGACAAGGAAGAAGTTAAGAAGGAAATGAGTAAAATATGGAAAAATAAAGAAGAGTTAGAGACTACTGATGTGTGTGTACCCTCATCCGGTGCAAATAATCCCTCTGGAAACTAGACCTAACATGGTCTTAGGGGGAGCTTTAGCATAAAATCCTTAAAAACCTCGATTGTGAGCGTGTCAAATTCGTGACATGAAGTAAAGTTGTAATAAATCAGTATGTAGAGGTTTTGGAAAAGAAACCAAAAGAAAAGAGGCTTGTATGCTCGTTTGTAGAGCATATTAGGGTTTTTTAGCTCAACTAAAGAAATTTTACAGTTTTCATATTCTAAATGCATTAAAGGCGAATTAGGGCATCACATTGATCTATAAAGCAAGATTGTGAAGGAATTTCGATAATTTGTGCATTCGAAAGAAGTGGAGAGTGGATTGGAGCAATTTAGAAGCGAATTGAGGTGCAACTGGTGCAAACCCTAGTTTCTGCTCTTTGCAAAGAGAAAGGTATTTTCAGTTCTATGCTACTGTGAGTTTGTGGAAATTCTTTCCTGAATATTTTTAAGTGTTCGGAATATAGAAAATGGAAACTCCTATAGTTGTACAAACAACAGAAAGACCTAGGCTATCCTACATAAAATATTTGATGAAGGTCTTTGAAGATCACCCTGTGGGCACTTTCTCTTTGATTCCTCATGGTGTCATGCCAACAAAGGATACAAGGGTGTACATTAGGGTTAAGTCAGAAGAATTCAATCATACCAAACTGATTGATATATGGATGAATGAACTCACTGATGATAAATTTTGGTTAAAACCCGAATACTCAAATCTTATGACGATGAAGTTGGACTGCTTGAACAATTTTCTAAACTTTAGTTCTATAGTGGATGACACATATGTAAAGCTAGTTCTCAGCATAATACATGATCAGTTCTTATGGACGAATGAACTACATCTAATAAACAAGGAAGCAATTAAAGTTGTCACTAGACTCTACGACACTGGATCAGTACCTGTGTTGAAGGAAATGAAACATGAAATGGTATCAAATCTCACCGGTACTACCTATGAAAAAAGGGCTCTAGCAACAAAACCTATCAAAAACCCAATCATGAAGTATGTGTCTATAATGATTGGCCATAAAATATACTTCACCAACAGAGAGAATTATATGTTTTCTACAACTATCTATAATGGTTATGATACGTTTGTAAATGGTACAAGCTATGGTCTGTGTGAATTGCTTCAGCAACAACTACTTGAGAACTTGAGAATGTCAAAGGAGAACAAGTACCCATTTAAGTTTTATTCTCTAATTGTATGTTTGTTATTCTACTTTTTGAGAATTCTTCCAGGAAGATCTGGAACTATGTGTTGGGATCCATCCTGACCTATTGCCCATCAAATTTTTGAGAATATGAGGAATTTGGGAGATGTGAACAATGTAGAAAATGCCATGAAAAAATTATTTTATTTGTTTAAGAAGAATATGAATGAGCAAGACAAAATTCCAAGGAAGATTGTGGAGAAATACAAAAATGAGATTATATTTCATGTATCTTCTGATGAGTGTATGATAGAAGTGATTGAACCCCAGACCATCTAGATTTAGCCTCTAGGTTATGAAGTCTCAGAAGATGATGTTGAAGGATATGTGCAACTCTTTTTAAAGAGTCCTAAAGATCTGAATGAACCCCAGTTGGGACTTATGCAGAAAAATCTAGGGAAGTTCGCTTGGAGCAGCACAAAGCTCAAAGTAAGAAAAATGTGGAGAAAATTCTTAATCAATGTTTCACACCTGAACAACTAGGTCAAGAAAGATCTGTTCAAGGATAGAAGTATATAGAACTACCCAATGTAAGGATATCCAACATGACCTCTCCTTCCATACCAACTTCTGGACCTACTACAATGAAATATGTGCCCAACACTATTGATAAAGGTAAAGGCTCGGCTCCTTCTGAACCGACTACTAGATTGGGAAAAAGGAAAGGTGTTCCTCTGGTAGCCCTTGTCAAATGAAGAAAATAAAAAGATAGTAGAGAAAAGAATATTATTATTACAAATGATAAAGATGAAGAGGAAGAAGACCCTTTTACAAAATTGACAAAAAAAAGAAGGGTTAGCGTCTCCTCTAGTGAAGGTGCATTGCAGGAAACCGACATTGGCTCAAGGAAAGTTTAATATGTGTCATCTTCAGATGATGAACAAGATTATCATGAAGCAAAGAAGGCCAAAATTACAGAAGAATTTTTTTGGATCAGGAAGAACAAAATACCTCTCTCCTAAGCCTTGGTTCCCCTCCTAAATAAGATGTTTTGGTAAATAATTTGGTAAATCAAGATGATATGGTGAATTCCACTACAAAAGTGTATAATTTAGTAAGAGAAGAGGATAGAGAAACAATAATTCTAGGAATCATCAAATATTTTATCATTTTGGAAGCCAAGTGGGATAATATTAGGTGTGGTGTTCCTGATGATTTGTGGGAAAGATTGATGAAAAGGAGAGTAGAGGTAGTTGAGTTAGAGGAGAAGATAAGAAATAAATAACATAAATATATTGCACCCTCTCTAACTCTAGATAACTTAGAATATTTGAAAAGGATTTGTGCTAAAATTTTCAAGGAGAAAAGAAGGGTTAATACCCTGATGGAAAAAAATAAGAACAAAATCAAAGGAATACGGAAGGAAACAATAAGAACTATAAGAAACATTGCAGAAAAGTATGGCATGATTGGTGCATTTGGTTTAGCCTTTGAACCTAGAAAAGAAAATTCTACAGAAGTCGTGGAAGAACCTCCTTCCAGTACTGCTAATGATAATGAACCTCTAGAAGTGAATGACAATAATATCCCTTCGAAAATAAGTAGTACAAATATTCTACCAAAAATCAATGCTGACAATGAAAATCCAGAAAATGAAAAACCTGTTGAAGAAAATGTAGAAGTCCAAGTTGCCACCCCTCTGGTACAACTTCATGAAGAAGAATAGAAAATGGAAGAAGAAAAATAAGAAGACAAAATTGAAGAAGGTAGAAGAAGAAAAATCAGGAGAAAAGGAAATGGAAGAGAAGAATGTAAAAGATGAGAGTGTAGAAAAGGAGAACGTTGAGGAAGAAAAAATAGAGGAGGAATTAGAAAACATAAATATGGAATCTATTGCTAGAAAGAATTAATAAGTATCCCAGCAAGTGGTAGAATAAAAAAAATCAATTGGAGAATCCTCCTCCAATAATGATGTCTTCAAGGGATTGTTGTCAAAGTAGATTAGATTCCAATCGGTAATTCCTCTGAAACTCCTACAACTTCCAATGAATCAAGGTTATGTAGACCTTAACAAGATTTATTCAGTACATAAATTTGTGTTAGGATATGTATTTCATGCATCTAGTAGGAGAGAAATCTTATAAATTCATCATAAAGGGACCGAGATTATTGAAGATGCCATTAGGGCGCTGCAGGATGTTACTGTGGATACATCTGTTGATACATCTCTTTCTCTGGTTGAAAGATTGAAGCTTCTATTGGACTCCTTATAAGAACATGCTACATTAATTATTGAGAAAAAAAAATAGGATTGAGAGGAGAAGTTGAATGAGAAAAGACTACTAATCCTTCATGGCAAATGTGCCTTGACACATGCCAATGTAGAGAAGAGACTTCAAGCTATGAAGGATTATAAAGTTGAAGCTAATTTTGTGTTTACATACTATATAAGGTAGCATGATGCCACTTAAAGCATAAAAGATCTCATGGACTCCATCAAGTCCCAGTTGACCACTGTCTTTAGCACCTATAATGCATCAATGGACATAGATAAATCAAATTTGAATGTTATTTCTGCGTACAAAGAAAATTTCTTTATGTTACAGAAATAGAAGGAAGAGATAATAAAAAAAATCAGCTTGCTTGGTGATAACGTGAAAATGGAGTATGCCCTGGTAAGCAATGCTTTGGCTAAAGCTGAGAATTTGGACAAGATAAATCTATTTCCAGATACTCTAGATGAAGCTGAAGAAAATTCTATTGCTTTAGAATATTTAAAAAAGTTGTTGGTATCTGTTAAGAAGAGTTGGGAGGATGGAAAAATGGCCTGGCAAGGCATTCTATAGGAATTGCAAAGCGCCCCCTCCTTCGGGTAAATTTTTTTTTTCTGTTTTAATTTGCATGAGATAACTCCTTAGGGGGAGTTCAAAAGTTTGATTCCATGTGTCCATATCTTTCATATCTTTCTATTATTTGACCTTTTTCCTTGATGTAAAAGGGGGAGAAGAGGAATGAGAAGTAGAGCATAGTCTTTATAGTTTTGTATATTCTTTTTGGCAAATGTTTCCATCAATGACAAAGAGGGAGATTGTTGGAATAATGAAGAAGATCATATCCCTTGTTAACAATTTTTTGTCATTGATGTCATCATGATATATGAGTTGCAACTACAAGACTCTAATTCATACCAATCCAGTATTCTGAATCGGTAATACAGGACCAATGTCTGGTATTTTTCTCGAGAATCCTCTTTGATAAATAGTTGATACTTCAGTTTTTGGGAAATGGTTTATGACTAAGAAATGCATACATGGATAGGAAATCATGCGCACAACTGTTCGTGGTTATCTTCAGTATCAATTTTTGTCTTTGCTATTAGGTCTGTTACTGGACGACCCATCACACAGTAGAATATATAATGGATTGAATTTTATTTGTATAATCCATGTCGATAACTAGTGTGCCACACGTTTCAACTAATAATTGAGAAGACTTGTCAAGCTGACCCGATTGTAATCCTGGACAATCAGATATATATACAAGATTCTTTTGTAGAGTTGGATATAGAGTTGAATATATGGTGTTGAGTGAGTATTAGCAGACTACATATGGAAGTGAAAATGGTGAAGTGTGATATGTTGGCATGCGAATTTTTTCGAATTATAAAGGAACTGAATCTGCACTTGATGTGTATTTCTATCAGTTCATTCTAGCGGTTAGCCATTTTGTTACTTCCTTTTTGTAGGTAGTGAGCCTCCTATTTTGGATAATGAGCCACCCTTTTGTAATATCTTATAATCGGTTATACTATATTGTGAGTTAATCCTCACCGTGGTTTTTCCCACTCTAGGTTTTCCACGTAAAAATTCTGGTGTCTCTTGTGCATTGTGTTCATGTTTTGTTGATGATTCTGCTTATCTTAATTTTCACATGTTTTGGATTGATTGGATGGTATCTATTCAATAATTTAAAAAATATACTGATTCATCTCCCCTCTCAGCATATCGGATATTTAACAAGAACAACAATAGCAGCTCTAATCACCAACTCATATACTTCACCACAGTGCATACTACTCCCCCTTACACAAGAATCTATGCTTTCCTTCATTTTCTCTTTCTCAAAAATTATCTCCCTCTTTGACATCAATTGAAAATGGAAACACACCTTTTGTTCTTTTCTTCCCTTTGACATCAATCACATATACATTCTCTCCCTCAAACGAAACACCTATAAGGAACAACAACTACTCTGCAAGCTCTTCATTCACTTCCTTTAAAAAGGCTTCAGAGGAAAACACCACAACATAATGACAACACTTACTCCCCCTAACTGTAACAACCAATAATGCTACTACCTACTCCCCTTGAGAGGTAGCCACCAACATCAATCCAAAAAAAGGAAAGAAACTTGAGATCCATTGGATTGATGCATATAGTTGAAAGAAGGAGATGCATTAACCCATAACTTATCTTAGAGATTCTCAAAAGTATCCTTAGGAAGAAACTTAGTGAAGATATCTACAACTTGATCCTTACTAGACACATACTCCAACTTCACCTCATTCTCTACAACCTTCTCTCTCAAAAAGTGATACTAGATTGAAATATGATTTTTCCTTGAATTCATAACCATATTCTTTGAAATACTGATAGCACTTGTATTATCACAAAATATAGAAGGGTATGTGCAGGATCATCATGGAAAAAATAGGCCATTAAGTGGCGATGAAAATTCAGAAAATCTGAGTTAGGCAACTTGACGTAAAAATTTGAATAAGTTATCTATATTATTTCAAAAATATGTAAGAATAGAATCTGTAGAAAATTGAATTTAGTTTCTAAACTACTATGTTTATTTAAAAAAATAAAAAATCTATTTGGTGAAAATTTGAAATTTCAATGCAGTAGTACTTAAATTTCAGGGAAAAAATAAGTAGGTGTTTGTCTCACCACCCTAACCATAATAAAATGATAATTATTTTTAATAATATTTTAGATATAAGTAGAGGACTCATGTCCCTATGTGATGCATAATTTTTTGTAATTTTTTTCCAAGTAAATTATTAATTATGAATTTTTTATTACTTTTAAAAAATATAAAAACGCGTATGTCTTACCACCTTAACTTGGTCAAAACTTCATGAAATTCAATTTTACTTTTTTTAATCCTATAATATGCAAAGCATAGAATGTGAGGCATGTTTCTGATTCAAAAAAAGTGATACTGTTTGAAAGCTATAAATGTTTTTCAATCATCCTATCAATCAGGACTTTAGTCGTAATTCAAATAGAAAATGAATAATAATTATTCATTAAATTCAAAGTAAAGCATAATTTATATTGGTGGAAAGTTGATAATCTCCTTTAAAAACCCTTTTCAGTTCATCAATTTTGGGTAAAAAAAATTTCTTCAGCCACATGGGCCATCATATCACTTACATATCACCACTTTTTCGCTCATCATGATCCTCCACATACCTAGAAATTGGTTCATCAGATACCACCCTGATATATTTCAAAGTTTTCTTCATCCCTAACACCTATGTGTAGCATGATGTTGCAACAATTTATTCTTCATCTCTAGTAGATAATGACACTGAATCTTGATTTTTTCTTAGCCAAGACACGAACCTATTTTCAAGAAAGAATGCACCACTATTTTTACTTTTTCTATAATCCGCACAACCTACCCAATCTACATATATATAAGAACTTAGAGAGAAATCAATATCTTTTGGGTACCACAAGCCATATTTTGGAGTGCCTTTCAAGTATCTGAATATTCTCTTTACTACTGCCACATGTGACTCTCTAGGATCTTCTTGAAATATAGCCACAAGACAAACTACATGCATGATATTTGGTCTAGTAACAATTAGATAAAACAATCCTCCAATCATAGATTTGTACTTGATCTGATCAACCTTAGGAGATTCTTCATTCTTACTTACTTTGCAACTAGTAACCATGGGAGTACATACCAATTTAGAGTTTTCCATTCCAAAACATTTCAATATTTGCTTGACATATTTTGATTGTTAAATGAATATCCATTTCTTTGTCTAATTGATTTGAAGTCCAAGGAAAAAATTAATCTCCCCAAACATAGACATTTCAAACTCTTTTTGCATCTCTTCTACAAATATCTTGCACATAGTTTCATTACCTCCAAAGATTATATCATCAACATACACAACCACAATCAAGATTTGATCTTTTTCAACTTTAAAATAAAGATTACTATCTACGGTACCTTAATTGAATCCTTGTTGCAAAAAATACATATCTAATATTTCATACCAACCTATATGATCCTACTTGAGTCCATATAATTCCTTCTTCAATCTATAGAATATATTAGGATTATCTAATAACTAAAATCTTTTCAGTTTTTCAATATAAACCTCTTCTTCCAACTCACCACTCAAGAATGCAGACTTAACATCCATTTGATAGAATTTGAAATCGTTATGTTCTACAAAAGCTAGAAACATTCTAATAGCTTCCATTCTTGCAACCAAAGAAAATGTCTCCTCAAAATCTTTTCTTTCTACTTGTGAGTAGCCTTTACACACAAGTCTTTCCTTGTTTCTTAACACTTCTCCACTCTCATTCAACTTGTTCCAGAACACCCACTTAGTTTCAATCACATTCTTGTTTGTAGGTCATGGGACAAGTTCTCAAGTCTAATTCTTCTCAATCTTCATCAATTCTTCTTCCATATCCTTGATCCAAAATTCATATTTCCATGCTTCAATCACTGTTTTAGGTTCAACTTTGGAAAGCAAACATTAGTTTACCTATTCTTCTGTGATATCAAATTTTCTTCTTGTCAACACACCTCTACTCTTATCACTAATGATTTGATCTTCTACATGATTCTTCTACACATACTTAGAGGTCTTAGGGATCTTTTTCAAAGATTCTTCCTCTTCAACCTGTAGTTCTTTTTCCTTACCTTCATCTTTCTCTTCTTCTCTTCAAAAGGACTCATTCGATTCATATCAATCTATCATCACTAAAATTTTGTGTAATTATTCATCTACTTTGACACTTGCACTTCCAACAATATTTTTTAGCCTCTTGTTGTAGCACCAATAAGATTTAATTCTTGTAGAGTATCCAAGGAATATTCCTTCATCAAATCTTGCATCAAACTTTCCTATGTTTTCTTCATCTCTTCTGATATAGAATTTGCTTCCAAACACTTTGAAATATTTCATAATAGGGGTTATTCCATACCATAACTCATAGGGAGTATTTGCACTATTTGTCCTCACTTGTGCTTCATTAAGTATGTAAACTATAGTATGAATTGCTTCTCTCCAGTAAACATCTAGTAGATTTTGTTCCTTCATCATTGTCCTTGTTTATTCTTGAATAGTCCTATTCTTCCATTCCATAACCCCATTCCGCTGAGGAGTCCTAGGAGCTGAAAAATTTCTCTTTATTCCATGATCTTTATAGAAATTATTAAATGCATTGGAGGTTTACTCTCCATCTCTATCGGATCTTAAAAATTTGATTTTCAATTTCATTTAATTCCCTAGCATAGCTTTGAATGCGTTAAACTTATCTAAAGATTCTAATAATTATTTAGAAAATTAACCTAAGCCATTCTAGAATAATCATAAATTAAATGCATGAAATACCAGTCACCTTGAAATTTTTTGATACTGGTAGTTCCACAAAGATCTATATGAACCAACTCTAAAGGATCGATAGTATATTATTCTTTGACTTTGAAACTCTTTCTAGCTTGCTTCCCAAAGTGGCATTCCTTGTAGACAACATTCATAGGCTTTGTAATCTTTGACAGATCTCTCAGAGCTTGATTTGAACTAATCCTCACTAGGATATCAAAATTGATGTGACACATTCTTCTATGCCATAGCCAAATTTCATTAATTTGAGTCCTAAATCATTGACCATATGTAGCCTTGAGTTGATAAACATTTCGATTTATCCTTCTTCCTATTGCAACCACAATTTTGATGCCTTTTCTAAACTCATAACCATTGTCTTGAAACACAAGATTATATCCTTTGCTACATATTTGTTCTACACTCATAATGTTATGTCATAGACCCTTAACTTAAAGAAAATGATTTTTATTATGCTTGCCATGAAAATTGATCAAATTTTTTCCACAAATCATAGTAGATATATCATCACCAAACATAACTAAACTACCTTCAAACTTCTCATGCTAAAAAAACTTACCCTTATCACCTGCCATGCGATTTGAGCATCCAATATCAATAATCTACTTATTCTTCTCTTCTCTAACATGAAAAGAAGACACCACTACTCCTCCAATGTTATAACCTTCTTTCAGAGAAGTTTCCTTCATACATCTCTTAGAGTTACTAGAATTAGTTCAAACATTTAAAAACATGAAATCACATTCATCATCTTCATCACTTGGATAATTAGATTCATCATCAGATATATTAGCATCTTCTTTAACATAATAACTTATTTTAATTTATTTTCCTTTATTCTCCTTAGGTCTAACTCTTGAAGCTTTTATAGGACATAGAAGCATAATGATAAATATTTCCACAGTTAAAGCATTTGAAACGTAACTTACCTCTTTATTTTCTAGTGCCCTTTTTCAATCTTCTCACAAAATTTGCTTCTACATGATCAACATCATCCTAGTCTAGTTCCTCATTCTTCTCTGCTTTGCCAACTTTAAAATAAATCTCTCTTTACATCACTTGGACCAAACTCTATCAATTAAAAATTAGTTAATGCACCAAAAAACTAATCTCTAGAATAATTATTCAAATTTTGAACTTCCTCAATAGCATAAACTTTATGGCTATAATATTTAGTAAGAGTTCTTAGTACCTTTCTTATCACCTCATCTTCATCTAGATTTCCACCAAGACCTTTGATGGGATAGACAAATTTTTCCACTCTATGCATGTAGCCTATAATAGCTTCATTGTCTATCATCCTTAGGTTTTCAAACTTGATTTTTAGATTTTGCATTTTTGTTTGCTTGACCTTATCATCTCCTTCATAGATACTTTCCAACTTTTTCCAGATTTCACCAGTATTTTCAAGAATCATAACTTTCACAAGTTCTAAATTAGAAATACCAATCAAAAGAGCATACCTTTCTTTTCCATTTCTCTCATATGCCTTGATCTCATTATCAATACTCATACCATTTGCAGGCATTGTATATCCAGTTTCAATAGATTTCCAAACTCCAAATCCCAAAGAAATATGAAAAAATTTCAGCTTCGTCTTCTTGATTGTATAATAAGATCCATCAAACAAATGAGCCTCCTTCTTGTGTTCCATCCTAGATCTACCTCAAGCGTTTAAGCTTTCTTCTAAGGAACTTTACTCTGATACCAATTGTTGAATGCACAAGATAGTTGAGAGGGGTGCGTGAATAATTTTTTTATTAAAATATCAAAACCCTCATTAAAATTCAGATCTACATTAGTCCATAAAACCTTAATAACCATTAAAACCTTATCATGCATTACCATGATGTAAACATGAGAAACAATAATGAAAACACATCCAAACACATGAGAAAACTAGATTTATGTGGAAAACCCAAGAAGGGAAAAACCATGGTGAGTATTATCTCACAATATAAAGTAATTATAACACCAAATACAATAGGCTCACCATTAAACGGTTCACTACCCAAAGAGAAAATAATGGATCACTATTTATGGCTCACTACCAAGTGCTCACTGCCAAATTAGAAAGAAGAAGAAAGAAGATTGTTACTATAGACACCGAAAATTGGTCTAGACCTATGAGTACACATTTGACATAATTTTCTATAGTCCATTGTCATGATTAAATAATGTTTATTATTTAATTACCCTTTCTAACACATATTTCCTCTATTAATTAAATACCCCTTTTTAATTAATTCATTAATTCATAAATAACCTTTATTCAACTTGATTAATTAAATAAATCATATTTGTTTAATTATGTCGCTAACTAATTAGTTCTTCATTTTTAATTAAATATGTGTTATTTAATTAAACCCCCTTTATCTATCAATTAAATAATTTATTATTTAACTACCCCTTTATCATATTTCAACTATAATTAAATATCTTTATTTAATTATTCAATTTAACCCCTTTATCGATAATTAAATATTTATTATTTAATTATTCATATTATCCTTTTCAAATAGTCAAATTAAATAAATTATCTTTATTTATTTAATTAAAGTCTCTTATTTTGGAATGATTGAATTAAATTAGCATTTAATTCATTTATTAATTATTTATGTCACATTCTTCTATCAATCAGTTGACTAATCATTCACTCACCTTCTGACTCGAGATCTATTTTTAGTTCTCTAGTTATCTCTTGGGTTTAACACTTGATTATCTCTACGAGAGAACTCTCTGTCACAACTAGTCGATTAACTAGTTCTAACTCCTGTTTGCATTCAAATGCATTATTCTTCAAGTTCTAACTTTGTCTTTGATATACAAAGTCTATTTCTTCTATTTTCAAAGATTCTTAACTCGAGATTAAGTTATCATTCTAACTTAGTCTTTATCCTGCAGTCTTTTCTGACTCATGTTCTAACTCACATTCTATTTGAGACATAACTCACATCACATGGCATTCATCAATCTCATCCGTCGATCTCTCTTTCAATCTGAGTCGATCGTTCAAAAACCCAAAATCTATAAAATGGCATGTCATTATCATTATTCCTCCTCTCGAAATCATACACTTTTGAGAAGAAACTTATCTTCAATATTTTGCTTAGACACTCAACGAAGTTATGCTTGCATCAAACACAAAAATATGAGGGTAAGAATACTGAATCATAAAAATGGAGAAGAGAAATCAAGATAATTCGAAGGGGTGAATGCATATTCGGTGAGAGCTTTCCATTAATTTGTTTAGTTTATTATGTTTACTTATTCATTCTTTGTTGTTTGATTTAGATTAGGATTAAAATCATTTATTCTAGTTGCAGATTATCTTATTCCAAATTTTAGTCTATGTTACATTTGGTGAACCCGATGTGAACACGCTTCAAAATTCACACATCTTTTCATCTTTCCGTTTTTTTTTTTTTTGCAGGTTATCGTATGGTGCACCCCATCTATTCAACACACCAATGCATTTGTATCCATGAGCTACATCTGCTAAAAATAGCAACGCATCTGTCAGTCTGCGTCACATCATGAAACTCTGAACCACATATGTGGCTCCAAAAGCTGCATCTAGCTGGTAAATATTTTTCACTTTTTTATTGACTTCCATACATTGGCATTTTCTTTTATCGATTTTGTGTGATTTTTTTCTAATGTTTGTTTCAACTGTATTAAGAGGGAATAACGTAGTTTTTGCAGGATGAAATCCGAAGATAAGAACAATGAACTACTGATCAATTTGCATGAAGGACCTAATGCCTTTGTCTTTATTTATCTAGCAAGCTTTCTGTTTGTTAGATATATAATTGTCGTTTGGAATAAAAAGAATTAGTGTTTTCTTTGTTTGGTGTGAAAGCACATATTTGTCACCCTTACAATTCGGTATATCGGAGTATCCTCTCCCCTTGCACAGTCATGTGATCCTGGGTTTAAGAGAAATGGTTACTGACTCTAGAATTTGGGCCTGTCTTGGTGGGAAAAAGTACTCACCCCAAAACGACTCAAATTGGTAACACGCTTTAGTCAGCGACTTCCACCCGGTATATAAAAATGGATTTCTGGGGAAAGCTCAGAAATCACGCTCACTATTATGATGAGATGGACATAAATGGACTCTTGCCAAAGTTGGATAGTGCCCCATGAATGAAATTCCCTTACTAAACACCTTGTTGTATATTTACCAAAATCCTACCTACTTGTTGGTGCAGTAGGGTCGGCCCTATGAAGCCGTCTTACATTCTTATGGTTTATGTGTGGAGATGAGATGAATTCCATGGGAGTTTCATGGGTATAGTAGCTTGGCTGCCCCATATAAGTGAGTGTCATGGAGGGGAGCCAGTGGGGTCAAGCTACTAGTCATTCACCATAAATATGTGTAGCTGGAGAAATCCAAGTAAGAACTCAACAAGTATTATTCAAAAAGCCTAGGCTGTAAATGTTTTCGAGTCTTAATAGTTCTATCATCACAAACTGAAAATACATTGATTGTTGTATTTTTTTTTTGCTGTATTCATCAAAAATCTTGATCAAAAAATGAAGTCAGTCAAAACAACTTTTGGAAAAACTTCAACTATCAAAAAGTGAGTCGCATATGTCAGTTTTAACAATGCATTTGTCTTAGCGAGTCACATTTGTTAGGGGAAAAGCCACATGTGTCTGTCAAAAAAATTCATTTTCCACAGTCTCGATATTACGAGCCACAACTGTCACATTTTGAGTCGTAGGTGTGCATGCAAGCCACATCTATCAATTTTCAAGCTGCAAGTGTCTGTCAAAAAATTTAGGTTTACAGAGTCCATATTTAGAACCGCATGCATATTGCAAAACCGAATTTTTTATAGAAAACACTGCATCTGTCGGAAAAACCGCATGCGTATTCAAAAACCGCATCTATCATAAACTAAACCACACCTATCAAAAAGTCCAAATTTTTTCATTGTTTGAAATGAGGTTTTAGTCAAAACACCGCATGCATAATTGTAAACCGCATCTGTCAAAATTTGAACTACAACTATTAGGTGAACCGCATTTGACTGTCAACAGAAAACTTCAAAAAAACTGCAAACTGAGTCCGAAACATCACTGTCACTTTTGCTTCTGGTTCTTAAGAGCAACCTTGGACAGAAACTGATAAAATTTTGCTCAAAAAACTTGCATCATTAGGTGTCATATACGTCTTAGTCACAGTCAACGTCTTAGTCATAGTCATCCTAAGTTGCATGCACATAGATACTTCCTAGGAAATTGCATATCACAGAATAGATAACTTTCCTCGTCATTGGAAATGTTCATGTTCCAGTTTGTTACAATTATTGAACCTAGTCACTTTAGTCCTATTAGTGAATAATGTCAGCTCAACAGTCTAGTTTGGAAAATTCATCTTGTCAACTATCCTTGTCCTACAATCAGGTTCCTTGGTCAAATGAAAATCATTGCATGCATTTATTCCATAGGTGGTAGGTTATACCCATCTTAGACTTATTTATTGTCATAGTCTACTCGAGATTTTGCATATTGTCCTTCCTATCATATGTCATCTTAGTATACGTCTTTTTAGAAATCATTTTAGCAACATCATTTATTGTCAAAAAAACTAAAAAAATAGAAATAGGACATATCAGTTTTAGATGTAGTCTACTTTACCCCATTTTGAGCAAATTTTCATGGTCAAAACAAGGTCTCGAAAGAAACAAAAAGCAATGTCAGACACCAACGGATTCATCAATCCATTCGGAAATCAGCCATCAGGAAGTGAAAGACCACACAAACCTTTGCTTGAAAAACACGTCACTAGAGACACACATGGAAAAATTTATATAGAAGACATAGACGCCGCTGTACAAGATCTTGAGTTTGCATCCTTTATGGATGAGTGTTTGGCAAATGATCCCCAACACTATCTAGCAAAGTTACTAGTAGAAGGTGCCACACTACCACCAGGATTTGATATTCATACTTTGAAAACATAGTCTACTCAACCAATGCAAACTACGATGTCAAGTGTTTCTATTCCCCAAATAACAACAGCAATTCCAACTGGCATACCAACTCAAACATCATCAATTGTAAACACAACCCCTTTCAACATAACACAAGGTTTACAATTTACTGCGGGGGCAACTTCCTCCAATCCCTTAGGCACCAATATGACTAGTAAGAGATCCAAAGTTGGTAGGAATATTCCTATACCAAATCAGACCATTCAAACAGGTAATATTCCTATACCAAATCAGACCATTCAGACAAGAAATATTCCTATACCACATTAGAACATTCAGACAACAAAATTTTCCTATACCAAATTAGAATATTCGAATAGGATATATTCCCTCACTGAATCACAACCCATCACAGAACATGGCATATCAGAACACCTACATTGATCCAAGGAATGCAAACACCATGTCCTTGACACAAGTAGATGTCCTTCAAAACCAAATGAAAACTCTTCAAAAATAGATGGACAACATGTCTATGTTAGGCAAATGAATTATCTCAGCGCAAGACCTATGTCCATGTCCATTTGACAAAGCGCTTTATATGACACCTTTCCCCCATGGATACATTATACTGATTTTTCCTAAGTATAATGGGAGAAAGAATCCTTTGGAACACATTAGAGAATTCTCAATGGCATGCATGGACATATCATATGACCCCACATACTTGATGTGACTATTTCCACGAACCCTTATCGGGATAGGACTGGAATGGTTTTCCAAATTAATATATGGTATACGATCCTGCGATGAATTAGCTGAGAAGTTTGTCAAACATTTTTCCTTTAACATAGACAACGAAGTAAAAATAGCAACCTTGTGCCACACAACACAAGAAGACTGTGAAACTTTCACAACTTTCTTTTAGAGATGGAGAAGTCTAGCTAGCAGATGTCTAGTTGAAATACCAGAAAAGCAGAAGGTCATGATATTCCTAGAAAACATCAATCCAAAACTGCAAAGTGACTTAAGGGTACACTGTTGTACTTCATTCCTAGACTTGGTACAAAAGGGCATCATCCTTGAAAAAGGCCTTATAGACAAAGGAGAAATTAAGGTACCAGATAGAAACCCAGTTGTCCAACATCAGAATGCACCAAACGATAGAAACAAATTCTAGTCTAGAAACAAAAATGTTACAAATGATGACATTGTTGGTGCTAAAAACATACATACGGGACCAGTTATCACACTTAGAGGTTACAACTCCAATGCAAACATGATGAATAGTCCAGATCAAATAGCCAATTATGTCCAAAATTCACAGCAAAAATGACCTCAAAGAAGATTTCCTACACATGAGATGATTTTCAAAGAATTGATTAAACATAATCTCATCAAACCTTTGGAACCAAGAGAATATGATCCTAGACAATTTAAACCTTCATGGTGGGACGACAATTCCTATTATGACTATCATCGAATGAAAGGACACAACCTACAACAATGTCACCAACTGAAGAATATCATAGAAGACTTTGTTGAAAACAGAACAATAGAGGTTAGTGGGTAGAAAAATACCAAGAACAGTGATCATAAGGTCTTCACGGACCCGTTACATGACCACACAAAAGGAAAACCCTCCAGTTTAGGAACCAAGAATAATCCATCAGCCAATTATACCAATACCAAGTATGACTATGGTAAAGGAACGATCATAAATCACCTCCAGGCCACAAATGAAAACGTCAATACCATCGTCATTAAGAAGCATCTGGAATGTAATGTAAACACACGTAGAACTAAGATTACTATTCCAGGTCCTTCTTTTGAGCCACCTACACAAACTTCCAAGTTTAAGTACAACCTCCTTGATCAATTGAGTAAAACCCCTACACAAATATCTATCTTGGAGTTGTTGACTTTATCACTTGATCATCACGCCATTCTTGAGAAAGCTTTACAGAACACGACTGTTCCTATAGACTTAGATGTCAATGGTTTCAAAGAAATGGTGGGATATTTAACCAACTCGCATCATGCCACATTCTCCCAACAAGATTACTCAACCAAAAAGTCTGATCATAATGACCCATTACATCTTGAAGTCCTAGTCCATCAAACCAAAGTTCGATGAGTCTTGGTAGATAGAGGAGCAGGTTTGAACCTGTGTACCCTAAAATTGGTTAAGGAATTAGGATTCTTAGGAGACTACATAGACACCTCTAAGAGTATAGTCATCAAGGCTTACGATGATGAGGAAAGATCATCCAAAGGAGTTGTCACACTCCCTATCAGAATTGGCCCAGCAATCATGAACACTAGCTTCCAAGTCTTGGATCTCACCCTTCCATACAACTTGTTGTTAGGTAGACCTTGGATACATGCAATGAAATTTGTACCTTCAACATATCACCAATGTCTTAAATTCTTGTATAATGGCACCGAGATCACGATTGATGGTGATCCAGATCCTTTTCAGTATTGTACAAGCCTATAGGAAATTCCACAATAACAAGTACCAGTGAACCAAGAAGCTTCATCATCCCCCTTATCCCTATGCGTTGACCCATCACATCTTACTAAGTCCATTTCATTCAAACCACCATCATCCACTCCTAAGGTCAAGATCCAAGACAAGGGCTATGGTGAATATCACATAAAGGCATCATACTGTGTTAGTCAATTGATTCCACCTAAGGCATATGGCTTACCCATGGTAGATAGAAGACAGTCAGTAGTCACATTCCTTGTTCCCCCTATAATGACATTGACCAAATGGGGAGAGTTAAGTGAAGAAATTGTGGATCAAGGTGATATTAACTGTTGGTTGTACTGAGAAGACAATGAATACCCCTCACTGTCTATTCAAATAGCTAAGGACCAATATGGAAAAGGCTTTAAGATAATGCAAAATGAAGGCCATGATGGACACAGTGGGTCAGGACTACATCAAAATGGAAGGATGGAACCAATCACTATCTCACCACGATCGAAATACCTAGGGCTAGGGTTTCAACCGCTTAGAATTGGGTTTCCTAGTACTTCATCACCATTTCAAGAGGAAGTGAGTTCTTGCATAGACATCAAGATATCTCATGAACCACTTCCCCCAATTTATGATGAATCCCTTGACTCAAGTGATTGTGGATGCGATTCCCTTTCCTCTACCAGTACCATGAACATAGATGCTCTATTTGGAGAATTGGACCTAAAGATAAAACCTGTACCAAAACCATCTAGTCCCCGTCATAGGAAACACTTGTCCAAAGAAGAATGGCAAAAGAACTATTATTGGGAAACCATTGATCATGCATCTTGGGCACCTTCCGAACCATCTTCTGACGACTCAGCCCTTACAATAGTCCCACAACAAAGTTTACCTACCCATAGGAAAAAGAACAAGGAGTTAGTCCAATACTTCTGTGATCATGTCAACCATTCTATATTTACCTTGTCAACAACTACCTTTAATAACTCTGATGATGACATGCCCCTCATATATCCCAAACTTATCGACTGGGATCAACAAGGTACACCCATCATAGATACATTCGAGAACGATGAAGCAATCGTTGAGCTCATGGGACTTAGAGAAGGCATACCAAGAGGGGATCATAAAGCTGCTTTTACCATAGACTTGGATGACAAAGCATATTTTGGGGAGTCTATTTACACCTCTAGTCGCAAAAATGAGAATAAAAAGAAAAAAGACAACGAAAAAAAAATGATGAGTCCCTAGGTGAAAACTGAAAGGCGCCTTTGGATGAAGAAATAGTCAAAATAAAGGACGTATCCGAGGGCGAAAACCTCTCAGAGGCACCCAAGGATAGAGGTTTAAATATTCTCCCCCTTGAATAGGAAAAGTCACCGATGCTAGTAGAAGAGTCTATTGAAGTCAACATAGGTACTGAAGAGAATCCTCAGATGGTATATTTTGCAGCTTCTTTAACAGAGATAGAAAAACCCGAGTTTAAGGACTTCTTAAAAAAGAGACAGATAAAATTTGCATGGTCATACGCTGACATGCCTGGGCTGGATCTAGACCTAATATTGCACCATTTACCACTACAACTAGGTATTAAGCCAACCAAATAGAAGTTAAGGAAAATGCATCCGCAAATCGCTCTATTGGTCAGGGCAGAACTTAAGAAACTCTTGGATGTAGGATTCATAAGGACGATAGACTATGCAGACTGGATATCAAATATTGTGCAAGTGACTATACCAATTGGGGGAATTTTCATTTGCATAGACTTTAGAGACATCAATAAGGCATGTCCTAAGGATGACTTCCCTTTGCCAAACATAGACATGATAGTAGATCTTACGACAGGATACGAGATGCTATCCCTCATGGATGGTTTCTCTAGATATAACCAAATCAAAATAGCAGGTGAAGACCAACACAAGATGACTTTCACATTTCCATGGGGCACATACTGTTGGAATGTTATGCCTTTTGGCCTTAAGAATGCAAAAGCTACCTATCAACGGGAAATGACTACGATTTTCCATGACTTTGTACACACTCTCATGGAAGATTATGTAGATGAAATTATAGCTAAATCAAAAATAAGGGAAAATCACTTAAATGTTTTAGACAAGATATCCAGAGGCTAGATAATTACAATGTCAGGCTAAATCCGAAGAAGTGTGTCTTTGGAGTGAAATCAAGGAAAATTATAGGGTATATCACTTCCTAAAGAGGCATTGAAGTAGATCCAGAGAAGGTAAGAGCTATCATAGAAATGCCTCCTCCAATTAGCATTGGTCAACTAAGTACCCTACAGGGGAGATTGCAGTCCATCAGGCATTTTATTGTACAACTGGCAGATAAAATACACCCATTTCAACATCTACTCAAGAAAGGAGTACCATTTGTGTGGACACCTAAATGTCAATAAGCCTTCCAACAAATCAAGGACTATTTTCTCACTCCACCAATCTTAATGCCACCTACAGATGGAGAACCGTTGATACTATACATTTCAGCAACTCTGTCAGCATTAGGGGCTCTTCTCGCACAAAATGATGATCAAGGTCATGAAAGAGCAGTCTATTACATCAGTCGTACCTTAGTGGGATATGAATTGAATTACAACAACATAGAATGTGCCTATTTTGCGGTAGTCTTTGCTACCCAAAAACTTTGGCACTATATGCTCAATCGACAAACAATGTTGGTTGCAAAGATTGATCCCCTCAAATACCTCCTAAGTAAAGCAACATTAACAGTCCGATTGGCTAAATGGGTTATGATACTTAGCGAGTATGACATCCAATATGTTGAGAGGAAGGCTATAAAAGGGTAGGTGATTGCAGATCAATTAGCTGATGCACTTATGAAGGAAGACCATCCTTTAGTGGCAGATTTTCCTGATGAATTTCTCTTCAACATTGACATTAAAACAGAATGGAAATTATACTTTGATGGGTCACATACAAATCGTGGTTCAGGAGCAGGTATCCTATTTGTTACACCTTAAGGCGATACCATTTCCAAATCATTCAAGATTGCTTTCCCTTGTACCAACAACATAGCAGAGTATGAAGCCTTAGTGTCTGGATTAAAAATGGCAGCTCAGTGGAAGATTAAGAGTCTACATGTTTTTGGTGATTCTTAGCTAGTAATCCGGCAAAGAAAATGATGATTACGTGACTAAGGATGAGAAAATTGCCCCTTACAAGTGTATGGTTGATAGTTTCAAGCAGTACTTCAGTGACATTACCTTTCAACAAATACCACGTATTCAGAATAGAGTCGTAGATGTTATGGCAACCATGGGTTCCTTGTTGGATATTCCGAGTAACGTGCCTAAGTTTGAGTTTCTCGTTGAACAGTTGTTGGTCCCCACCTATGATGCCCCCGATACTGCGAAGGTGTGTACCATTGTTGGTCCTACGTCCCCTTGGTATAAAGACATATTCGACTATCTCACTGACCAAACTTTACCTCTAGACTTGTCAAATAACCAATGCTGAACCTTCATCCATCAGTCAACTAAGTACACAATCATCGGAGAAACCCTGTATAGACGTACCTTAGATAACACCCTAATGAGATGTCTGAATGCTGAAGAAGCGCAAACAACTTTGCGAGTGGTGCACGATGGTATATGTGGATCCAATTCAAGTGGTCCTACTTTAGCCCATAAGGTTATGAGACTAGGTTATTATTGGCCTACAACGGAGAAAGACTCATATATATTTGTATAGAAATGTAGACAGTGTCAGATACATGGAGATTTGATAAGAGCACTAGCATAGGAGCTTCATCTGATTACATCACCATGGCCTTTTGCCCAATGGGGACTCGACCTCATAGGTAAGATACACCCTCCATCATCCAATGACCATAAATTCATCATAACCACCACCGAATACTTCACCAAATGGATTGAAGCTATTCCCATGACCTACATCACCGATAGGAAAATATCTAAGTTTATCCTAAACTATATCATTTTTTGGTATGGTGTACCCCAATCCATAATCACAGACAATGGCCACCCATTCAGGAACTAAGAAGTATGCCATTTATGTGAAGAGTTCCATATCAAACATCATTTTTCCACCCCATATTACCCACAAGGTAATGGCCAAGCTGAGGCATCTAATAAAACCATTGCTAGAATCCTAAAAAAGACTGTCAATGACGTTGGTCATGACTGGCACCTATAGTTTAATCCTGCCTTATGGGTTTACCGCACAAGCATCCCTACTCCCACTAGTGCCACTCCATATTCCCTTGTATTTAGATCCGAATCTATCTTACCTATTGAGGTTGAAATACCTTCCCTAAGGGTATCCTTGAAGGGTTACATTGACGATGAAGAATACCATGTATCTAGGTTACACGAGCTAGAATTACTAGATGAACGAAGACAGAAAGTACTAGACCATTTGCAAGCATATCAAAATCATCTTTGTCGTAGCTACAATAGGAAAGTTCTAAATAGACACTTTGACATTGGTGACCTGGTTTTAATGGAGAATCCTAAGAATCAAGCTAAACGAGAAAAACTAGGTAAGTTTGAACCTAACTCATTAGGGCCTTATATTGTCATAGAAGCTTTTGGGTCAAGAGTGTATCAACTCTCTACTCTTGAAGGAGAGCCACTTTTTTCACCTATCAACAACTTTCATCTAAAGAGGTTCTATGCCTAGCTTCTGGGAATCTATGTCTTAATCTAGAAAATACAAAAAAATAAAAAATAAAATAAAAATGGTTACCTTGATGAAAACCTAGTAAACAGGCATCTTTGTAACACCAAAAAATAAACAAAAAAGTAAAGAGAAATAATCTGTCCAATAGTGAAAACCACTTCAGTGGCGCTATGGATAACTACCATGGTGAAAACCTAGCAAACAAGAGCTATGTGTAGTCAAGCTTGCTCTTTCGTCTACCATCATTCCAATCAGACTTTTTCACCATCATTCATAATAAATGGTTGTCCTATCCATTGCTGGGAACGATTGACATCTAATATCCATTCCATCACATTCCCCACTCCATCTCGCAAGTCTTATTCCCGAATGGGGGAAAATCCTTGTTCTATGCCATGACACCTTGTACATAACATTGCACTATCGAAAATGTCCTGAAAAATCCCAAAAACATTAGAAAACTTCAAAAATCCAAAAAAATCAAAACATGTCAGAAAATACCAAAACTGAGGGCAAGAATACTCAAAGAGAGATCGATGGATGAGATTGATGAATTCCATGCAATGTGAGTTATGTCTTAGATAGAACGTGAGTTAGAACATGAGTCAGTAAAGACTGCAGGATAAAGACTAAGTTAGAATGATAACTTAATCTTGAGTTAAGAATCTTTGAAAATAGAAGAAATAGACTTTGTATATCAAAGAAAAAGTTAAGCTTGCATCAAACACACAAATATAAGGGAAAAAATACTAAAAGAGAGATTGACGGATGAGATTGATGAATGCCATGCGATGTGAGTTTTGTCTCAGATAAAACATGAGTTAGAACATGAGTCAGAAAAGACTATAGGATAAAGACTAAGTTAGAACGATAACTTAATCTCAAGTTAAGAATCTTTGAAAATAGAATAAATAGACATCTGTATCACTTCCAATTTTATTTCTGTCAACTCCATAGCATTTATGACTATCAAATTGACTTATCGGGAATATTTCCTGATTTTTTTGAAATTTTTCAGAAATTGTCAATTTTCCCGAGGGGGCATACCTTAACTTGTTTCATGCTGAGGCACGATCGGGGCATATTTTCTTTGACACAATGCCGTAACAATATTGTATCAAAGAGGGGTAGACTATAGACACCGAAAATTGGTCTAGGCCTGCGAGTACACATTTGACATAATTTTCTATAGTCCGTTGTCGTGATTAAATAATGTTTATTATTTAATTACCCTTTCTAACACATATTTCACAAATGCATTGCACAACACCTCATTTGCACTGCATATTACATATCTATCACACATTTCCCACACTCGTTTCTACTTATTGCACATGCGGTGCAAAAAACCAAATGCGGTGCATTTTCTACAGCCTATCTACCTACTACATATGCGTTTCACTAATGCACATGCGGTTCACTACCCTACATGTGTCTATTCCTAATGCAGATGCATTGCATATATACATATGTGATGCATTATAATTCAAATGCATTTATTCCCTAAAATTCCTAATCTAGCCCAGGCAATTTTTCGCACATGCATCGTTTCGCAGTCACATGCGGCGATACAATGACATATGCAGCATTCACGAATGACCACATATGCTAATTAACTTTTAATGACCTAGAAATATGTGCAAACATAAATTTCAAGGGTTTGTTTTTAGGTACATACCGGTGGTCCTGCATCGGCTGGCTGCCTGAAGGTTCGGATTCGATATCCTCGATGCGTAGCATAGGGAATGGGTGCCATTTTCGTCCACTAGTCAGAGAAAATTCTCAGTTTTCCAAACTCCTTCGGGTGCAAATGAATTGGTTTTCAACCTAATTCCTATTTATAGCCAGGGTTTGGGGTGGCATTTCTTCAGACCTAGTCTATTGGCTACTTAACCTTTCCACTTCAAACAACCCATACACGTCTGTATCACTTCCAATTTCATTTCCGTCAACTCCATAGCATTTATGACTATCAAAATGACTTATCGGGAATATTTCCTGATTATTTTGAAAATTTTCAGAAATTGTCAATTTTGCCGAGGGGGCATACCTTAACCTGTTTCATGCTGGGGCACGATCGGGGCATATTTTCTTTGACACAACACTGTAACAACATTGTATCAAAGAGGGGAAAATTGTAGACAACGAAAATTGGTCTAGGCCTGTGAGTACACATTTGACATAATTTTCTATAGTCCATTGTCATGATTAAACAATGTTTATTATTTAATTACCCTTTCTAACACATATTTCCTCTATTAATTAAATACCCCTTTTTAATTAATTCATTAATTCAACTTGATTAATTAAATAAATCATATTTGTTTACTTATGTCGCTAACTAATTAATTCTTCATTTTTAATTAAATATGTGTTATTTAATTAAACCCCCTTTATCTATCAATTAAATAATTTACTATTTAATTACCCCTTTATCATATTTCAACTATAATTAAATATCTTTATTTAATTATTCAATTTAACCCCTTTATTTATAATTAAATATTTATTATTTAATTATTCATAATATCCTTTTCAAACAATCAAATTAAATAAATTATCTTTATTTATTTAATTAAAGTCTCTTATTTTGGAATGATTGAATTAAATTAGCATTTAATTCATTTATTAATTATTTATGTCACATTCTTCTATCAATCAGTTGACTAATCATTCACTCACCTTCTGACTCGAGATCTATTTTTAGTTCTTCAGTTATCTCTTGGGTTTAACACCTGATTATCTCTGCGAGAGAACTCTTCATCAAAACTAGTCGATTAACTAGTTCTAACTCCTGTTTGCATTCAAATGCATTATTCTTCGAGTTATAACTTTGTCTTTGATATACAAAGTCTATTTCTTCTATTTTCAAAGATTCTTAACTCGAGATTAAGTTATCGTTCTAACTCAGTCTTTATCCTGCAGTCTTTTCTGACTCATGTTCTAACTCATGTTCTATCTGAGATAAAACTCACATCACATGGCATTCATCAATCTCATCCGTCGATCTCTCTTTCAATCTGAGTCGATCGCTCAAAAACCAAAAATCTATAAAATGGCCTGTCATTATCGTTATTCCTCCTCTCGAAATCATACACTTTTGAGAAGAAACTTATCTTTGATATTTTGCTTAGACACTCGACGAAGTTATGCTTGCATCAAACACAAAAATATGAGGGTAAGAATACTGAAATAGAAAAATGGAGAAGAGAAATCAAGATAATTCGAAGGGGTGAACGCATATTCGGTGAGAGATTTCCATTAATTTGTTTAGTTTATTATGTTTACTTATTCATTCTTTGTTGTTTGATTTAGATTAATATTAGGGTATGTGCAGGATCATCATGGAAAAAACAGGCCCTTAAGTGGCAATAAAATTCAAAAAATCAGAGTTAGGAAACTTGACGTAAAAATTTGAATAAGTTATCTAAATTATTTCAAAAATATGTAAGAATAGAATCTGTAGTAAATTGATTGTAGTTTCTAAACTACTAGGTTTCCTTAAAAAAAAAAAATCTATTTGGTGAAAATTTGAAATTTCAATGTAGTAGTGCTTAAATTTCAGGTAAAAAATAAGAAGTAGGTGTCTGTTTGACCACCCTAACCACAATAAAATGATAATATTTTTTTATAATATTCTAGATATAAGTAGGGGACTCATGTCCCGATGTGATGCATATTTTTTTGTAATTTGTTTCCAAGTAAATAATTAATTATGATTTTTTAATTACAAATTTTAAAAATTATAAAAACTCGTAAGTCTAACCACCTTAACTTGGTCAAAAATTCATGAAATTCAAAAAAAAGTAATTAATCTTGTACTATGCGAAGCATATAATGTGACACATGTTTTGGATTCTAAAAATGTGATACCGTTTGAAAGTTATAGATGTTTTTCAATCAGCCTATCAATTAGAACTTTAGTCGTAATTAATATAGAAAATGAATAATAATTATTTATTAAATTCAAACTAAAGCATAATTTATATTAGTGGAAATTTGAGAATCTCATTTAAAAACCATTTTCGTTTCATCAACTTTGGGTAAAAAAAAGTTGTTAGCCACATGGGTCATTATATCACTTAGATATTGCCACTTTTTGGCCCATCATGATCCTGCACATACCCATTAATTTAGATTAGGATTAACATCATTTATTCTAGTTGCAGGTTATCTTATTCTAGATTTTAGTCTATGTTACAGTTACAATGAGAAATCCATCTCAAATAAATCAAAAAGTTTCACTATTGCTTCAGAAGAACATTCACACTCTCTCTATAGAATGTAGATACCTTCTACTCACTTCTTCTAGTAGTCTTAGGCATTAAATCTCACACTACTTTTTCACTTTCACACTTCACATCTCAACACTTTGAATTACATACATAACTTCATATTTCCTCCATCAAATGATCACACACATATACCGTCTTCAACGCTGAAAGAAATCTACATGGTTGGCTTGCACCTCAAACCTAAAAATTCAAATTTAGTTGGTACTAAAAAATGTTGGGAAATCATGTCTCAATTTCTAGTTTGTGCCTCTACCTTATTCGGACTTGGCAAAATTTTTTCTTTCTCACCCTTTACCGCTTTACCCCGATGGTCTGGTCTGCCCCTGGCGGTACTATGGTGACAAGCTTGGCGGTTACCACCTTACCGTGTGCGGTGAGTTTACTCAACAAGGTGGTCGCAATAGGTTGCTTTCCACCTGCCTCGCTATTCATGGCCTTACCACAGTTGGCAAAGGCCTTCACCACGGTGGCCACTGTGATGCCGCCCAAAGATTGGTCGGTGGTTACTGCCATACCACAAGTGGTGGGTCCTCTCACCACGATGTCCATGGTGAGACCACCAGTGGTGCTCTTGGTGGTTACCACCCCACCATGGACAGTGAGTTCGCTCATCCCAGTGAGACCGCCAGCGGTGTTCCTGGCGATTACCGCTCCACCACAGATGATAAGCTTGCTCGTCGTGGTGGCTAGGGTAAGACCGCCAGTGGTCTAGCCGGCGGTCACCGCCCTACCATGGTGTGGTCTGGTGGCCTCCACGGTAGCATGGTTTGACTGCCAGCGGTCCCTTAGACTGCTTACCGCCATACCATGGTTAGGTCAATCAGACTCGGCGGTAGATGGCGAGGTGAGCTTAGATGAGCTCACCGCCATACCGCGACTGGGTCATGTGGACTCGGTGGTAGCACAGTGGAGACAAAGAAATCTTAGTCGAGCTCAGAGCTTAGTTGACCGGGTTGGACTCAGAGTCAAAGAGCGACAACAGATGAATAATGGACACGTGGCAGGTTGACAGCAGGCCAATATAGTAAAAGCAGTAATTGCAGGTTGATTTCAGTTGATGAAAGGAACTCGATTTGGGTGGTGAAGTTATTGCTGGGTGGCTCAATGCAATATAGGCAGATCGATTGCTTGCTTGAATGTTCGATGCATGAACCTGGAAGCCGTGGGATTGGTTGATAGTGTAAATGCATTGAAGGCTTGTACAATCAATGTGAAGTTGACAGATAATGTACACATGAGTGCAGGTCGATGGAAGGGTGAATTCATTGTATGCTTCGTAAGGAAGTATTGTAACAATGAGTAATAACTGAGTGCTGCTGTGAGCTGAACAGTGAGTGAAGATTGAACATTGTATGTAATTTTTCATTACTTCAATACAACTGTCTTTGCTTGGTGTGGTGGGTTTTTTACCTAAAAAGGTTTTCCCACATAAATACTGTGTCAACCTGTGAATGATTTATATTTTGTTATCTCATTTATTATGTATGTATTCTTCTCAGTAGTTTTAGAAGCTATTAGAACTCGTTTATTCTCTTCTCCTCTATTGTATTAGTGTTAAGGGAATGTATTCCACACTGTTGGGTCATTAGATCCACCCCCATTTTCCCTTCAAAAAATTCCCATGGTGGAGAGGAATCAAGGCATACCATATCACACCTTAACTGAGACCTAAATCCACATGAACATGCCATGCCACTCTTCCAAAAAAATTGAAGCATATCTGCAATTAGTGTGAACACCCAAGGTTGATCAAACCTTTGTTAACACCATTAAACAACTAAGCACATGATTCCTTTGATCCAAAGATGACTTGAAAACTACACCCATCACTTGAACACAATCTAGAATATTCTATCAATACTCTAAAATCTAAAAAATCCTTCAGAACATCATACACTAGAACATATTCATTCTACACAACCAGCTAACCTTCTGGACACATTGCAACATCTGGATCCAACCTTTTGGAGCACCAAAAAAAAACAAATTAGATTGAAGAATAGATACTAGCAATATAAGAATACTTACAGATTTGCAAGACTAGAAACCAAACTATGTAGAAATGCAAGGAAAAACCATTTCTCCCAAGTAACACTACTTTCACAATTCACACAATGGTGAACACTATTGGATGTTGTGGTTGTGTTTCTAATATGTGGTTGTCATTGATGATCCTGAAGGCTGTCTATGTCGAGGATATTGAGAAAATTATAATAAATATGTTGCAAGGAGTCTGTGAAGCTGTAATGATCAAAGTAGTGGAAAGTTTTGTAAGTTGGTAATCAAAATTCATGCATTAAAGGGTTTTTTGCTGAGCCTATCTAGTATGTTCTCTAGAATTTTCAAAGGTGCGCATCAAGATTTGTTCGAGTTATGAGTTTCTATAGTTATTTTGTTACTGTAGCAACTGGTTCTAGAAGAAGAGAATGAAATTTTGGTAAATTAAATTGTTGTGTATGCTCCTGTGATGTTCATTGATGGTTCTAGATCATTCTCTATCTTTTTTGTATGTCCGCATTGATCGGTGTGCTCATGATCAAAGATTTTTCCTTTGTGTGTTCTAGTTTTTATGTTCTTGGCCGACATGGGGGTTGTAGCGTGTTGTGGATCCTTTTGGATTAATTTTTGAATACTTGGCATGTTTGAGGATGTTTATTTAGGTCTTAATTATGTTGTGACCGACTTAGGTTGGTACACATTGAGATTTTCTCATGAATTGAGTTGAGAGTTTGTAACTTATTCTTTATTCTTGGCTTATAGAGTTGTTGATGTAATTTCATGTAGAGGATATATAAGAGTGATTTTTCCCTAATTTTGGAGTGTGCTCAGTGAATGTATATGAAGTTTGAATGTGAAATATGCAAATAAAGATCATAGATCCTTCGATTTCATAGCAGAGTGTGAAGAAGATTGAGCGAAGTGTGAAGAAGTTATTTTGTGCCTAACCAGAACTGTTAGTAGGCTTTTGTAGAATCTAATTTCTCAGTTCAACCTCATCAGATGGATTTAATCTAATTGTTTTATGTAAGGCAGTGACCCTTCCCTTCCGAGCAGTGAGCTCTAGGAAGTGTGCTTGAATGCATGTGCATTCCTTATTCATTTCTTTTATACTTTTAATAGGGTATAAATTATAGATTAACCTCCACCATGGTTTTTACCCTAACAGGATTTCCACGCAAAAATATTGCTGTTGTGTGTTTCTGATGTGTTGTTGATTCATTCTTTCACTCTTAATTATCAGATCTGAGATTAAAGGTTGATAAAGGTTAAATAAGTTTAAATTTTGTAACGAATGATTGACGCCCCCTCTTAGTTGTCTATCCTTGTTTTTCCAACAATTGGTATCAGAGTAGGTTCCTCTGAAGAATTTTAATAGCTTGAGGTGATCCGAGATGGCATCATACAAGAAGGATAGTCCCAGATTCGATGGTACAAATTACTCTTTGTGGAAGATCAGAATGAAGTGTCATTTGAAGTGCATTGGTGAACCCTTCTAGAAGATTACAAAGAACATATATAATATTCCTCAGAATGGTCCCTCTACTCGTGATGAGATCAAAGAAGTTGAAACTAATATCAGGGCTAGAGAAGCATTATTGAGTTCTTTGATAGATCTTCAGAGATGACAAATGTGATAGGTCTGAAAAATAGCACATGAGATCTAGAAGAAGCTGGAGACATTGTATGAAGGAGATGCACAAGTGAAAGTTGCTAAGCTACAAAGTTTGAAAGGTAAATGGGAAAACATGAAGATGAGTGAAGATGAAAACATTGTTGTTTTCATGTAGAAGGTAAATGAATTAGTGATGGGTATTAGATGTGTCAGTGGAATTTTGGAAGAAGATGAGATTGTGGCTAAAGTGCTCAGATCAGTTCCTAATTCTTACAAAATGAAATCTCATGCTATTGAAGAGCCCAGGACAGTAAAAAATGTGAGAAGAGATATATTGATTGGTAAAGTAGCTGCCTTTGAGTTGAGTGAATTTGGTGAGTCTACTCCTAAAATAGAATCTGCATTTAAAGCTATTGTATTCGGAAAAATCCAACAAAGATATGATCCGGGAGAAAATTCCAGAAAGACATTCAAATATGAAGATGACATGAAACATATTGAAGATGAAGAAAGAGAGCTAGAAGAGATGGAAGCATTGATTGTGAAAAGAGAAGCCAGAGGACAAGGTAAGTATAAAGGAAAGTTTCCTATTAAATGTTTCTCTTGTAGTAAGATCGGTCATTTTGCATCAAGGTGTACTAAAAGAGTTTCTAAGTACAAATATGACAAGTCTAGATTTCAAAATAAATGCTATTATGTTGAAGAAGGTGTTACTGATGATGAATCTGATAAATAAACTGGAAATGAAGATGGATGGGTATTCATTGCTATCAAGGAAAATGGTATGGTGTCCATTGAATCTGCTAGTGATAAGAATATTGAGAAAGCTCTTGCAGCCATTTTTTATGAAAATGATGAGTGGGTGATTGACAGTGGATGCTCACATCATATGACTAGTGATAAAAGAAAGTTTATAATCTTGTAGAAATATGATGGTGGTGTTGTAAGATTTGGAGATAACAATGCTGGTGTGATTTGTGGCAGAGGAACTATTTCTCTTGGTGGTTAATATAATACTGATGATGTCCTTTATGTTAAAGGATTGAAGCATAATTTTTTGAGCATTGGATAGATGGTAGACAAAGGATACAATCTTCAGTTCAAAGATGGTAAGTGTAGGATATTGGGAAGTTCTGGAAACGTAATTGCTTCAGGTACAAAGATAAGAGGTAATATTTTTCACCTGAGTGTTGCCAGTGAAAGTTGTTTAATTTCTCAAGTTGATGTAAATTGGTTATGGAATAGGACGTTGTGTCACATGAATTACGATAACATTATCAAAGTAAGCTCCACACAAGTATTCAAAGATCTACCTATGTTAGTGAAGCCTACTAACAATAAATGCAAGGAATGTCAGATGGGAAATCAAACAAGAATTTATTTTCGGAGCAAACAACATCATTCTAATGGAGTACTGGAGCTGGTTCATACTGATCTATGTGGTCCATATAGAATCAAAAGTTTGCAAGGAGAAATATACTTTATTTTTCTTATTGATGATTAATCTAGGATGATATCAGTTTCTTTCTTGAGAAAAAAACATGACGCACTAGAAAAGTTCAAATGTTTCAAGGCTATGTCAAAGAATGAGACAAGATTGAAGGTTAAATTCTTTAGATCAAACAGAGGTGGTGAATTCACTTCCTGAGAGTTCAATTCATTTTGTGAAGAGCATGGAATCAAAAGAAATTTATCTACTCCCCGAACCCCTCGACAGAATAGAGTTGTTGAGAGAAAGAACAAAAGAATTCTAGATGTTGCTAGAACTATGATTTTGGAAGGTAATGTTCCTCATATCTACTGGAGAGAAGTTGTAAGAACTGCTTTATATACTATCAACTAAGCAAATGTTAATGGTAATTTTGGTAAGATTCTTTTTGAGCTATGGTTTGGTTATAAGCCTACTAAGAGCAAAGCCTACCGGTGCTACAATAGAAGACTAAGGAAAATGGTTGAAAGTAAAAATGTCATAGTTGATGAGGATACTAAAAGATCATCTAGATATTGTGGATATGATTCAGATGACCAACATGATAGTATTGAGAATGGAAAGAATGCACAGAAACAAAATCAAGTTCAAATTGTTCTAGTGAATCAAGAGAATCATGAAATAGAAGCTAGTGGAAGTGCAGAAGAGAGAAAAGAAGAACCAGAAGTTAGAGAGAATCCCAAAGTCCTAAGGTATGTAAAGATAAATCAATTTGAAAATCATATTATAGGAGACAAGAACAAAGGTGTGTAGACTAGAAGAAGAATTGCAGAAGAGTATTTCCTGATATCCAAAACTAATCCCAACAATATCAATGAAGCATGCAAAGATGAATATTGGATGGAAGCAATGAAGGAAGAACTGATGCAAATAGAGAAAAATGATACATGGATTCTAGCTCCCAAACCTTAGTATAAAAATGTGATTGGAACCAAATGGGTCTTTCAAATAAGTTGAATGAACAAGGTGAAGTAGTTAGAAATAAATCAAGATTGGTATTTAGAGGGTATTCATAGATGGAAGGTATTGATTTTGAGGAAACCTTTTCCCATGTTTCTAGAATTCAAGTTGTAAGGTTGTTTCTTGCTTATGCTACTTTCAAGGATTACAAAGTCTATTAAATGGATGTGAATTCAACATTTCTGAATGGTGAATTACAAGAAGAATTTTATGTTGAGAAACTAGATGGATTTCAACTGACTGATGAAAAAGACATGGTTTTTCGATTGAAGAAAGCACTTTATGGACTCAAACAAGCCCCTAGAGCCTAGTATGCTAGACTAGATAAATACTTGTTGAAGCTTGGATTCAATAAAAGTACTGCTAATAGTAATATGTATTTCAAGATGGAATAGGATCAAGAGTTGATTATTGAAGTCTTTGTTGATGAAATTATTTTTGAAGGTGATGATGAATTATGTATGAATTTTTCTACTAAAATGAAGAGCGAGTTTGAGATGCCAATGATTGGATAGATGAAATTATTTTTAGGATTGCAAATTACTTAGTTAGATGATCAAATATGTATATCTCAATCCAAATATGTAAGAGAGTTACTGAAATTTTTTGGCATGAAAGACTCAAATCTTGTAGGTACACCCATGGTAACAGGATGCAAATTAACACAGAATGATGATTCTCCTAAGGCTAATCAAACAAGGTATAGGTCATGATCGGTGGATTACTCTATTTGACTCAGACCAGACTAGACATTATGAATGTTGTATTTATGGTTGCTAGATATCAAGCTGATCCGAAGGAATCACGTGTGACTGCAACAAAGAGAATTTTTAGATATTTGAAAGGGGCAGTTGATTTTGGGCTATGGTATCCTAAGGATGATTATCTTACTCTGAATGCCTTTACATATGTAGATTGGGAAAGAGATGTGGATGATAGGAAAAGTACAAGTGGTGGTGCATTCTTCTTGGGGAAGAAGTTGGTGTCTTGGCTAAGTAAAAAGCAGAATTCCATTTCTTTATCTACTGCTGAGGCAGAATATATTGCTGCTACAAACAATTGCACTCAAGTAATATGGATGAAATAGGTGCTAAGAGATATCAAAATTGAGTATGATGAGCCTATTGCTATATTTTTGTGATAACTCAAGTGCCATAAAAATTTCTAAGAATTCGGTGCTACATTCCAAGACAAAACATATATCTATCAAGTATCACTTTTTGAGAGACAAAGTGAGTGATAAATAATTTAGACTAGAGTATGTGCCCACTAAGGAACAAATTATAGATATATTCACTAAAACGTTGCCTAAGGATACGTTTGAGTATCTCAAAGGCAAGTTAGGGGCGATTTCCCCTCCTAATCTGAACTAAGATGCAAGTCTTTGCATCAATCGGTGCACTCATAGTTATATCTTGTTTCAGATTGATGTTGTGGTGGCTACTACTCAGGGGGAATAGTTAGATGATTTAGATATGTGGTTCAGATCTTGTGTACCTTTTCCATTGATTTCAAAGGGGGAGAAGAGTAATGTGAAAAACCTTTGTGAAAGAAAGGGGGAGAAGAGAAATAAATACTAAGAAGGAGAAGATGGAAGAGTCTAAAGTAAGGAGGAAAAGAACAATGTGTAAAGAGTTAGTTGTGTTGATGGTATTTTTCACATCATGTGATTCCATCAATGCCAAAGGGGGAGATTTTTGGATGTTGTGGTTGTGTTGCTGATATGTGGTTGTCATTGATGTCAACACTATTAGCATTGATGATCCTAAAGGTTGTATATGTCGAGGATATTGAGAAAATTACAATAAATATGTTAGAGGCAGTGTGTGAAGTTTTAATGATCAGAGTAGTGGAAATTTCTATAAGTTGGTAATCAAAATTCACACATTAAAGGGTTTTTTGCTGAGCCTATCTAGTATGTTCTCTAGAAGTTCTAGAGGTGCACATCAATATTTGTGCGAGTTATGAGTTTATGAGTTTCTACAGTTATTATGTTATTGTAGTAGGTGGTTCTAGAAGAAGAGAATGCAATTTTGGTAAATTAAGTTGTTGTGTATGATCCTGTGATGTTTAGTGATGGCTCTAGATCATTCTCTATCATTTTTGTACACTTGCATTGATCAGTGTGCTCCTGATCAAAGATTTTCCTTTGTGTGTTCTAGTTTTTATGTTCTTGGCTGACATGGGGGTTGTAGCATGCTGCGGATCCTTATGGATTAATTTTTGAATACTTGGCATGTTTGAGGATGTTTATTTAGGTCTTAATTATGTTGTGACTGACTTAGGTTGGTACACATTGAGATTTTCTCATGAATTGGGTTGAGAGTTTGTAAATTATCCTTTACTCTTAGCTGATAGAGTTGTTGATGTAATTTCATGTAGCGGATATATAAGAGCGATTTTTTCCTCATTTTGGAGTGTGATTAATGAATTTATATGAAGTTTGAATGTGAAATGTTTGAATAAAGATCAGAGATCATTTGATTTCAGAGCAGAGTGTGAAGAAGATTGAGCGAAGTGTGAAGAAATATTTTTGTGCCTACATGGAACTTTCATCAGGATTTTGTAGAAGCTAATTTCTCAGTTCAACCTCATCAGATGGATTTAATTTTATTGTTTTATGTAAGTCAGTAAGCCTTCCCTTCTGAGCAGTGAGCTCTAGGCAGTGTGCCTGAATGCATGTGCATTCCTTATTCATTTTTTTTTATAATTTTAATAGTGTATAAATTATGGATTAAGCTCCACCGTGGTTTTACCCTAACAGGGTTTCCACACAAAAATCTTGGTGTTGTGTGCTTCTGATTTGTTGTTGATTGAAGCTTTCACTATTAATTATCAGATTTGAGATTAAAGGTTGATAAAGGTTAAATAAGTTTAAATTTTGTAATAAATGATTCACCCCCCCTTAAAGGTATGAGTACCACAACTACCCTATAGGCTCACCATACAACGGATAGAAACCTATGCTTCTACCCCTCTAATACAACCTAAGGATCCTAACACAAAGAATTTTGGAACATATAAAGAGATAATTAATATTAGAATCAACAAAGAAGCACAATAAAAGTTGGAGAAGAACAAAGATAAACTCCACAAATAATGGGGAATACAAAAATGGAGGTTCACCTAATTCTTTTCTATAGCAATGCAGTTAAAACTCTCCTCCACAAGGAGGTCAACGAGGATCCATAAAAAAATATTTGTAAAATAAGAAGGCCCCACCACCTTTGTACGAATAATATCCATATCGAGGAAACCGCCACAAGTCACCCCACAAAAGAGACCTCAACAAGCAAGGCCTAAATAGATGGAAAAAAGGAAAATTCACAAGGAGAGTACAAAGAAAGAAGTAGAAATAGTAGAAGTAGTAGACATTGCAAATGGTGAAGAAGAGGTCAAACAACCTCTCAAAAAGAGGATGACAGCGAAACACACTCTAACACCCACTCCTCAAGTAACTCTAAAGCACCCAAAACCACCAATTAACATCTTGGTGACCACCAATGCCATCCTCCATTTTAGGATGCTACCATAGGTACTCAACATGTATGAAGTATATGAGGAAAATAAAGGTAGGATAATTCAATGCCTACTCTAGTATTTCAATCAATCTAGAAAACTAATGGACGAAGCAATGCAGGACTTTCCAAAGGAAATAGTTACTACAATACAAGAAAAAAGGGCTAAGGTACTCAATAAAGAAAATTAAATAAGGGAGAAGGCCATCTCCATAGTTAGTTGAGATATCACTGATGAGTAGAAGCAGGCACTAGCCCATGCACAAGCCCAGGAACTCTGCACAAAATAGAGAGTGAAAAAACTCATGGAGGATGATCCAAAACACATATAAAAGATTTGGAAAGAAATTGAGGGTGTCACTAGAAAGATCTATGGGGAGATGATCATGAGAACTATAGATATACTATCCGCATGAAAAAATAAGATGATAACAATAAAGATACCACCACTAGAGAGACATCTACTTTCACTCTAGAAATAATCATCATCAAGAATTTTTTGGTGCAACAACAAAATATAGCAGTACCATCACCACAACTTCTACAAGTACCAATGGTGGGATCCCAAGTCGATGTATCTAACATTTCCTCATTGTAAAAGATATAGTTGGGATACATTATCAATGCCACCACAAGGGAAGTGTTACAAAGATGATTGTCATTACACCAAAAGATTGACCTGTTAATGCTTGATACAACTGTTGGATTTATACAAGATCCAAGATCCACAGGAGGTGTTAAACCATACCACGAAGCCCGAGCACCACGTTAGCCCACACCGAGGAGACCAAGGGTGACAACTTGCAACATTTCCCCCCTCCCCCAGGGCAAGCAAGGGGTTCGAACCTATGACCTCGACTCTAATACCAATTGTTACAAAGACAGATTTTGTTGCACCAAAAGATCAACCTATTAATGCTCGATACAATAGCTATATTTATACAAGATCCAAGATCCAAAGTAGGTAGTTAAACCATGTCATGAAGCTCGAGTGTCACACTAGCCCATGCTGAGGAGACCAAGGGAGACACCTTGCAATAGGAAGAACTACTAAGTGACCATGTGAGCATTGTGGAGCAACTACACGATGTAGTAGATACACTGCAAATGGCCATTCCCCACCCACCATAGAATACTTCACTTACCATGCCTCGACAAATCAAATAGTTGGTGGATAGCCTACAAGGATATTTGGCCACCACTAAGGACAACATAAGGAAAGAATCACAAGAGGAAGTGATAAGGAAGAAAATAGAAGAATATAAGGGTATGTGCAAGATCATCATGGAAAAAACAAGCCCTTAAGTGGCGATGAAAATTCAGAAAATTAGACTTATGCAACTTGATGTGAAAAATTGAATAAGTTATCTATATT
Source organism: Sequoiadendron giganteum (assembly GCA_007115665.2). Lineage (NCBI taxonomy): Eukaryota > Viridiplantae > Streptophyta > Pinopsida > Cupressales > Cupressaceae > Sequoiadendron > Sequoiadendron giganteum. Next base: position 551,100,356 of record CM021105.1, read on the forward strand.
ATATCAAAAATATGTAAGAATAGAATGTAGAAAATTGAATGTAGTTTCTAAACTACTATGTTTATTTTTATTTTTAAATCTATTTGGTGAAAATTTTAAATTTCAATGCAGTAGTACTTAAATTTCAGGGAAAAAATAAGAAGTAGGTGTCTGTCTGACCACCCTAACCATAATAAAATGATAATATTTATTTATAATATTTTAGATATAATTAGAGGACTCATGTCCCAATGTGATGCATATTTTTTTGTAATTTTTTTCCAAGTAAATAATTAATTATGATTTGTTTATTGCAAATTTTAAAAAATAAAAAAAATCGTATGTCCGACCACCTTAACTTGGTCGAAACTTCATGAAATTCATTTTTTCTTTTTTTAATCCTATATTATGCAAAGCATAGAATGTTGTGCATGTTTCAGATTCCAAAAATGTGATATTGTTTGGAAGTTATAGATGTTTTTCAACTAGCCTATCAATCAGGACTTTAGTTGTAATTCAAATAGAAAATGAATAATAATTATTTATTAAATTAAAATTAAAGCATAATTTATATTGTTGGAAAGTTGTTAATATCCTTTAAAAAAACTTTTCATTGCATCAATTTTGGGTAAAAAAAAGTTGTCAGCCACATGGGCCATCATATCACTTACATATCGCCACTTTTTGGCCCATCATGATCGTGCACATACCCATAAAAATAAGCTACCTACCACACACTAAAAATTATAGGAAAATATAAAATGGTTAGATGACATGATTACAAAAGCAAGGGTGATTTACCTATTTTTCTTGCAATGGACCACCCCCATAAAAGGCCATAAAGGATTAAATGACCCAACTGGAAACTTAGATAGCACAAATGGCGTAAACCTATAACTCTCTCTAGGACATGGATGACACTATAAGAGCCCAAATAGAAACCCTCCAACACCAATTATAGAAACTCCATACCTAGAGGGAGTAGATCAGGGAGAAGATTAAGAAAATGAGGGAAATTATCCACAACTAGATGACCCACCTATTAGGGATAATGGGAGAGGCACAAGAAATATCCAAAACTATTCAAATCCCTAATAGTTTGGCTGATGAAAAAGTAAAAATGATTCAAATTTAGAGCCACATATCCACTCTATAGAGGGAAACAAACATAATGGGCCAAGACATTTAATCACATCAAAGGAACATACAAGCATCTCCTTCCCAATTAAGCATCATGTCTTGAGGACACGACATCATTTTAAAAGGGGGTACGATGTTAGAAGATCAAGGGGCAGAATGAATCTTAACCCAAGCTACCATAAAGGGTTCACAAAGGAAGGAAGAGACATTAGATGTAATTAAATACACACATACATATATGAGCAAAGACTAAGACCTTCCCTTTTGTGTGTGGTTATAATATAATATAAGGAGATATAAGGTTTTATCTATGCATGTGTTATGAATGAATGAAAGCTTCCTCTTTCGTTAACATAGTAGCTATTATCTATTCATATCAATAACTTACCTCTTATGCTTATTTCTCTTACTATATCCTTTGGCCTGTATAAACTAACTAAATAAGAGGTCCCGAGGTACATATCTCTAGACTGTACTTCCCCATTATTCTTGCCAACATTCACCAAATCACTATCAAGTAACTAATAAATTTATACTCTAACATAATCTTAGTTTTAAAATAAACTATAATGATAACATTAAATAATATCACATACATAAGTTTCTAAAGAAAAATAATTCTATCAAAATATATTGTGATCATAAGGAGTAGAAGTGGACCTCATAGTACATATATATTTTACTCCAAATTAACTATATTCTTTACATGCAACTAATTGGGAAGGAAATATTGTATCACTAAAATTCCTTTCTTAAGTATTCTTGTAATGACTTAGCACTTAATTTTAAATAATTTTGAGATGGTATAACATTACTATTGATATCCTAAAGTAATGCCTATTAATTTTGTAACTTATCCAAGGTTGTATCCTTATTCAACCAAAAGTGGATCATCTCTCATCTCTACTCTCTCTTTCCAATTTCTTTTGATTATATAAAATATATTCTTATTTTAAAGGCCAAGATGTTGGCATCCATTGAATTCTTGTCTATTTTCTAGATTTCCAAGATAGATCTCTCATTTTAAGAGATTATGTACCAAGAAGAAAGAACCATGTATCCACATTGATATCTATATTATTTTATGAGTGCTTAAATTGAAATTTACTTTCATGTAGACATGAATTCTCATAGGAGTTCATATATAAGTCAAAGTGGGAAAAAAATCCAATGATAAAATTACATACCTTTCTCTTTTCCCTTTCATTTGGGCTCAGATTTACCTAGTTAAATTTCCTATGCAATGCCAATCATAAAAGTGGTATTGTTTCTATGAAAATTATGAAATATAACCTAATCCTTATCAAATTTTATTTGCACCTACAAATGAATCACAATCAACATTTTATCCATTCACCCTATGTTCAATGTTCAATTTGTTAAAGTGTCCCAAGTTAGTTGAATAATTTATATAAATGAACCTAGAAATTCATATATTTGTATTCAAATTTTAGATAAACCTATCTATTCCTACTACGCATTGTATGTTGAATTGAATTATAAGATGGAACACTTGTTATATTTGATTTTTTATTTAATTTTGATAATCCTATGTTTATTTTAATAGATATGATACATCTAATACCTAGATATCTAACACATTTTAACAATCATTAAAAGAATCCAAGCACTCATTATTGCATTACATTTATCCATCAACACTAATAGATTATTTACTTGACTATGATCTTTCCACAAATCTATTAAATTTGTACTTGGGGATTGAGCCAAGCTAGAATAAACCCTTCGTAGAACAATGCCCACTTTCTCCTAAACATTTCCAATAAAATAATATGGATGCATACATTCATAGTTAACTATGAAAAAGTCCATTCTACACACCATAAGTTAGATTTATAATTCTACCTCAAATCTAAAATTATGTAGATCATTTCCATAAATATGAAAGTGACCTAGAGAATAGGTATCGAATCTCTAGATTCCAAGGAATTTATTTTGTAATTCTTAATTTGATTGTATATTAATAAATCATTTACAAACATCTATTGCATCATATGTGCATTATATTTCAATGTAGACGCTTTTATTTCTATTACTTTAATTTACACATTTATTTCAATTTATTATTCTAAATATTTAAATACTCCAACTCTTTAATCTTATTAAATCTATCATATATTTATTTAATTAATTTACCCTAAAATTTTATAAAAAATAGATTTTTTGTTTTTCACCTATGGGCTTAATCCATTCACCCAAAAGTTCTTAATTTTGAATATATGATTCAGCCATAAAAATCTTAAAAACAAGTACTAATTGGAATTTCTTTTTTAATAGTAATTCTTAACAATTTAAAAAAATATTCATTACAATAAACCCCTTTTTAAATTAGCTTATGAATAATTAATATAATAAACAAAATTAAAATGCTTATCAAAATAACTTACATATTTTGTGATTATATTCATTTTATATAATTAAAAAGAGACTAATAAAACCCACAATCAATTATTTGTGGAGTGAAGTTCATTAAAGCTTCAAATGAGTTTTAGTAAGTAACTCCACTTTTAAAGACTCGAAGACATGTAATTCAAAGAGAAATTCAAGGACTTTACTATGATAGAAATTTGATCTATAAGAGTATAACTTATAATTAGATGGTTTTGTCATGTTGTCCATAATCAAAAATCAAACCAAGGAACTTGGTAAGACATCCTAAATTTGAATACTTGGAGACCACATTTACATAGCAATTTTGAGATATGTATTGGCTAATGATTTTGTTGGCCAATATTAAACATGAAATCAAGTATTTCTAGAAAAAAATCATTAATTTAATCAAAACTTCAAATTTTGAAACCTAAAAAAAAAAAAAACCTCACATTTGAAGACTTGAAGATCACATTCAAAAGGAAATTTTAAGACATAATAAAATAGACACCCCATTTTGAAAAGAAATAAAAATATTTTTTCTTGAATAGATTCTTTATAGTGAAATTTTTGAAATAGCTATTTTTTTTTATGAATAGTATCTATATTACCATTTAAAAATTAGAGTTACACATATTAAAAAATAATCGGTAGACAAAATCACACCCTAAAATCTATACAAACATTAACCCAAACAAAATACATAAAATATGAAAACAAAAGATTTTGAAAAGAACCTCGCTTTGAGGCCAAGACCGTGCTGTGAGCAAATTTGACGGAATGGAGAGATTCAGCCCAAAAAAGATTCACGCTCCCCTATCGGATGGCTAAAAATCCAATTTAAACAACAATTTTAAAACAAAATAAGAACCCCAATTATAAAAGTACTTATAAAAAAAAACCTAAAAATACCTATAGAGAATCCTTAAATAAAAGGCTTAAAAACTAGTTTTTAACACATTTATGAAGTAGAGACCCATTCAGAGAAACAAACCTTGAATTCAAGTATAGTTATAAGCAATTGCAGAATTTCTTCTGCTAATAACTAAATCACTATTTGACAACCACAGATCTGTGATGGTTCCACCCATTTTTGGAGTTGGATTTGTTGGCTTCAGAAGCGACAAATCTGTGATGGTTCCACCCTGCATTTTTGTGCAAGATAATTGGGAAATAGGTAAATGATAGTTTGTATGGGGAACAACTTTGGTGACACCACCACCGCGTATGATGTGGGATTTACAGGCGCCACCACTAAGGTCGATATAGGTATTCACATTACAGTCTATTTGTTATTGACAACTATTCACACTGAAAACTATTGCAGGCGATGATCAAAAATTCAGTACGGCGTGTGCAGGTGATCATAGATATTGTTAGTTTGTTAGCTTGGACAGCTGTTCGTCCATTTGCTAGGATTACATAATAGTTATTTTATTGTTGAGATGTGATAATTATTATTTAATTATTGATTTCTTTTAGTGACACCTTGCAACCAAATTTGTTGTGGTTGGTAAGTTGTTATTTATCTCAGCCGTCGATTGAGAATCGATCTTGGCTGTTGGTTTTCCAATGAGAGGAGTATAAAAAGGGGTCATTGGGCATATGGAGTATATAGAAGTTTTTGTAGAAGCATTTGCAGTGCTAGCAAATGAGTTTGTGAGTTTGCAGTGATAGCAAACAGTCTTGCAATGTTAGCAAGGGCACAGTGATAGTGTTGGGGATAGCAGTGAGGGAATATCAGTGGGAAGTTGGGAGATTGTTGGAGTTCTGCCAGTGAGAGGCAAGGAATCTTTGTATCTCTTAATTTCCTAAAGTTAATATAATTCCTCATCTGTAGAACTGGTTTTCCCTTAGGGGTTTTTCCAGGGACAATTTGTTCGAAAATATTGTATTCATTGTGTTATGCATTTCTTTTCGTATTTTTATTAGTGAAGCTGCAGTTGTGTTATTTTTCTATATTAGCTGTGAATTAGTTTTCAGTAGTTAAATAATCTTTTAAGATAGGAGATTAATAATCAATGACTGCAATAGGAATTTTCACATGGTATCAGAGCTGTGTTAGGGGTAGAAAAGGTTTGCCCTAGGAAAGAAATTGAGGGTTTCTATAACCTAGTTTGATCTTTTAAATTATTATTGCTTTTATCCTTTGAGATGGCTTCAGCTAGTTTGAGAGATCAGGACAGATTAGATGGTGCCTCGAATTTTGGTGTCTGGAAGGCAAGACTTTCTTTATTGTTGGAAGAGAATGGTATCAAGGATTATGTTACCACTGTTGTAGCTATACCTACAGACGCAACACAACTTGTAGCATACAAGAAAGAGGATGCCAAGGCGAGGAGGATTATCCTTGATGGTGTCAAGGATCATATTGTTCTGCATATCTCTGAGTTAGATACGCGAATAAGATGTGGGATGCCATTATGAAACTGTACCAGAATGCTACCACTAATAGAAAGCTGATTCTCAGAGAAAAGTTGAGGAATACCCGAATGAACAAGGGAGAAGATGTTACAAGTTACCTCACTAGACTTAGACTTGTCAAGGATGAGTTAGCAGCTGTTGGAGATAAGCCAGAAGATGATGAGCTAGTAAGGATAGCCTTAAATGGGTTTACTAAGCAGTGGGATGTCTTTGTTCAAGTTATTAATGGACGAGACACCCTACCGAGTTGGGATCGATTGTGGAGTGATTTCACTCAGGAGGAGCTTAGACTAAGTCTTGTCAATGGAGCCAACAACAAGAGTCAGAAAAGTGAGGGAGAACAAGAAAACGTTGCCCTAGCGGGAAAAGGGAAAGCAAAGAAGGGATTTAGAAAAGGATCAAATTCTCAAGGTGAGAAGAAGAAGGACCTATCTAAGGTCAAGTGCTTTGGTTGTCACGAGTTTGGCCACTATGTCAGCGATTGCCCACAAAGGAAGAAAGATAAGAAGGGCAAGAACCAAGTGGCGGCTTCAGCAAGTGCAGAGGAGCTCTCTAGTAGATTGGAGGATGAGTTTGCACTCATAGCTTGTATGATTAGCTCAACCTCACGGAGTGTTTGGTATATAGACAGTGGAGCATCATTTCATATGACAGGAGTTAGAGAGTACTTCTCCAGTTACAAGGAGGAGGAAACCAATATCCAGATTTCTATGGGGAACTTGTCCAAGCTCAACCAGTTGGGAAAGGGACTGTTCAGTTTCAGAGGGAGAATGGAAAGATAGTTCCACTTCATGATGTCTTGCATGTTCCAGGCTTAGGTATGAATCTGATTTCTGTATCTGTTCTTCAGGATAAAGGGTATAATGTACTTTTTAGAGGAACACATGTGTTGATTAAACACAAGGATTGGAAATCACCCATAACTATTGGAGTTAGGAGTGGTCACCTTTATAGGTTACAGTTTGATACTCCTAAGGCATTCATGAGCAGTAGTAATCCTAGAGATCTTGGAGAGCTATGGCATAGGAGGATGGGCCATATTCATCATGGAGCACTTAAATTGCTTCGTGAGACAGTGATAGGTGTTCCAGAGGTGAGCACAGAGCATGATGATGTATGTAAGGGATGTGTGTTGGGGAAGTTTGCGAAAGCATCTTTTCCAAGGAGTGACAATAGATCTAAGGGTGTTCTTGATCTAGTACATTCGGATGTATGTGGACCAATGTCAACAAAGTCTCTCAGAGGATATGAGTACTATGTTACTTTTATTGATGATTTTTGCAGGAAGACCTGGATATACTTCTTGAAGACCAAGGATGAGGTTTTCAGTCGCTTCCAAGAGTTCAAGGCTCTTGTGGAGAACTCAACAAGAAGGAAGATAAAGGTTCTTCGGTCAGACAATGGAGGCGAGTACAAAGGAAATGTCTTCCAGGATTTCTGTACCAGAGAAGGAATCAAGAGAGAGTGGACTGTTCCTTACAATCCACAGCAGAATGGAGTTGCTGAGAGGAAGAACCGTTCTATATCGAGGTAGCAAGGGCTATGCTACATGACCAGGACATGCTGCGTTACCTATGGGCAGAGGCATGTAGTACTGCAGTTTACATTCAGAACAGGGTTCCACACAAGGTACTAGGGAAGATGACACCAGAGGAAGCTTTCACAGGGAAAAAGCTAGATGTTGGTCACTTCAAGATATTTGGGAGTTTGGCATATTGTCATATTCCAAGAGATACACGTACCAAGTTAGATCAGACTACAGAGAAGGGGTACCTTGTTGGGTATAGTGAAACTTCAAAGGCATTTAGGATTTTTATTCCAGGGACCAGAATAATTATTGTCAGACGCGATGTCAAGTTCATGGAGGCCAAGGCATTTAGAAGGTCCAGAGATTTGCTAGCAGATGATCAAAGTGAGCAGCCAACAAAAGCTCCAAGTCCAAGTCAAGGGCAACAAAGCTCAAGTACTATTACTAGTACAAGCATAGACTCAGGTAGTGAAGATTCACACATAGACACAGGTAGTGAAGATTCATAGAGTATGGAGCAACTGGTGCAATAGGATATGAATCTAGAAGATATAGAGGTTGATATTTCATCCTCTACAGTTGGCAGCAGGAACCGTGAGGTTCAAGACACACAAAGGGATACTCAGGAGTCTGTGGGAGCTCCTAGGAAGAGTACGAGACAAAGGAGAGAACCAACCAAGTTCAATGACTATGTGGCATTAGTCAACCAGTTGGTAGATAGTGAACCATCCAACTATCTAGAGGCTTCACAACATCAGGTATGGCGAGATGCTATGGTTGAGGAATATACTTCAATAATGCAGAATGATGTGTGGGAGGTAGTGCCTAGACCAACAGATAGGTCAGTAGTTGGATCACGCTGGATCTTCAAGATAAAGCACGGTGCAGATGGTAGCATCGAGAAATACAAGGCAAGGTTTGTGGCCAAGGGGTTCTCTCAGAAGGAGGGAATAGACTATGAGGAGACATTTGCTCCAGTGGCCAGGTATACTTCTATACGAGCTGTAATCTCATTTGCAGTCCAGATGGGATGGCAGATCCATCAAATGGATGTCAAGACAACATTCCTTAATGGTGAATTAAAGGAAGAGGTATACATAGAACAACCAGAAGGCTTTGTAGCACACAACAAAGAGACCCACATGTGTAGATTGAAGAAAGCCTTGTACGGACTCAAACAGGCTCCTAGAGCATGGTATGAGTGCATCGATACATACTTGTAGGAAATGGGCTTTGTGAAGAGTGAGGCAAATGCTAACCTCTACTACTTGGTGGTTGGGGGTGAGGTTCTCATTCTTGTTCTATATGTAGATGACTTGTTTCTTATAGGTGCACTAGGGCTCATAGAGGATTGCAAGAAGGACCTTGCAGAAGAGTTCGAGATGAAGGATTTGGGACTCATGCACTATTTTCTAGGCATGGAGGTGTGGCAGACAGATGGAGAGATTTTCCTTGGTCAAGGGAAATATTGCATTGAAATCTTGAAGAGATTCGAGATGGAGGATTGCAAAGCCATGTCTACACCTATGATCACTAATTGGAGGAAGGTAGATACATCTAATGACAAAGATGTAGATCCCACCTTATACAGGCAGTTAATTGGTTCGCTCATGTATTTGGTCAACACCAGGCCGGATATAGCATTTGCAATAAACTCTCTTAGTCAGTTCATGGTTGAACCAAAGAGAGTGCATTGGACAGCAGCCAAGCATGTGTTGCGTTATTTGTGTGGTACAGTTGAGTATGGGATCAGATATGTTCGAGGTGAAAGAATCAAGTTGATAGGCTATACTGATGCAGATTGGGCAAGCAGTTCAATAGACAAAAGGAGTACTTCAGGGTGTTGTTTCAGTTTGGGATCAGGAGTTGTTTCTTGGTTCAGCAGGAAGCAAAAGTCTGTGGCTCTGAGTTCATCAGAAGCAGAATACATTGCAGCTAGCATGGCAACATGTGAAGCTATATGGCTTCAGAAGTTGCTAGTGGCTTTGTTTGGTCAGAAGGTTGAGACTACTGTGTTACACTGCGACAATCAGAGTTGCATCAAATTGTCTGAGAATCCAGTGTTTCATGATAGGTCTAAACATATAGATATCAGGTATCACTTCATCAGGGATTGTGTACAGTGAGGTATTGTTCAGCTACAATACATACCTACAGAGGAGCAGGTAGCAGACATTCTGCCTAAAGCATTGGGGAAGGAAAAATTTATCTTCTTCAGAGATAAGATGGGTGTCATGCAGAACAGCTTCCTCGCTAAGAGGGAGTGTTAGTTTGTTAGCTTGGACAGTTGTTCATCCATTTGCTAGGATTAGATAATAGTTATTTTATTGTTGAGATGTGATAATTATTATTTAATTATTGATTTCTTTTAGTGACACCTTGCAACCAAATTTGTTGTGGTTGGTAAGTTGTTATTTATCTCAGCCGTCGATTGAGAATCGATCTTGGCCGTTGGTTTTCCAATGAGAGGAGTATAAAAAGGGGTCATTGGGCATATGGAGAATATAGAATTTTTTGTAGAAGCATTTGCAGTGCTAGCAAATGAGTTTGTGAGTTTGCAGTGATAGCAAACAGTCTTGCAGTGTTAGCAAGGGCACAGTGATAGCGTTGGGGATAGCAGCGGGGGAATATCAGTGGGAAGTTGGGAGATTGTCGGAGTTCTGCCAGTAAGAGGCAAGGAATCTTTGTATCTCTTAATTTGCTGAAGTTAATATAATTCCTCATTTGTAGAACTGGTTTTCCCTTAGGGGTTTTCCAGGGACAATTTGTCCGAAAATATTGTGTTCATTGTGTTACACATTTCTTTTCGTATTTTTATTAGTGAAGTTGCAGTTGTGTTATTTTTCGATATTAGCTGTGAATTAGTTTTCAGTAGTTAAATAATCTTTTAAGATAGGAGATTAATAATCAGTGACTGCAATAGGAATTTTCATAGATATCGTCTCAACAATAGGGATAAGATGGACTCGACAACACATTGAATGCTCCATCAAAGTGCATTAAATTTCAATGGACGAATCTTCAGGTTCCTTTGTCATGTTGTATTCCATGGAGAATTCGTCTGGGATGAAATCTTTTTGGAGTAGTTTGGTGGTATTCAAGTTGATTATTAGGTTTACAAGTTTAAGATAGTTCTGGACTGAAGAATTATAATGAAGAAGTAGCGAAGAACATAGCAATAAGTCACAAGGACAACAATTGTAATAAAAAACCAGCCACCAAGATCACAAAATAGACAAAATTACATGAGCTGTCAAACAAATTTAGAAAATAGACTAAGTTACATGAGCTGTCCAACAAATTTTAAAAAATAGACTAAATTGCATGCTTTAGTGACGTCTTAAGTTCATAATGAGAAAAGTTGATCTAAGAGTATCTTTGGGAATCATTAGTATGATTCCATCTAAAAGAATTTGGTTGGTCTTAACCATTACAGATTTTGCATAAGCAAGTATGAAGTAGTTTTAAAGTAGTGATTGCTATTAGATAAAGTCATGCAGTGGTAATCTCTATGTATTAATTGTATGTAAAAATAAAGTTAATTTGATTTAACTTTTTAAAAATTTATTATTATATAGGAATATAAACATAGTATCATGTGATATTATAAAGTTATTCAGATATATTTTAGAAAGTAAATATAATGTTAGGTATCAATGTGTTTTTAGTGTTGTTTTCAAATAAGATCATAAATAAAAATATTCATGAATGTTATATAAAAGATCATGCAAGCATATACACATATGACACAAGTGAGTGATCAATTAAGACTAAAATTGATGCTTAAGTGCTAACTTTTAACCTCAAAATCAAAGTTATTTGCAATGAGTAATGATTCAAAGTGATGTAAGAATGAATACTGCTGCTCACAAAACACAATGCAATATATCTCTATTGTAGCAAATAACAATCATTCCATACACAAACTCATACAATCATGATGACCAATAGAGAATCATTAATTCAAAATTAAATCTTCTTTCATTCTCATAGAAACAATTACAAAAATTTCTCAATCTATCAAGGATTAAAATCTGCTCAACATGCTTTTCTTGTAGCTTCCTTTCACTGCCCCAAAACTCTTCATGCCTTTCCTCCAAAATCTCTGCACATTTCTATTGAACTCCACACTATCCTCTTCCTTTTTCATCTCAGCTTCTAAAACCTATCACATTTTGTCTACCCATGCTCCCTCATTTTTTTGAATCTTCTAAAACGGTTTCTCAATTTTGTGCACCTCGTTCTCATCTTTCTAGATCATTTTGAAATTCTTGATTTTGTTACCACATGAGAAAGTTATGGCCATTTTACTAAGACTAGGTCTCACAAAGATGCCATTTTCTTCTACCCAAAATATCATCCAAACCTCTATTTCCTCGATTTTGGGCGTGGGATTCATGCATTCAGCCCTTTAATTATTATTTCTTGATAATTTTTCCAATATTTTCCTAAATTCACATCCATTATCTCGTTCTTGCACCTCAACTACCTCCAACACTTGCACCTAGAAGATTCCAACACTAATGGCAAACAAATTCAAATTATTGGGGGTTACAAATGAATAATAATCAATCTGCATTGTGCATGGGACTTTGGCTCCGAAGCATAATTTTTAATTTGCAACATTTACAATATGATTACAATTTTAATTCAAAGCATATTATTGATTTATGAAAAAGGGTCCCATATGAAAGAGCTAAAAATGAGAGGGAAAAAGTAACATACCTATAAAACCAACAACATGCCAAAAAATCAAGAAAACAAAATAGATTTATTTTCAGGTGTGCAAGATTGCTTGGTACCCCTAGATGCTCTTGCATCACAAAACATCTTTAAATATAGCATGAATATGTTGTAAATAAGAAATATTAACATATGTTTTTGATTAAATAAGTAGGGGAAGGGCTCTGATCCCATGGGTTCAACCAAAACTTAAAAAAGAGAATAGGGTGGATAAAACAACCCCACCAATGAGCAATAAAAAACATGTCCAGGATGGAACACATGCCTTGAAGAGTGATCCCACAAAGCTGGTTTACAATTTTTGAGAGGAATTGATTTTTGCTGAAATCACATATTTTTAGAAAATATAATGATTTAATCCTTTAAAAGTTCCATTTTAAGGATTCCAATTGAAGAGGGTTTGATAAAAACACCTTAGATCAAACCCCCTTGGATAGAACCTCGAGAACCTCACTAGTTTTAAACCATACCTACAAATGAGTCTCCTTTACACATATCAAAATGCTGATAAAAAAAAACTTTTGATTTAACTTCTGGGGGATCAAATGAATTCATTTAAAATTAATTTCAAATGATTATGGTAGTCCTCAAAATGAGTTATCCAATGAATATAATTTTAATATGCTTTGGTTTTATTATGTATGAGTTATCATAGTTTAGCCGCTATAGGTGCCCGAATCTGAAGATTTAGTTAAAAATAATAATTTCAGTGTCCAGTTTGGCCAAATATTGTAAACCACTATTGTGGGATCACCCTCCAAATAATAGAATAGTAACCATAGAACCACTATACTTATCAAAAACCAGAGATTAATACTAAAATTCTTAAAATCATGAAGACCATTTATTAGGTCCAACATATACCAGATAGTCCAAAACCATAACAAAACTATTTAGAAATAGCAGTTTAGAATATAAAAACAAAATGACAAAAAGAGCATGGAAGCCATATCAAGAAACAAAACAAGAACAATGCCAATAATTTACATTAGTTAACAAATCTCCATAGTTACCAATTTGAGAGAAGAACTCCCTCCAATCAAGATGAACTTCATTGGTAACAACAGTCTCTCCTAGGGTTGGCAAGACCACCCAAATCCGACCACCATAAGATTAGCATTTTTAGAAATATCGAGACCATCCACACGCTTTAAAACAACCAACCAACAACAATCCTATTTCTCAGAAAACCAAATTTAAAAACCATAACTTAGCCTCTCTAATAACTAATTTATCGTTCCACCTCTATAGAAGAAACTATTAAGAGTACCCAATCCACTACCACAAAGACTCCCCAACAAACCCGAACTATGCCTCAATAGGAAGGGTCTCCACCTCAATTGGAGCAACATGGGAGAATACCTGCAAAAGAAGCATGAGCCACCCACGAAACCCTCAGAACCCATCTCCACCTCCATAGGAGAGGCCTCCACCTCAAAAGGAGAGGACTCTACCTCAATAAGAGACACCATCTAAAGAGATAATAAGAAAACACACACTCCGGTAGAGAGAGAAATCTTAGCAACTGAAAGCAACAGAAAAATCAGAGCCTTCAACAAGAACTTTGAAAGCCATCCCACTAAAGAGGTTCTTGAAACAAGGGACTGCACAACACCCTTGTGGAATTGTTATCTCTCAAAATTGCACCCTTGCTAAGTTGCATAACTTAGCACTTAGGAGAAATAGTGGAACATTCCTAGGCCTATGGGTTGCCTAAACTTGGAATGGGCCTCTAGAGAAGGTTGGATTCTAACTCACCTAAAATACTCTAATGAATTGCATAGGAAAAGGGTAAAAGGAAGAATAAACTGAAAATTGAAAGCTTGAAAAAGGTGATGCATGTCGGCCTCCTACAATGATTTCAATAACTAAGATTTTACAGCCATGATTTAGAGATTGGACATCTATCCTGAATAGTCATTTTAAGCATCATGAAGGTGCATTTAAATTATCAACCTAGGGATGTGAACTTGAAATGGGTCAGCACAGTATGTGCACTAGGAACTCAAAGTAGTCATCTTCATTCTACAACTAAGAGACTTAATACTAAAAGTAAATTGCATGTAAAGAAACAAAGTAAATGTTGAACATTACTCAACAATTAAATTTAAACTGATCATGCATGACATTAATGAAAATCTAAGTAGCAAATAGGAAACTACTCTACCCGCTTTGGTTGTAGGAACAATCACAAAATGAAATCCTAGTGGTTGCAGGAACAGTTGGTGCCAGATTCCTAACTAAGTACTAAACATAAGCTAATACTAATCTAACTAAACTAAAAGAACATATTACTCACCAAGTGGGCCCCCTTGGATATGAGTATCCTCTAAAACTAATGCAAACTCAGATACTCAACTCAAAATCTCATTTTATTCATTGAAAAGTGCAAATAAAAAAGAGTATGTTTGATAGTATTATCAAATTGTACAATAGCTTGGTGACTAACTCCTGAAGAAGGAGGATCCAAACATTGTTTATCAACTAAACGGGGCAGTCAACTCCCACTAACTGAGAGGACACCATTTAGGTAAAACAGAGAAAGGAGTGGAAGGGCAATTACACATGGAGGGGAATCCATTTAGACATGCATGCCCAAACACATATTCAACCACTGCAGTAATGCTCGCATTGCTCAATTTCATTAAAGATCAACATAAGGTGATTACATGCGGTTGACATGGGAATCTCCTAGCATCGTCCTCTAGTTGACCTTCACGCGATTCCTTTGTGTGACCAGCTGGCGGTTGCATTTCTCAACTTAGCATTCTCAATCATGTCTGGATGGCAATGTTAGTACAAATAATAACTGCATAGCTATAATCACCTTAAAGAACATTCATTAACCACATGCAAGATTAATATAGATAGTCCACATAATAGGTTAATACCATTAAAAATGATAGAAATGGAATTAAACCCAAATGTCTTATGGTTTGAGAGAAACTATATAAAAGTATCAGCATGTAATATGAAAGTCCATGGTAGCTTCAATAAATAATCTGTAGATTCTACCCATAGCTAGACCAAAAACTAGAATCATCACTCCCCCCAAACTAACGTTTTGTTGGTTCTCCAACAGGGGAAGATTTATTCTTTTGCTTGGTCAAGGCTCTAAAATCTGCAACTAATAACTATCCAATATCAGTGTGTGTTGTGGGTGAATCAGGGTTCTAGTAGAATCCTCTCAACCAATCAAGTCTCCTCCATCTTTGATGTTCCTCAACAATCTCATATCGGTAGAACCTAAAATTTGGTATAGGCCACATGAGGATAGGCAGCTAAAAAGTCAAGGGAATCCATTTGTATCCCTTTTTTCTCCCAATCTGAATGTACCTTTCAATTCTTTTTATTGCAGCAACATAGTTGTAGATGGAATGTGGTTCAGCTTGTTTCAGCTCAACAGTTAATGTGTTCCAACATATTTGTAGATGGAATGTGGTTCAGCTTGTTTCAGCTCAACAGTTAATGTGTTCCATCTCTAGGTATGCTCTCATAGTGTCATCTTTTGTTGTTTTTACCTCATAATCATTGTAAATTGCCTCAATCCAAGGCATGATCCTATTACCATAGCTCGGCCTAAAAAACATTCTATTCCAGTCTATGTAAATGCCCTTGGGGTTCCTTGATTCAACTCTAATGGCCAGGGGAATATTGGATTCCTTCCCCTTATAAGCATTATATTGTTCACCCCAACTAATCTCATTTTGTACCCAATACATGAATGCTCTCAATTGGATGTCCCCCACATAAAGCAACGGGTTCCAGTCTTGGTCTTTAGTTACAACAAAATTGTGTAAATAAAATTCACATAATAAATTTTTCATTTTAGGGGAGGAAATTCTATAAGCAATGGAAAATTCAGCAGGGTTTTCAATAGAGGGGTTCAAACCTGAGATAATTCTTGACAAATTAAAGGAGAGATATTTCTCTTTTAGGTGCATAGCATAAACCCTTAGAGGGGTTCTACATTCTAAAATTTGTGGCACTAGGGTTGTAATGTCGCTCACCCTCTCTTTTAGAAAGACAATCTCTTCATTCTTTTCTTCAATAATCCCATCCCTTTGTTGGATTTCTCTTTTCAATCTTTTCTTTTAATTTTTTAATTTGTCCTCTCTTCTTTGTATCTCTTTCCACAAATTCAAAATTGTTGTATGCATTGAAAAATTAGGAGGGTTATGGAAACCTACCAAGGTTTTTGTGGATGGTCGCTCCCCTTATAGAACTATTTGCATGGATTCAGGATGTCCCACTGGTTCAGACTATAGAGGTACAATTTCTCCTTCCTCCTCTTGCTATAGGGCTTCTTGTTCTTGTTCTTACAGTTGCTGTAGGAACTCCTGATTTATTTCATAGTTTTGTTGTAAGAACTCCTGATCTTGGTCTTGCTACAGGAACTCTTGATCTTGGTCTTGCTATAGGAACTCCTGATTTTATTTGTGTTCTTGATTTTCAACTTCTTCTACAAAGGCAACAAGATATTCCAGGGTCATTTTTGTTGCCTTATCGAATATGTTTTCTTCTTCTACATTTTCTTGCTCCATTGGAGCTTTTGTGCTTTCACGCAATGTCCCACCAAGCTCAGGGTTTTTCTACAAAGGCATATCAATAGCTGGTTTTGATTTCTTGAGAGGGATCTTATGTTTTTCTTTGGCTGCAAAATGAATAGTGCCAGCCTTTCTTTTCTTAGGACTTGGCACCTCTCTTTGCATGGGCTATATTTTTCCTTTCCTTTCTTCTGCCTCCCTCTTTTGTGCCCTAGTTCTTATCTTAGTTTTAAGTGGAACATTATATCCTCAGAATTTGATGAATAATTCTCTTTCAGAGTGCTCAAGCTCAGAGGAACTAACATCTATAATCCTTTCTTTAGTAGGAGGATTCACACTAGGGTTAGCACCAAAGATTGAAGCACCAGGAGTGTCTTCAGCTATGCTTAATTTTTTGCTAGACCTACATGTTTGAGGTGAAACCCTAGGTTGCAACTACTCAGATCCAAATTGATCAACTTTTATAAAATCCTCCCAAGTCATTCTAGGTGTTGCATCAGGCAAAGATTTTACAACCAACAATTTAATTAGACAATGGTGTGAAACAAAGTTGTCCCTAACTTTTTGAGTTTTCATTGCCATGATGGAGAGAAGGTTGTACAATACATTGGGCACATTCATCCTCCTCACGTGCCTCATATGACTCAATAGTTTGAAATGCACCAAATGCAGGTTTGACAGTCGACCCTCACAAGTGATATATCTGATAATTTAGACGGTTGCCTGCTTCCATGGCTTGGATAGAGAGAGTCTTTTAGCACCCTTTTTATCAATAATGATTGGAGGTGTTAGAACCAAAATTTCCATTTAAGAACCTAAATGAATTTTTCCATTCTAAACCTAATATTTTCGCTATCTTTCATATAAAAAATTCAATCACCACCCTAAGAATGGCTATGTCGTCCCCATTAAATACGTTATCCTATCTTTTCATAAAATAATTCATTCTACTCCCATTCATAATGTTAAAATTCCTTGCACCACCACTGATTATCTTTCATGGTTGTCATCAATCTACCGTTGCCTTTTGCAAAGTGGCTCGCGGTATAGCGGTGATGGTTAGGCATTGTCACGATAAGGTTTACTGCTATGCCACGTGGTCAAGTCATACACCATGGTAGAATAGTAAATAGTTAGCAGTCGATAGAGATAGGAAGTTAAGAGTGAGGTCGCATCGAGATGGCAGTTATGGATAGTCACCGTAGTACCGTCGACCAGTCAAGCCTGAGACCGCAGTGATTGTGGTAAACAATTAGCAAGGAAGCAGCGATGTTCAAAGATAGTTACCACTCAACCATATGGAGTTCAAACACAAACTGTGGTAGTGTGGTGGATAGTTGATAAGTGGCGAGGTGTGACAGATAACGGTTACCATGCAACCGTGCGCGGTTAGACCATAGATCGCGGTGGCATGGTAAATGGTTAGCCAGGTTGGGAGAAAAGCCATTAGTAGTGAGTGGCAGGCAACAATGAATATAGTTACTACCATACTACTGACAGTTAGGAAGCAAACCGAGGTAGTGAGGTGATGGTCAGCAAACAGTTGTCACGGAACCGCAGGGAGTCACGATGCAGACCGTGGTAAGGCGGTAAGCATTAAAAGGAGACAATAAATGTCGGGTACCATAGAATCGCTGACAGTTAAAGCATAGACCGCCGTGTAGCGGTGGAAGATGAGAAGATAGTGAAATCCAGATACCATCAAACCACCCAGGGTCAATAGGTTGACCGCGGTAAGGCAGTAAAGATAATAAAAGCCACAATAAATGCGACGGTCATGTTATATGGAAAAATTGAAGTGAAACTTATGTAAGAAATATTTAAATTTCCAGTAAGGCAACTTATTTAAATATTTCATTTTCATTAGAATGTGGAATAGTTGTGGCGGGTAAAATGAAGTGTTGTGACTTTTGAAATTTACTGTATAAATATTTGCAAAAAACCAATCACAGGGGTTCGGTTAGAGAGTAGTGAGAGACTTTTATCAGAAAAGAAATTGGGAATGAATTAATGTAAAAAACCTTTTGGAAATGGTGCAATGGAGATGATTTTCTTTGAATGAATTCCTTTCTGATTATTTCATTGTTGTGATTTCATAACTAATAATTTTTCTTGGTTCTCTCCAATTTAAAATCTTTCGATCATTTGAGTCTAAATATAAAGTATGTTTTGATTCATTAGAGTGTATTTCTTTACTTTGTGTGATTTTATTTACTGGTGTCTGCAAGGCAGAATCAAATTCCTCTGAGTAAGTCATTATGTTTGTGAGATTCCCTTTGGATTGTTGAAGGAGAGCTAGGTAAGAAAATATTTCATCACCATTTACGCTAGTCATAAATTCATGAAGTCACATGCCATTCATTAGAGCTTCATCCCTTACAATGTTTAACAACATGAATTTTGTTAGAAAGGAAGGTATGTATGTAATTAATAATATTTTTTGACTCCATTGTCCAATAGATAGAAGGAACTGATCAGCCATTTCCCAGAATATAGAATTCATTATAAAATACATTCTAAACCTTTCATTCGTGTAGTATATTTTGGTTTATCCATTTCCAATTGCCATTGTGGGTAGACTATTTAGCAAGAAATCCAGTTCAAATCTGCATGTTCTATATAGGTTCACCCTCCTTGGTCTAGCAAAACCTAAAGAGCAGAAGGTTCAATTGTGTAATTGGCCTTGTACATTGGCTAAAAGTGTTGTAAGAGCTTGGCAAACTCTTATGGTTAAAAACTGCATTTTTGAGAACCAACAGTTTGGCGACTCCATTGGGGACACAATTTCAAATAAGCCTTTGTCATAGAATCAGTATTTTGTAGAATACTCTGCTGGGAATAAAGAATTGTATATTTTTTCACGTTTGGAAAGTGAGTGGCGACTCTAAATGAACAAGTGCATTGAAACTGATAAAGTCAAGTATATATCTGAAAGGAATCTTCCTAGAGTTCAGACCATCACAATTGCTCCCCGAATGCAAGGAAGAAGGTCTTTATACAAAGATGGTGATGGTTCTAATGGAAAAAATAAATGGACAGAGAAGAATGATAAAGGTAAGAAGGTGACTGATGACACGAGACCATCAAACAAAAATAAAACATCAAAGGCATCACTGGAGACACACAATTCATATGGTACACTAGAAAATGAAGACAACCCTTCCAGGGAACCTTATACTCCTGAGGAAGAGAGGAATCCCTTTTATAATCCATACCTTGAGAAAGTTAAGGAGTTCATGGTTGAATGTGAAGTTGAAAGAGAAAGAAGACAACATGAATATGATCAGAAAATGGCATTTCTTGAAGAGAATCGAGATGGACTTGGCTATGAAGCTGCCTCTGAGGAGAACTATGAACATATGGATCGAGATGAAATAAATGAAAGACTGGAACATGAGAGACAAGAAGTGGAGAATACAAGAATAGAATATGAGCAGAGGCTCCAAGCAATCAAAGAACTTGAAGAGTTGAAATTAAGAAAAGCTTAGATCAATACTCAAATGGCTAATTTGCAAAAATATGTGCCACCTCATAGGCAAGGGAACAATAATGCAGGCCCATCAAAATCAGCCAAATAGAGATCAAAATGCTCCACCACAACATCAAGGTGTACAACCACCTCCTTATCAACAACATGTACCCCCACAAGGTCAGCAATATGTGGCAAACAATAATCCACTGTACCAGCGTCAGTATTAACAGAATCCTCCTCCATAATATGCAACCATGATTAGGCAGTTTGACTTCGCTAGATTTAAAATATGTCCTTATCCTATGGACAACAGTTGGAGAAGTCTTGTCCCAAAATTCACAGGAAGTAGTGCAGTTTCAACTGAAGAACATTTAAGGATTTTTAATGCCTTTTGCAAGATTTGGATATGCAGTATGAAGATGTGCAAATGAGGTTGTTTATGATTTCCTTAATTGAAGATGCCAGAGATTGGTTTAATAGTCTGCCAACGGCCTCTATTGATTCTATTCATTTGTTTTATGAACAATTTTTTGAGAAATACAGGAATCAATATGCACCAAAATTTGCATTGCATGAATTGGTGACAATTCAGAAGCATCAAAACAAGTCATCTTATGATTTCAACTAGAGGTTTTCTAAATTACATAATAAGATACCTCTTGGATCTAAATTAGTTGACCCTACTGCATTAAGCATTTATTTAAAATCTTTTGATCCTAAGACAAGATATGAGCTTAGGAACAGAGGTCCTAGAAATTTGGCTGAAGCTCAAAGGATAGTGCTTATTATTGAAAATAATAGGAAGGCTATAGGGATGATGGCCAAGAGGGATAACCCTAGGGTTCCCCAATATGCTCCTCCAATTAAACAAGAAAGTACCTATAGGAATGAAAGGCCAAAACTACATGACACACCTTATAATACAAATTGGAGAAATGGAAAGCCAGTGATGGATGGGCCAAGAAATAAAGAGACACTTGATCCTTTGAAGAAGAGAGGGACATACATGGTTGATAATAGTCCTTGATGTTCATTTTGTGACTTGCCACATTCTTCGGACCATTGTGTTGTAGCTCAGTCAGTATCAGGAAAAGAAATAGCAAAAGATAATAATGCAGAGGAACATAATATCTATTTGACTTCCCATACTCTTCCCTCAGTAGAGAAAGGGTAATCATCTTTAGAATAAGTAGGATATGAATATAATGTTGATCATTAGAAATATAATGTTCACATGGAAGAACAACAAATTTTTTCTGACTATGAGAAAAATGATGATGAACAAAGTCCTTTTGCTACATCATATCAGACTAATAGGGGAAATATGAGGAGACCAACTGATGAAGAAATTAAAAGGTTGACTATTGCAGCAGTTGAGTTAGCTAAAAGCAAGTATCAGCTGAGGAATAAAATAGTGAATGAGAATGAAGGTGTTCCAAGAGGAATATTCTTGAAAGATAAAAAGATGTCCCATGAAATATCAAAACAGACAAATGATGAGCGCCCTGATAAAAAAGAACAGAAGTATGTCCCCAAAGAAGAAAATAAAGAATTCCCCAAAGACAAACAAAAGATAGATCAGACATTGAAAAGGGAGAAAGAGGAGAGCAAAGGTGAACGAACAGAGAAAAAGAAGGTGATAAGAGTTGAAGGTGCATCTTTTGATTTTGTGCAAGCTTTATCCCAGGTAAAAATATATGTCCCATTACTTTAAATGATGAAGATTAAAGAGTATAGGGAAAGTTCTATCCAATTAATGTCTGGTGGGAGGAATCAAATTGTAAATTTTGAAAAAAAAGAGAATCCTGGAATTGCTGATAAGAAAGGAAAGATAAAAGTTTCAGAAGTTGGCCTAAATGATGCATTGATGAATATGCCACAAATTGATCCATTTTTTACTACCCTACTCATAAATGGTAAATTGGTAAGAAATTTCATGGTAGATTCAGGCGCTTCTATGAATATTATGCCAGTAGGGGTAATGAAACAGCTTGGTATGTGGATAGATATTGAGGGTGGTAAATGTTATGCCATGGACAGTAGGCCTGTCCCAATAGTGGGGATTATGAAGGATGTAGAAGTAAAATTAGCAGCCTACCCACATGCAACCTATAATATTGATATAATTGTGATTGATACACCTCCTCAATTTGGAATGCTTTTATCAAGATAATGGACTGTAGCAATTGGAGGTAATGTGTAGTTTGATTTATCATATGCCACAATACCCATTAATGGTGAAGAGGTAAAATTGCATAGAGAACCAAGGTGAATCAAATAGTTGAGTGTGTTCCTCAAGGACAAATTAATTGATTTTGTGATGTGGATTTAGGGATTTTTAGAGTAGAATTATCTCAGCATCAATTAATGAATACTAACCCAATTGATAGACTTGTTTCTAGAAATCAGAAAGGTGTGTGGAAAATGTATTTTGATGGGGCTTGCAACCAAGAAGGCAATGGAGCTGGGATAGTTTTCATATCACCTGAAGGTACAACATTTAAATATTCATTTTTGTTGGCTTTTGAATGTACAAATAACGTGGTAGAGTATGAAGCCTTGTTGACTAGTTTGAACATGGCTATCAAACATAAGATTAAGTTGTTGTCTATCTTGGGAGATTTTGAACTAGTTGTGTCACAAGTTAGATTGATGTATGTTGCAATGAATAAGCGGTTGAAACAATGTAGAAATGCTATGTGGGATACAGTGGAACTATTTGATGCATTTTCAATTAATTGGATAGATAGATCTGAAAATTTAATGGCTGACTTTTTGGCTAATGCAACCTTAAAGAGAAATGATATCACTTTGACAGGAGTGTCTCAGGCTAAATTTAAAACAAGACCAATAGTCCCTGACAACATATATAGTTGGCAAGTTTTTATTGATGATACTGACCTTTTGAAATTTCTTCATTGTATAGATCAGTATGAGGCACATGAGATAGATTTCAATGCTTTTGTGGAAGAAGTGGATGGGAAACAAACTATATTTGGGAAGGAAGTTTTGTAGCTTAAAACTAAAAAGCTTCCCAAAGGGCTTGTGGCATTGGAGAGAGTGTATGATGGGAGTGATCATTCTCTCATGAAGCAGGCACTTGTTAAGAAAGAAGATATTGAAGAAATAAATTTGGGAACTGAATTAGCACCAAAAAGGGTTTATATTGGGAAGAAAATAAGCCCAACTATCAGGAGAATGTTGATTACATTGCTAAGAAAATACAAGCATGTGTTTGCTTGGTCTTATGAGGATTTGAAGGCATATAGAGAAGATCTTTTTCAGCATGAGATTCCACTTAAGCCAGACACAAAGCCATTCAGACAGAAGCAGAGGCCTATCAACCCAACTCTGGAACCTAAGATGCAAGAGGAGATAGCAAAGCTCAAAGATGGAGGTATCATAAAACCTGTTAGGCATTCTATATGGGTCTCGAATTTGGTTCTAGTCATAAAGAAAAATGGAGACATAAGACTGTGTATATTTTAGAAATCTGAATGTTGCTTCCCTAAAAGATAATTATCCTCTTCCAAACATGGAGGTTGCACAAAGTGACAGGCTGTGAGCTATTGTCAATGGTGGATGGATTTTTTGGATATAACCAAGTCAAAGTCAAAGAATCTGAGCAATACAAGACAACATTCACTACACCATGGGGAATATATGTCTATATAAGAATTCCATTTGGTCTCACAAATGCAGGAGCTACCTTTCAAAGGGCCATGGATGTGGCATTTGCAGATCTGATCAATGCTATAATGGTGGTATATCAAGATGATCTCACTACTTATTCCAAAAATGCAGAGAATCATGTTGGGGACATGGAGAAGATCTTCATCAAAGCTTTGGAGTATGGTATTAGTCTTAATCCTAAAAAATGTCATTTTGTTGTCACAAAGGGTAAACTTTTGGGGCATATTGTGTCAAGAGATGGGATTAGGATAGACCCTGAAAGAGTAGATGCTATAGATAAAATTCCCATTCTCAAAACTGTCAAAGCAATCCAATCATTCTTTGGCCAAATTGATTTCATTAGGAGGTTTGTGTCCAATTTTGTTGAGATTGTTAAACCTATATCTAAGATGTTGAAAAAAGGAGAAAAGTTGGACTAGACTGCCAAAGCTATGTAGGCCTTCATATCTTTAAAAGGAGCTATCAAAGAAGCCCCCATCTTGAAGTCTCCTTATTTTACTAAACCATTTTAGATATTTTCTTTTGCTTCATTTCACACCATAGATGTTGCTATGTTACGAAAAAATGATGAAGGTCATGAGTAGCCTGTTTCTTTCTTCAGTAAGTCTTTGCAGGGGTCAGAATTGAAGTATGATATTATGGAAAAATAAGCTTATGCACTGATCAAAGCAACAAAGGATTTTAGACCTTACCTTGTTGGAGCTGAGGTAATTGCTTTTGTCCCACATGCAGCTGTGAAGGATATCTTGGTGCAAATAGAAGTGACAAGGAAGAGATGTAGATGGACTAATAAAATCCAAGAGTTCAATATGGAGATTCAGATTACCATATTGGTAAGAGGTCAAGGTCTGGCCAGGCTGATGGTAGAAGCAAATATTGAGGCAAACCAAATCTGTAGTGTGGAAGGTAAGGAAGAGGTCATAGCAAGTATTGAGCATACTCCATGCTATATAAATGTGATGCATTATCTAAAATACATGAAGTGCCCCAAAGGGTTGAATGATAATCAAAGGAGAACTTTGAAGTTGCAGGATTCTAAATATGTTTTCTTAGAAGGGGACCTATTTTGGAAGAATAGGGATGGTATATTGCTGTTGTGTCTAGATGAATCCCAGGCAAAATATGTTTTGAGAGAAATGCATGAAGGGGTATGGGGAGGCCATTATTCTGATAAGACTGTTGTGCACAATATTCTCAGGGGTGGTTATTATTGGCCTGGGGTATTCAATGATTCCTTTGCATATGTGAGGAAGTGTGAGGCTTGTCAGAAATTTTCAAGAAAGTTGAAGTATCAGGGAGCATTGCCACTTAGACCTTTGCAGGTAGAAGCACCTTTTCACCAATGGGGAGTTGATTTCATTGGAGAAATACAGGAGAGATCAAGTGGAGGAAATAGGTGGATAATAGTGGCCACAAATTATTTTACTAAGTGGGTGGAGGTTGTCCCAACTAAGCAAGCAACAAGCAAAGTAGTGATGAATTTTTTGATGGAGAATGTTATAACTAGATTTGGTACCCTAGTCAAATTGATCATAGATAACGGGATGTGTTTTAGATCTAATGAGTTTAGAGATTTTTGTAAAATGTATGGCATTAATATTTCCTATTCTGCCCCATACCATCCACAAGAAAATGGCCCAACAGAGTCAAGTAATGAAAATCTTTTGAAGATAGTAAGCAGGATGTTGGATACAAACAAAAAGGCATGGGATTCGAAGTTAAGATTGGCTGTATGGGTAGATAGAATTATAGTGAAAAGGGAAACTAGAAAATCTCCATTTGAGTTGGTATATGGGACATAGGCTAGGATGCCATTGTAGAATCTATAACTTTATTTTGCAAGAAGATATGGATATTTCTAACCCAACGGAGGAAAGAATGGAGTAGCTTGTAGAGCTTGATGAAGTGAGAAGAGTGTCTCAAAAGAAGAATGTGAAAATTCAGTCACAAATGAATTACCTTTATGATAAAAAGGCCAAGGAGAGAAAGTTTGAAGAAGATGATTTGGTGTTGATGTGGAATGCTCGGTGTCAGGAGAAGGGGAAACATGGCAAGTTTGAAGCTTTATGGCTTAGCCCTTTTGTGATAATTGGTAAAGGATGTGAAGAGTCCTATTTCCTATAGAATATGTCTGGAGAGGAGCAAGAGTTTCTTGTACATGGGAAGTTCCTGAAGCATTTTTTCTCTTGAGGATCAATAGAGGGTTAAGGATTGCTAGTGCATGGACAATTCTTGACTTACCCTCTTTAAATATTCTTTCCATGCACAGTAGTTTAGGAAATTTTGAGGGGTCTGGGTTTGCCAGTACATGGACATTCTTAGGAATTCCCTTTATGAAAGTGTTGCTTTCTTTCCATGTACAGTAGATTAGGGTCATTATTCCTTCCATTCTCCATGCTCCTCTTTCCATCTTCCATCTCCTCCACTCTTTCATTCCCTCCATCCTCCATTTACTTGATTTTCTGGAACATTCATATCTTGGTCTTCTCTCTTAGTTGTATGCTAGATTCTTGCAGTGATTTGTTAAACCACTCATCCCCAACAGGAGCCATTGTTAGAACCAAAATTTCCATTTAAGAACCTAAATAATTTTTTCCATTCTGAACCTAATATTTTTGCTATCTTTCATATAAAAAATTCATTCACCATCCTAAGAATGGCTATGTTTCCCACATTAAATCCGTTCTCCTATCTTTTCATAAAATAATTTATTCTACTCCCATTCATAACATTAAAATGCCTTGGACTACCGCTGATTATCTTTCATGGTTGTCACCTCTCTACCGCGGCCTTTTGCAAAGTGGCTCATGGTATATCGGTGATGGTTAGGCATTGTCACAATAAGGTTTACCGCTATGCCACATGTGGTCAATTCATACACCATGGTAGCATGGTAAATAGTTAGTGGTCGGTGGAGATAGGTAGTTAACGGTGAGGTGGCATCGAGATGGTGGTTATGGACAGTCACCGTAGTACCATCGATGGTCAAGTCTGAGACCACAGTGACTACAGTAAATAGTTAGCAAGGAAGTGGCGGTGTTTGAAGATAGTTACCACTCAACTGCAGGGAGTTCAAATAAAAACTATGGTAGTGCAGTGGATAGTTGATAAGCGGCGAGGTGTGATAGATAACGGTTACCATGCAACCATGCATGGTCAGACCATAGAACACGGTGGCATAGTAAACAGTTAGTCGGGTCAGGAGAAGAGCCGTTAGTGGTGAGTGGCAGGTAGTAGTGAAGATAGTTACCACCATACTGCTGACAGTTAGGAAGCAGACTGAGGCAGCAAGGTGACAGTCAACAAATAGTTGTCGCGGAACCACAAGGAGTCATAATGAAGACCACGATAAGGCGGTAAGCATTAAACGGAGACAGTAAATGTTGGGTACCGCAGAATCACCGATAGTTAAAGCATAGACCATGGTGTAGTGGTGGAAGATGAGAAGATAGTGAAATCCAGATACCGTCAAACCACCCGAGGTCAATAGGTTGACTATGGTAAGGCGATAAAGATAATAAAAGCCATAGTAAACACGGCGGTCAAGTTATATGGAAAAATTGAAGCAAAACTTATGTAAGAAATATTTAAATTTCTAGTAAGGCAACTTATTTAAATATTTCACTTTCATCAGAATGTGGAACAGTTGTGGCGGGTAAAATGAAGAGTCATTACTTTTGAAATTTATTGTATAAATATTTGCAAAAAAGTAGTCACAGGGGTTCGGTTAGAGAGCACTGCAAGACTTTTCTTAAAAAAGAAACTGGGAATGAATTAATGTAAAAAACCTTCTGGAAATAGTGCAATGGAGATGATTTTCTTTGACCGAATTCCTTTCTGATTATTTTGTTGTTGTGATGTCATAACTAATATTTTTTCTTGGTTCTCTCCAATTTGAAATCTTTCGATCATTTGAGTCTAAATATCAAGTATGTTTTGATTCATCAAAGTGTATTCATTTACTTTGTGTGATTTTATTTACTGGTGTCTACAAGGTAGAATCAAATTCCTCTGAGTAAGTCATTATGTTTGTGAGATTCCCTTTGGATTGTTGAAGGAGAGCTAGGTAAGAAAATATTTCATCACCATTTATGCCAATCATAAATTCATGAAGTCACATGCCAGTCATTAGAGCTTCATCCCTTAGAATGTTTAACAACGTGAATTTTGTTAGAAAGGGAGGTATGTATGTAATTAATAATATTTTTTGACTCCGTTGCCCAATAGATAGAAGGCACTAATCAACCATTTCCTAGAATATATAATTCATTATTAAATATATTCTAAACCTTTCATTCGTGTAGTAGGAGTAGTTGTAGTATCTTTTGGTTTATCCATTCCCAATTGCCATTGTGGGTAGACTATTTAGCAGGAAATCCAGTTCAAATCTGCATGTTCTATATAGGTTCACTTGCCTTGGTCTAGCAGAACCTAAAGAGCAAAAGGTTCAATTGTTGTAATTGGCCTTGTACATTGGCCAAAAGTGTTGTAAGAGCTTGGAAAACTCTTATGGTTAAAACCTACATTTTTGAGAACCAACAAGAGGGTCACTATGTATTGTGAATATAGCTTTGGCTGACTTGGCATCTCTAGAAACAGGGTAAGGTTTGTCATTAGCTGGTAACCTTGACACTTCTGCAATTAGTTCCTCAGTTGCCACGACCTCTAGCCCTTTTACTGTGGCTTTTCCATCTAAATTGTTTTGGGTGAACTCTAATGCAATGCCTTCGTCAAAACCGTTTAGCCTTAAGAAATAGTCCAACCAGCCACAGTTTCAAAATTCGCCAAGACACTGTCCATCCTGCAATAAAACATCATGAACCAAGGGCTCATTTTGAATGAGTCCACCTCCCATTTTCTTTAATTAATCTATCACTTTGCACAATTCCCTTCTATAATTCTCATTTGAAAGGAAATTCCTTTCTGCTCCCTTGCTAGCTGAATTGTGGACTGAATTTTCCTTCACTTTGTTTTTACCATTTACCATTTGCATTTCAAGATTATGATAGAGTCAATAATGACAAGGAATAGTAATAAAAGGGAGTTAAGATGAGAGAAAATGGCGGCAGTAGTTTAGTGTCACATCACATATGCGAGCCATCTCTTATTTCAAATTTTAAATCAGCTCAACAAGATTTTCTGACACAAACAATCATGGATTGACATGTGGCAATATATCTGCATCTTTCTTACCCCTCCCCCAACCTAAATTTGGACATGTGCCCACACATGCGATATAGTAGCAGTGATTTGATAGGGGGGTTATAGAAATTATGTGAATGTCCATACTAATGTACAATGATTAAATGAAACGCTCTTAAAGATAATTAAGAATGCAATTAATGTGTACAAACATGATTTTGTAGAGGATTCATTGCAGCGATCATGGAGAAATTAGTTCTCCTTTTTAGGAAATAATTGAGAAATTAATGATGATGAAGTGGAGTGGTGTGAGGTTGAATAAAGTGATGGAAGAGAGAGAATGGTGGTACGAATGGACATATGGGTGGATGGGTGAAGAAATGGACTTCTACAAAAGTAGAAGTCTTTATTATGACAAGTACGTACCTTAATTAGCTAGAAGGAGGGACACTAGGTCCACTGCCTTTGGCTGCATGAACTCATTGGCTGCAGGAACTGTGTTCAAGTGTTGCATGTTGGATGAATTGGTAGAAGAACTCTTCTTTGGAAGCTAGCCTGTGATATAATCTAAGACAATGCCCATTAACTAGTAATTTGAATTTGACAAGTTCAATGGTGGTGAGTTGCACAACTCGATTGAGAAAGACCTTAGAAACTTCGTATGGTCCTAGCCACCTTGTCTGCAATTTTCCTACATTATCCTGATACCATGAATCATAAAGCAATGCCTGGTCACCTAGCTGAAATTTCTTCTCTTTGATAAATTTGTCATTCCATTTGACTCATTGACTCTGCACAACTTCAGTATGGTGCAAGGCTATTTTCTTCATCTCATCTGAAGCATTCAACTGCATGATCCTTTTTTTTTGTACTTCAAAAATTTCCATCCCCAACTCTATTGTAGTTCTGAGAGTGTTGTGCTCAGACTCGATGGGCATCATGGTTGTCTTCCCATATAGTAGCTCAAATGGGGTAAAGCTTGTAGTTGTCTTCCAGGTGGTTCTATAAGCCCAAACTTCTTCTGATAATCTATTTGCCCAATCCTTTATGTGAATATCCACTGTTTTGGTTAGGATGGCCTCAATCTCTCTATTTGTCACCTCAACTTGTCCATTTTCTTGAGGGTGATAGGGGTAGACTTTATGTGCCATGTTATATCTAATAACTAGTGTCATAACAAGTGTTGAGGTAAACTGAGCTCCTTGATCAATTACTATTTCTCTAGGGACTCCATACCATGCAAAAATTTCTTCATAAAGAAATTTTGCAACCTTGTTGTCTCTTGCATGTTTAATGGCTTTGAATTCTACCTACTTAGTTACATACTCAATGCATACTAAAATATAAGACTTACCATTTGATGGGGGATCAATGGGTCCCACAAAATCTAATCCCCACTTGTCAAAGGCAGTGACTACTACTTGGGGAGATAGTGGCATCTCATCTGACTTGGTTAGCCTGCCCATCCTTAGGCATCTATCACATTTCCTTGTATATCTTCCTACATCTTTGTGGAGTGTAGGTCGATAGTATCCTGTGTTCAAAATTTTCATTGTTGTCCTCTTGGCTGCAAAATGTCCTCCACAAGGTTCATCATGGCATGCATGCATAATTTCATAGGTCTCATCTTCCCTCACACATCTTCTCATAACATGATCTAGGCTAGTATAAAATAGGCATCCAACTATCCATGAAAAAGGGAAAGTTTTTCAATCAGCACCCTTCTCTCTTTTGGAGAGAAGTGACAAGGAAATCTCCCTGTCACAAGGTAATTAGCTATGTTAGAATACTAGGGTATTTGCACAATAATGGATAATATATGCTCAGTAGGAAAGGATTCATCTATGGCTTGACTTTCTTTTGATGTGGTCAGCCTTGAAAGAAAATCTGCAACAACATTGGCCTTCCCTGGTTTGTCCACAATAGTTATGTCAAACTCTTGCATCAACAACAACCATTTGGCTAACCTTCATGAGATCAAGGGTTTATTCATGAGGTATCTAATGGCTGCATGATCATTGTGCACAAAGATCTGGTAGCTTGTTATATAGTGCCTGAATTTGTTCAGGGAATAGACCACTGCCAACATTTCTTTCTCTATTACTATGTAATTGAACTCAGATCCCTACAAGTTTTTGTTGACAAAATAGATGGCATTTTCAATGGCTCCTTCTTTTTGTCCTAGGAATAATCTAAGGCGTCTATATAGATGTGAAAAAGAATTTCTCAATTAGGTCCCTTAAGAAATAGGAGCATGAGTCAGGGCTGTCTTTAAATCAAAAAATGCTTTATCATAGCCTTTTGTCCATTGGAACTCAACTTCGTTAGTCAGGAGACTATACACTAGTGCTACTATTTTTCTAAAATCTTTGATGAAATACCTATAATAGCCTGCATGTCCCAAGAAACTCCTAATATCCTTTTGTTTTGCAGGATCAACTTGAATTCTGTGGTGGGAAATGTAGTGACCAAGAACTACACCTTCCTGCATCATCATGAAGCACTTCTCACTATTTAAAGATAGATTTTGGTCTTCACATCTCTATAGGAAATTTTTCAAAATTTCGAAGGCTTCATCAACATCAGCACCATAGGTTGTAAAATCATCCATATAGATTTCCATGCAATCAAGGGAGATGTCTGAAATATGCTAATGACTTCTCTCTAAAAATTTTCAAGTGTGTTGCATAACCAAAAGGGAAGTATTTAATAGGAATATGTCCCCCATGAACATGTGAATTTTGTCTTCGATTGGTCTTCTAGTGCAATTTGAATCTGATTGTAACCACTGAATCCATCAAGAAAAGAAAATTTCTACTTTCCTACAAGAGAGTCTAGGACTTGATCTACAAAAGGCAAGGGAAAATACTCCTTCTTAGTAGAAGCATTGAACTTCCTATAGTCAACATAGGCTCACCATTTTCCTCCCTTCTTAGGAACAATCACCAATGGAGACACCCACTGGCTATCTAAAATAGGGTTGATAAATCCTGCATATAGTAACTTTTCCAACTCTATTTTGACAATTTCTCTTAATGTAGGGTTGATTCTCCTTTGTGGCTGCCTTACAGGTGTACAATCATCTTTGATACATATCCTATGAGTGTGGAGCTTTGGATCCAATCCCTTCATATCATGAAAATCCCAGGAAAATGCATTTTGGTGGGCTTTCAACAAATTTGCCAATGTCAACTATTGTCCCTCACTCAATTTACTGTTGATATTTAGATATCATCCTTCAGACACCTATACTTGTGTAACTAACTATATCATAGCTACTTCATTAATACATGGTGCCTTAAGTTCATGTGGTAGCATTGTGTGAAACATACCTCTTGCTTTAGGAAGTTTGTCTGCTGGAACAGTGGCTGCAAGAAGTCTATTTGCAGAGATAGTGGTTGTAGGAAGAGTGGCTGCAATAGGTCTATCTGCTAGAAGAGTGGATGCAAGAAGATTAGGAAGAACTGATAGAAGTGTTTTCACGAGGTCAGCAAAACTAGGTGCATGAGCTAGTGATGTCTCCTCTATCTAACAATGGTTCTGAAGTGTACTAGATAACACTTCATCTTCATCTTGAAGCTGCAAGAAAGGAATTATTCCTAGCATCATGAGCTACACCACAGAGTTAACTTCTTCATCCTCTTCACCAATATGTGGCCATACAAAATTATCCTCATCATGGGATGGCTGAGAAAGAGGATAAAGAACAAGATTTTTGGTGTTCCTACAATCAGAAATGGTCATATCACCCAACTGACATCCAATATAAGCATCTGTAGTTGCTAACCATGGCCTACCAAGGATAATGAGATACTCGCCTAGTGTATCTTTGGGAGAAAGAACCATGAAGTCGGTTGGATACTCCCAAGAGTCTAGAATCACCACAAGGTCCTCTACTATGCCATCAGGCTTAACAATAGAACTATCAAGAAGCTGTAGGATAGTAGTTGTAAATCTCATGCTTTCTTTTCATCTTCATCATGAAGCTGCATGAAAGGACTTCTTCCAAGAATCATGAGCTACACCATAGAGTTAACTTCTTCATCCTCTTCACCAATATGTGGCCATACAAAATTATCCTCATCATGGGATGGTTGAGCAGGAGGATAAAGAACAAGCTTTTTGGTGTTCCTACCATCAGAAATGGTCATATCACTTGACCGAAATCCAATCTAAGCATCTATAGTTGCTAACCATGGCCTACCAAGGATAATGGGATACCCACCTAGTGTAGCTTTGGGAGAAAGAACCATGAAGTTAGTTGAATACTCCCAAGAGTCTAGAATCACCATAAGGTCCTCTACTATGCCATCAAGCTTAATAGTGGAACTATCAGCAAGCTGCAGGACAATAGTTGTGGATCTCATGCTTGCAATATTTAGTTGTTGCAGGATGTCTTTAGTCATCACATTGATTGCTACACCCAAGTCAATCAAAGCATTATTTATGTGTATCCCATTTATAATAACTTCAACCATAGGAATACTTGGATCATTGTACTTGGGGATAGTTACTTTTCCAAGAATGATGTCAGCCAATTGTCCTGCTACATGAACTGTAGTTGGGTCCTTTTTCCTACCCGATTTCTTGAGGCATGCTTCTTTAATTGACTTGTCATATATAGGAACATATTTTATGGCCTGGAACAGGGGTATCCAGACATAAATATGCTTTAGTTCATCTAGAATATCAAAAGTGGTTCCCTCCTTGTCTTCTTTTTGTTTGGAAATTTCTAATCTCTAGGGGAATGGTGGCTCTTGGGCTATTTGCTTGGTTGGAACTTGTTCAGGATTTTTAGGTGCACAAGGTTGAATGGGATCAGTTAGAGATTCTTCTTTCTCATCCATAGGAAGCTCAATGATAATGGGGGTGGAAGGAGCTGATAAAGTAGTTCATGAATGTAGATGTATGTCACTTAAACTCACAACATATGCAAAGAATTGATTTGGATCAATAGAATATGGAGGTTATTATTGAGGTTTATTATTCGAGTTGGGTGTGGGTTGGGTTGGTAACTGAATAGGTTTGGGTATATTTGAGCTTGGATTAGCAGAAGGAGGCATTATAGTAGGTTGTTGGGGTTGAGAAGATGGTTGGATGTAGCCAGTTGTCTGGTTTGGCCATTGTTGACAACCTCTCCATTGAGATGTTTTCTACTAGTTTCCTAGAGGTGGTTGCCAAGGTCCTTGAAACTACTGCCAATTCCCCTAAGGTTGCTACCATTGAGGTGAGGAATTTTGATAATTGGACCAAACATTTAGAGATTTACCCCAATACTGTGATGGATATCCTCCACAGTTGTATGAGCAGGGGGGTTGCCATTGGTTATCAGATGAATAAGAATTAAAATATGGCCCAACAAAAGATAGTGGATCTAGTGGCATACCTTGTCTTGAAGCCCATGGAATTTTCTATGCAATAAAGTAGACTTGGTCTTCCTTAGTCTAAATTCGTTTGAACTCAGGTGGAATCTACTTGTTGTCAATGTTAGCTATCACCTTGCATCTATAGTCCTTCTTCTTTTGTGTACAATGAGGGCAATATTCTGTCAGCATTGCCTCTTCCTCCTCATGTTTCTTTTTAGCTTGAAGTGTATCCAACTGAGTAGCTAGATTTTTTATGATATCCTGATTGAAATCTGTCAACAAATTAGTAATCTCCATCTTTGAGACTCTACTAGTGGATGACTTACCCATAGAGGATTGGTAAGCTCTTCCTTTCTTTGAAGTTTCCCTAGAATAGTTTTGGCACAGCTTCTTGATATCCTCCCAAGGGACTTGGGTGATATATCCTCCTTCCATCAGGTCTAAGGTATCAGTGCAACTCTCACTAATTCCTCTAAGGAAAATCAACTTGTGTGAGTCTTCATTGAGTGTATGGTGTGGAGATTTCTGTAGAAAAAATAGAAACCTTGAAATGAAATCCTCCAGGATCTTATCTTCCTTTTGTTGCATTCTAAAAATATCACCTCCTCTCATATCACTACCCTTATAATACTCCTTATATTTTCCAAGGAACTTTGTCTTCATATCTTTCCAAGTCGCCATAGTGTTGGCCCATAAACCATCTCAATGCAGCTTCTTTCAAAGTAGTAGGAAATAGCCTAAGTTTGTGGGCATTAGTGTTTCAAACTATTGGTACTTGTGTCATTTGTATCTTCGTTTCAGGTGTTTTCCTTTGTTTTCCATCTGATTTGAGTAGTGTTATTTGGGGCACTCATACAGATTGTTGTCTTCTTGATCCTGGTCATCTTATCTTCAACAGAGGTTCTTTAGCACCATAGTAGTCATCTTTCGACAATTGTTTGCAGCTTCTTTTGCTTCACTAATGTTCTTCTTGGCTTTCTGCATCTCTTTTTGGAGTAGAGTTTTTCCCATGAGGTTTTCTCTATTTCTCCACTTTACAAAGATTTGGTTGTATTTGGGTACCTGATCTAGCCTAGTTATCGGGACCCACGTTTTCCTTCTTGCATTATAGTTACCTTTACTTTCTTGCACATGTTTGTAGCTGCACTTTTGTTCATCTTAAGGGGGGGTGTTAGAGTAAAGGTTTTAAATTAATTATGTTGATTAAGTTACCTTTATTCCCTTCTTAAGATTTCACTTTAGTTTGCATAAAGTGACATTTAATAATTATATTAATTATTAAATATTTTCCTTTTAGGGCTTCTTTTAGGGTTTTTCCTATTAGGGTTTCTTTAGGATTTGCTTGATCTCCTTTTATAAGGATTGATCTCATTGTATTATCACATCAATTCATTCTCTCATTCTCTCTGATATATACATTTTTAGTTTTCAGAGAACCCTTGCTTGTTTGTCTCCATCTCTTCTTTTATGACAGGTTATTTGCATGCAGGTGATCTTTGGGGTTTGTGAGGTTGTATTTTCTTAACTTCTACATTAGGAACTCAAAGTAGTCATCTTCATTCTACTACTAAGATACTTAATATTGAAATTAAATTACATGGAAATAAAAAAAGTAAATGTTGAACATTACTCAACAATTAAAATGATCATGCATGACAAAAATGAAAATCTGAGCAACAAACAAGAAACTAATCTGCCTGCTTTGGCTGCAAGAATAGTCATAGAATGAAATCCTAGTGGTTGCAAGAATAGTCGGTGCCAAATTCCTAACTAAGTACTAAAAAAAATCTAATACTAATCTAATGAAACTAAAGTAACAAATTACTCAACTCATAATATCATTTTATTCACTGAAAAAGTGCAAATACAAAAGAGTATATTTGATAGTATTATCAGATTGTACAATAGCTTGGTGACTAACTCTTGAAGAAGGAGAATCTAAAACTTATTTATCTACTAAACAAGGAATTCAACTCCCACTAACTGAGAGGATGCCATTTAGGGAAAAAGGAGAAAGGAGTGGAAGGGCGGTTATACATGCAAGGGAATCCGTTCAGACATGCATGCCCAAATGCAGACTTGACCACTGTAGTAATGCCCACATTTCTCAATTTCATTAAGGATCAACATAAGGTGGTTACATGTGGCTAACATGGGAATCTCCCGACGTCATCCTCGAATTAACCTTCATACGATTCCTTTGTGTGACCAACTAGCGGCTACATTTATCAACTTAGCATTCTCAATCATGTCTGCATGGAAATGTCAGTACGCATAATAACTGCATAGCTATAATCACCTGAAAGAAAATTCATTAACCATGTGCAAGATTAATATAGATAGTCCACATAATAGGTTAATATCATTAAAACTGGGAGAAATGGAATTAAACCCAAATATCTTATGGTTTGAGAGAAACTATATAAAAGTATCAGCATGTAATATCAATGTCCATGGTAACTTCAGAGAATAAACTATAGATTCTACCCATAACTAGACCAAAAACTAGACTCATCAATGCACCAAAACACTAACTAGGACCTGTAGAACAACTTACATACACAATTCAATCAAATGACAAAGCTTGGCTTACACAACTCAATTTCATATGTTTCCTGCATAAGTGTTTCATAAGAAGGATTTAATGCCAAAATACTAGAAGGAAAGATATTTTCACAACTAGAAGTATTTTCATTTTAACACAACTTATGGGTATGTGCAAGATCATCAGAAAAAATAGGCCCTTAAGTGGCGATGAAAATTTTGAAAATCAGAGTTAGCCAACTTGATGTAAAATATTGAATAAGTTATCTATATTATTCAAAAATATGTAAGAATAGAATCTATAGAAAATAGAATTTAGTTTCTAAACTACTAGGTTTATTTAAAAAACAAAATCTATTTGGTGAAAATTTAAAATTTCAATGGAATAGTACTTAAATTTCAGTGGAAAAATAAGAAGTAGGTGTTTGTCTGACCACCTTAACCACAATAAAATGATAATATTTTTTTATAAGATTTTAAATATAAGTAGAGGACTAATGTCCCGATGTGATGCATATTTTTAATAATTTTTTTCCAAGTAAATAATTAATTATGATTTTATTTTTACAAATTTTAAAAAATATAAAAACTTTTATGTCTGACCACCTTAACTTGGTAAAAAATTCATGAAATTCATTTTTTTTTAATCCTATAGTATACAAAGCATAGAATGTGACACATATTTCATATTCAAAAAATATGATACTGTTTGAAAGCTATAGATATTTTTCAATCAACCTATCAATCAGGACTTTAGTCGTAATTCAAAACAAAAATGAATAATAATTATTTATTAAATTCAAAGTAAACCATAATTTATATTGGTGGAAAACGGAGAATCTCTTTTAAAAACCCTTTTTGTTTCATCAATTTTGGGTAAAAAAAAGTCGTTAGCCACATGGGCCATCATGATCCTTCACACACCCTTATAACCTACAACATACATATTTTTCTATAAGAGGTGCTAACAATGAGACAAAAGTACAAGGAATTAGATAACTTCACAATTAATCTCATCAATCAAACACTTGCACACAGTAGAACAAAAAAAATGAGAAGGAAAAATACTTGACTTCATTGATTTTCAAGGTATCCACTAGCATACATGTCAAAAGAGCTACAAAACACCATCTTTTTTCTTCAATGACTCAAAAGAAGTCACAAAGTAGAAAAATAACAAGTAAGAACTAATTGTACAAATGAGTCAAGTGACTATATCCATTCTCCATTAAGATGCACCAAAATAGGAACTAGAACCTTCTTGGCCTTGTGTAACCAAAAAGCCTAGAAAATAGGTCTCAAATTTCATCCAAAAAGAGTCTAAAGTGAAGAAAAAGAAAACACATGACCTTATCCACCATAAATACCATAAATCTACTCCAAACTGAGTCAAACAAGCCTATATTCTCTCCAAAGGTCGACTAACCTCCCCAACTCTTCCCTCTATGCTTGCAAATCATAAAACTCAACTACTTCCCCTTAATGATTTTACATGGCATAATAGACCTTATTCTGCATTTTAGATAACACCTATGTAAGTGGCTTATAATTATACCACTTAGTTAAATGTTTTACTATTAAGATTAATGCAAAGTAAAAGTTCAAAGATCGACCATATGAGAATCAAATGCAAAGAATAAAAGTCTTAAAGACTCCTATGCACTAGCATATACAAGGGGACATACCACGAAGGAATTAGTTACATTGCAAATATTTTAAATAAAAGGTAAAAATACCTTTTACTTGTCAGCATGAGCTTGGGGAAAAAAACCCTAGCAAACAAAACTGATGTAAGATGTTTTCAAGGAATTTCATTTGTAACCTTTGAGTTTTCTAGAAGTTCTCCTTGGCTATTGACATATGATTTCCTAGAGCTCTATTAGGTGACTTCCATGACAAATTTTGTACACACAATTTGATTTCATCAACATATTATGTACAAAAACAAAGGGACAAGCTTGAGTTAGCTTCCTATGAATGCATTTAGTTATTTCTTGTCCATTCTTCATGGTCGTGGCTCGAACTTGAGCTCTGTATGCAAAAAGATGAACATGCTTTACTTCTATGTTCTTACATTTGCTTTTCCTGTAGATATTTTGAACTCCTCTTTGCATTTATATTTTGTACTTATGTGAATAAAATCTCATTTCAAGCTTCTGTAAGTGTAAGAATGGTGAATACTCTTGTATTTCCATGTATTTCATGCATTGTTTTCTTAGTTTCTAATGCACATTTTGAGCTCATATGCAAGAGAATGATGAATATACTTGTGTCTTTTTATACATTTTCAAGAATTTTCTATAGAAAGAGAAAAAATAATGAAATTCCTATGCTCCTTTTGCACATATTCTTTCAATATTATGCCACAACCTCACATAAACTTTGCAGGTACTAGGGTTTTGTTCTTCACACACATCTCTGAGCAGGGCTATCAAACCCTTAGCTTCTAGTTTTTTTCTTTCATTCTTCATGGTCGTGGCTCAACCTTAGGGTTTGTAGGTGAAATGAATTCTCTATTCTTTATTTTGTTCAAAGCCTAGCATGTGATAAGGGATTTATCTCTTGCAGGAAATAAACTTACTTCACCATCATGGTTGTGGCTCAACCTTTCAGCTTTTTGGTCCCTACCATTTATGTTCTATTTCAAACCTTAGTACGCATGAATAAGGATTTCATTTCTTGAAGCTATAATATTTAGAATTTTTGAACTTCCAAAGCTTTGAGTGTGAAAACCTTAGACAATGCATTTATTTTTTTGTAAATAAAATTGGAAAAGAGGGAAAAGCTCTTATTTATCTCACTTGTTCATTTGTAATCTCTGCACTTGTATATGTATATGATCCATGATCATGGATGCACTATGTAGAAATAGTTGGCTAATAAAGCCACTATTTATCTTATTGGTTGCATATGATCCCTTTGATGACTACATATCTTCAATACTGTTGATTTCCATTTCTTTCTATCTCAAAATAACATTGGTTGAAGATTAATGGTTACAATATCATGTGATAGCATCCTTGCATCTACCTAAGCTATGATTTCCAGGTTTAAAAACAATTCCTCTTCATACATAGAGTGTCAAGAAAATCTCTCCATTCCTTATCAATATATGATTCAATCTTTATTAGACTATTCCTTTTTATGCAAAACATCATGGAAATATGTTGACCAAATTTTGTGTCATGTTCATATTGGTAACAAAGTGCCCTTATTAACAGGTGAGAACCCTTATTAATAATGTGTCTATCCTCTATCAATATCATCATAGTTATGAACTTGTCTTCAAGAATTCCATAGATGATTCAATATGTGAAGATCATGGAAGTACATACACATGTGACATGAGTGAGTGATTAATTAAGACTAAAATTGATACTTAAGTGCTAAATTTTAACCTCACAATCAAAGTTATTTGCAATGAGTAATGATTCAAAGCATCTTTAAACATAGCATTAATATGGTGTAAATAAGAAATGTTAACCTATGTTTCTAATTTTTACATATTTAATTTGTTTTAATGCTCATTTGATAAAAGCTAGTTAATGAAATGATGTAAAAAAGTAACTTTTTTCACTTTTATGAATGTAAAGACTTTTTGTATAAAAAACCTAAAGACTAGTAAATCCAATTATTTTTTAAAATATATATATATAGAGAGAGAGAGAGAGAGTATGGGGTGAATAGTTTTTAAATTCCATTTCATGAAATATATAGTTCTTCATTAATTATTTAATAGGATTAAGTTCAATAAATCAAACCCCTCATCCACATTTTCTTAAACTATTCACACTATCAAATTATTAATTTTGAATGTGTATAGATTTATGTCTATCTTGTGATTTAATATAGTTATTTAAAATGGATTTAGAAAGTACAAGTTATTAAAAAAATTAGGTATATATTTTCATGTTCAAAAGATATTCGGTTTGAAATATTAACCCAAACACATATGTGGCTCTTAACTCAAATAGGAAGATCCACCCCCAACCCCAATAATATTCTACACAAATATTCTTCATACAAGGAAAAGTTATGAATATGTACAACCATTTTAACAAAAAAATATTCATTTGAACACAAAAAGAGATAATGACTACCTTTATATTTGTTGGTGTTTTTTCCAATACACCCTAGGAATCCTCTAAAAGGTAGCCAACCTCTATAACAAAGAATCCTTAAGATGAATGACCAAATCAATGGGTAAAGTTTTTCAAGCTTCTACCCCTACTCTTTAGGGTCCGTGGGACTAGGGAGGGAATTTCCCAATTATGTTCACACTAATTATACAAGGATAGAGAACACTTCTTCATAAATAAGCTCCTGTTGAGTGCAAACATGCATTACTCATTAGATTTTTGGCCGACCTTTACACAAATAACCATCCATTTTCTAGGAAAGAGGTTATATTTTAGACTTACATCTCATAATTGATATAATTAGAATAAGTATTGTTCTTATTTCGAATCTATGGTCAGGCATCTCACTAATTCATCGGATTACATGAATTCTTGACAAACAAGCCAGTGCATCATCAATTGTGTAAATGGAGTCAAATATGAAATACTTAGTAATACATAGATTGTTTGACCCTGAAATAGATGGAATATTTTTATAATGCCTTACATTACAAAAACTCATAGTGTCTAATGAATTAATTCTTATCCAAATCCCACGCTAGTTATTGAATAGACCTACAACCCTCTTCAAGTATTTAATTAACTCTTTGAGCTAAAACATAGAACATATTCATACATTCAATTAAACCACTGAAGATAAATGAAAAGATACTTGATATTTTCATTCATAATCTAAAACAACTATACAAAGGAGAGTACATTATTTAATTTTTGTAGATTTGTTTCAATATCAATCATTCATGTAAAACTATTTAAGACTATTACATACAAAACCCACACCCAAGACAATTAACTAGTAGATTCATCAGGCATTCTACATTATATTTGTTCACTGTACTTGCATCCTACCTAGACCATTCTAGACTCAAAATTTTGATGCCCTTGTAATGAGCCTTGAAATCCCTTTTATAGACTAAGGGAGCAACATGCATTGAGCTCATTACAGTTACATTTCATAAAAAAATCACTTCAAAACAAAAAATTCAGTTGCATTTCAAGAATTCTAAGACGGTTAGATGTAATCATTCACCAAGCAAGGGAATCAAAATTTGCATACTAGCCACCAAAACTAGTTAACACCACCACAATCATTGCAAAAACAATTGAGGCTTTGTTATCCGTGTGCAATAGCACAATCCCCAACATTATCATCACAATAAAATTTGAAATCCAGACATCATTTTAATCAACTAACCCAAACCAGCATTAGGACCACAATACACATGCCCACTTCACGTTTTCTCCATAGTAGGAGGCAAAAAAACTGCTCCCTCTTCCTCATCAATACTCTTCTTATCATCAAAATGAGAAAATCCACACGGTGCCTTCGTAGAAATTGGGAAAACTACGAGAACCTCTTCATTCACACCCACCATTTTAGTTAAAGCCATAAGGTATCAATCGTAACTGGAGTCAGTTTTTGTATCACTATCAAGAGAGCAATCAGAAACATCGATCGATTGGTTCTTCCTTTCCAGAGTGCCCTGACCATACCTTATCCTCACTCTTGATCCTTGCTCAAACTCCATAGGCTTCTTTTCTTTGATATCCATTATTTCTTTAGCAATCATGACCTGCCCTCTCAATTGAGAGTTGCACCAGGCAAAAAATGAGGTAGCCTCCCTGCATTCTTCTTTATGGATTGAATGGCCTTTAGGAGTGTTTTGGTTGCATATGGGGACATCATTATGAGACTTCTGCACATTGATCCTTACAGACCTTCACACCGATGGTAGGGAAAGAGTCGACCTACTCATCTTGCACCAATATACAAAACTACGAACTTACACCAGAGTAAACACCACCTTATGCACAAGCACATAGATTAATTTAGACTCCTAATTGTAATCATGAAAGTAACAAGCCTTTGTCCACATTTATTGAGCAAACTGATGATATCGATCATCAATGGTTAATAAAGCATGAGCGAGCAAGTGATTATTCATTGGCATCCACTTCACCACCATTAATTTCCCAAGTACATGGAAATTTGTGTATCATTCTTCATAATTTCAAGGAAATATCTCTTCACATGCATGGAGATCAAATTGATATCTAGGTATGTGCAGGATCATCATGGAAAAAATAGGCCCTTAAGTGGCAATAAAAATTCAGAAAATCAGAGTTAGGGAACTTGATGTAAAATTTTGAAGAAGTTATCTATATTATTTCAAAAATATGTAAGAATAGAATCTGTAGCATATTGAATGTAGTTTCTAAACTACTAGGTTTATTTAAAAAAATAAAAAAATCTATTTGGTGAAAATTTGAAATTTCAATGGAGTAGTACTTAAATTTCAAGGAAAAAATAAGTAGGTGTTTGTCTGACCACTCTAACCACAATAAAATGATAATATTTTTTTATAATATTTTAGACATAAGTAGAGGACTCATGTCTTGATGTGATGCATTTGTTTTTGTAATTTCTTTTCAAATAAATAATTAATTATGATTTTTTTATTACAACTTTTAAAAAATATAAAAATTCGTATGTTTGACCACCTTAACTTGGTCAAAACTTCATGAAATTCATTTTTTTCTTTTTTAATCCTATAGTATGCGAAGCATAGAATGTGAGACATGTTTCAGATTCAAAAAATGTGATACAGTTTGAAAGCTATATATTTTTTTCAATCAGCCTATCAATCAGGGCTTTAGTCATAATTCAAATAGAAAATTAATAATAATTATTTATTAAATTCAAAGTAAAGAATAATTTATATTGGCGGGAAGCTAAGAATCTCCTTTCAAAACCCTTTTCGTTTCATCA
Source organism: Sequoiadendron giganteum (assembly GCA_007115665.2). Classification (NCBI taxonomy): domain Eukaryota; kingdom Viridiplantae; phylum Streptophyta; class Pinopsida; order Cupressales; family Cupressaceae; genus Sequoiadendron; species Sequoiadendron giganteum. Next base: position 551,144,234 of record CM021105.1, read on the forward strand.
ATTTTGGGTAAAAAAAAGGTCGTCAGCCACATAGGCCATCATATCACTTACATATCGCCACTTTTTGGCCCATCATGATCCTACACATACCCATCCTCTAAAGAGAATACGCCATTAAAGCTTATCATTTGTAAAGCCCAAAAAACTATCAAATGGTCGATTCTATTCTTTGAATGTGAGCTATCGATTTATCAATGAGGTGGTCCCTTGGATGACTTAGATTGAGTGAATGATGTTTGAAAACTCCACATTGTCACAAGCCAAGTCTATTGGCCAATGGTTCCCATCCTAGTCAAAAGACACATCCACCACTCATGGGTCCCACCCAGCCTCCTCACATCATCAACATAGTCCATGTGTCACCATCATGCAAATTGCACAATGCATTAGGTAGAAATATTTAAGACCATGCATGTTACATGCACTATGACCCATATTGAGATCACGTGGTACATCAGAGTCATCAATCCACTACCTTAGGTGATCAAATCCAATAGTGGGAATTGGGTCCCACGTCCAATGGAAGACACGTGGCACAATTATGCAGACCACGCAGCCCTTTAGAATTTTTTTTTTTTAATTGATGTGTGGTGTGTGCGTGAGGCTAGGAATTCGGTCTTTTCAACTGACAACACAATTTTTTTGCACATTCAAACACCATTAGTTATAAAAAAGGGGTCTCGATTAGGGTAAATGGGCCACAACCCTTTAGAAAAAATAATTTAAAGACTTACGATTCAAGTATTTAAAAGGTGAAATATTTTGGCCCAACTTTGGAAGATTTAAAATTTGTGAAAAACACTCAATGACCAGTGATTGGATTAAACTATGGTTGATATTCTGGATAGAACTATCCTTTTAATTCTATCTTTAAATGGGTAAATGGATTGAGATCAATCTTTAGGAATTTTGCAAGTTCCTCAGTTTATCCTTCAAGTGTCAATCTAGGGGCATAAGCTTGTGAACGGTGTTGCGGAAATATACCTAAGGGTTGAAACTAATGAACTAAGGGGGGATGGATGCATCTAAGAATTGAAAACACACTTTTCAATCTGAAATTCAAAAGAACACTTTGAAAATGAATGAGATTATTTCCTAAATTATTTCCTACCTACTTCAACCAATCTATCTATTTCTAACTAAACTTGAATAACACAAACTCAATATATTATGGTATACAAATATTAATAACAACCATCACAATAGTAAAAGAATTCAGCTACCAAAGATGTATTGAAAGAGTACAGGTGAAAGGAAGCTTAATTGCAATAGGAGGTTGGAATGCGACAAGAAGATGAAATGTGATAGGAGGATGGAATACAACACTGGAGAGATAAGAAGTGAATGAAACATGATATGAAGCTTTACATAATGAAACACAGGATAGTCTAAAATGAGAAACATGGTAATTAACCTACAACTGAAACACACTCCTTGCTCCTTAGACCACAATTACATTCCACAGAGAGTTCATTGCAATCCTTTTAATGCCAAATTATTCACACAAGCGGTATTATCAAGGATTTTTAATCTTGAATAGAAATTAAATTGATTTGTAGCACACCTAACAAATGCACACTCAACATAAATGAAATTGCATGAAATATAAAAGATCTAAACTAATAAACCATAAAATAATCTCACCAAGCTTCTCGAGAGGGGGCCCTTCCTATGGTCGATAGGGTGAACACAAAAGAACATTTATGCTACTTCAAACCATGGTCAATTTCATCCAATATTCAATACAATAATATCTTTGATTGAAAGTTCCATGCATATTCTATATATCCAATTTAACTTGAAACACACATATATATAGGCATGCATGTTCATTGGTCACCACCAAGTAAAATGATAAAAGAGACATAGTTTGTTATGGCTGATGACCAACAAATTGAACTATTATAGTTTTTGGATTGGCCATAGGCCACAAACCCAAGATAGTTTTAAAACAACTAGTTTGAAATAGAAAAAAAAGCAAAAAGTAGACTTCTTTCACATGCAACCCTCATTTCCCATCTCATGCCTTTCAAGATTTTTTGTTCATAGGGTCGGTTCCTTTTCCACGTTTAGTTCTTGTAGAAAACCATCCAAAATACATTATTAGCTCAACAATTTCAACATTCTAAAAGTATTCTCTCCTTTTTAAAAATATATCAAATATTCTTTATTTCCCTAGTAATTAATGGCAAGGACTTAGGATAAGGGGAAAAGGGATATAAAAATTGAACACATTTGGCACCCATCATTTCCTCCTAGCTATAGGAATTTGCATGTCCTCATGCAACTAGTGAATACAAACTAGGTGAATGAATTATGCACTAGTCACCTGACTTGGTCCTATTGTTTCCCCTTCAACTATATCTTCCTATTGGTTACCTGTTGCAACCAATTGCTGAGTCCTCAATTGTTGATTTTCCTTTTGTAAATTTGCAATAATTTGGTAGAGTTGATTGAATGGGATAAATGGCTAAGAGCACTTTTCCTTTGGAGTTTCATTAGGAACAATAAAAAGAGCCTTTGATGCCTTTGTATCGATAGCAATTTCATTTTTCTCTTGAAATGGAGTAAGACCTTCTTATATTCTTCCAGCTTCTTCAATTCCCTTGTTTTGAAAAAGATATGTATCATCTTGATTACATTCCTCTTCCTCCACAACGTGTTCATTATCATTCAAATTTTCCTCATTATGTTGTATTTCTATTTTAGGAAGAGTGTCTTCACTTTCTCCATAAGCCATTTCTATATTGGCCTTAAGGGATTCATTCCTCCATATATCCTCAAGGTTCTCCTCATCTCCAATTGTTTGGTCAATTGACACTTTGTGGTTTTTGACTAGTGAACTTATCATCAAGATATTCATTTATCAATTCAAGGTCCTCTAGCTCTTTAGAAGGAAGAGTCTTTGTTTGGGGTCTCTCAGCTTGTTATATCTTTTTATGTCGATTTTGATGTTTAAGTTCCCTAGCTACTTTGCCAGTTCTTTTACCAAAGGATTTTGTCCCTATAATTTTCACATCGGTTAGGGAATGAGCTACTTCCACTAACTTATCCAATGTACTGGAATTTATTCTTGTGCTCCTCATAACAACAGTTGTGGATTATATGACTTGTGAAATTGAGACAATCTTAGGTCTAGGGCTAAGCTTAAATTATTTTTGGAGGCTTTTCCAGCAGGATTTTCCTTAGATTTCTTCTTTTTAGAAGATTCCCCAGTGAGGGTTTTTTCTGCAATTTGTTCAGTATAGTTTCCAATGTGTTCATAACTCACAAAAGAATATCATTCTAGTAGAGGGTGTATAGAGTAATGGCCATGCATAACTATTAGCTTAATTAACCCATGATGGGCAAGGGAATTCACATGACCTTTATGAAACTATTTATAGGAATGCTTTAATGAACAATGCAAGTAATATGGAAGATTAACAAGCTAGAAATTTCATAAATGCAACATGGGATGAATATGATGGGCATGAATATACTCATATCTACCTTCACAAGTAATATATTGTATTAAAAATCTAGCAACCTCACCCCATGGAGATGGAAATGAATTTCATTTGTGACCTTGGCCTTGTGCATACTCGAAAGATTATCCTCTTTGCAGAAACTACTTATGGTGGAGCTTAAGATCTATAACCCTCATGCTAGAGTTGGGAAAGAACAAATCTCCTATCTGGGGAAGGCTAGTGACCAAAGCAACTATCTAAACTGTTACTAAGAACTTCAAACCCATTAAAGTAACACTCTTTTTATCAAACCCTATTGTGAATTCCATGGCAACATTCTCATCAAAACAACATAATTTCTCAAATTATGTCATCTAGCTAGCATGTTTAAAAATATTATACTCTTCTTCACTAGCAAGAATTTTTTGCATAGACAAGGGTTCATGCTTGGTGTGATTGCCTCCCATGGCGTTGAGAATGTGGCAGGAGCTTCAACATCAGTTACAGAGGCAAGAAAAATAGTAGGAGATGGTTAATGATAAATTATCAATGGTAGGTTATAGGTACTAATAGGTAAAGGATTATGATAACCATGTGAGGTGGCAAGTGACATGAAATTACAATTAGGTAAAGTTCAACCAACTCAGATAATGATGAATGGTTAACCCATACCCCCCAGCTTAATGGTGAACTATCCCAGTCATGCCAACAATTATTAGAGAAATTAAAAACATTAAATAAATTTTTTTTAAAGAGATAATAATCCCTAATACCGATAACCATGTGGTGAATGGTCAGTGATAGGACGACCGGAGGAATGGTGGTGTGATGAGGTCATGAAAAAATATGAAAAGATTCACACCATGAAGAATGATAATGCAGCAGTATGAAAGAGGAGAGGTTAAGAAAAAGTTTAGAAGATGTGATGGAAAAGACATTGGTGGCAGCATCAATGTGAAGGAGATGGTAGGCGGTGACATGAATCTGGGACCCACATAGTAGAACCATCCCATGGGAGCATGTAGAGGTCAAGCGATAGGAGCCAAGAAAGCGGTAGGAATAAAATATTCTGCCGCCAAACTGAACTAACACAAAGGCCCATGAGCAAAGACAACGACATGAAGAAAAGAAGTTCCATCCACCCCAGAAGGCACCATGAACAATAAGAAGCTCCTATCACACCATAGAATAGGTAGCGATAGGAGATATCATTGACTAATCGCATGATGTGCTTTGTTTTTTATATATATATCAACAATAGACAATTGGTGACCTATTTTTTAGTCTACCACTTCCTAGAGGTGTCGGAAACCTGATTTTCACCTCTAAGTTATTTTGGCACTGAGTGTTTGTCAGAGACCGGTTTTCAAAGGCTAACTGGCCAACAACTCCCAGGCGTTTTTTCTGTTGGATCTTTTATTTCTTTTTTTTATTGCTCAATCTCGGAGGAGGCTGAAAGGAACGATAGTAAGTTCCTTCACCACATCAAAAAAGAAGATCTCCTTTGAAAGATTTCATTTGTAGAGTTTCATACAGTGCCCATTAACAATAAGAGTCATAGATTAATAGAGTAATGCCCAATCCTCTAGTTGGAATGTGTGTGACTGAATGAAGTGTTCATGCCACTTCTCTCTCTTCCTCTGTATCACTTCTATATGAAAAAGAGCCTCTTGATGCATTTCATCAAGCGAGTGGAGTTGAGAAATTCTCTCCTTATGTGTGTCACTAAGGTTCATTCCAAGCTCAAGGGAAGTGTGTAGAGTCTTCAATTCGAATTCAATCAGCAAGACAACCCTCTTTCCATAAACGAGCTCATATGGTGTCATCCTTGTGGTTGTCTTCTAGGTTGTGCGATAGTATAAAAATGCTTCAAGAAGTCTTTCTTGTGCAATGCCATTGTCTTCATAAGAATATTTTCCAATTCTCGGTTGGTTACTTGCACTTGTCCATTGGTTTGTGGACAATATGGGGAAGACTTTTGATGCTTATTTTCGTATTTTCGTACCAACATTAAAATCAAGTCAGAGGTGAATTGTGCTCCTTATTTCATGACAATTTTGTGAGGCACACTGTACCTGGTAAAAATATCATAATACAAGAAGTAAGCAACCTTAGTATCCCTAGAATTCTTTAAGGCTACTACCTCTATGCATTTAGTGACATAATCTATACAAACCAAGATATATTCTTTATTCTGAGAGGGAGGATTAATGGGCCCTACAAAATCTAGCCCCTACTTTTCAAATGGTTCTATGGATAATTGAGGGTGTAAAGGTATTTCATTGGAGTGCATAGGACACCCCATATGTTGAAATTTATCACAATGTTGAAAATAAGGCTTACTATCCTTGTGGAGTGTGGACCAATAATAACTGGTGGTTAGGATATTTTAAGTAGTCCTTTGGGTAGAAAAATGTCCTCTGCAAGGTTATGTATGGCATGCATGCAAAATTTTGAATAAATCTTCTTTGGGCACACACCAACGCATGATATTATCAAATCCTCGATGGAAGAACATCCCATTAATCACCACTAAGTCCCACCAGCTTTTGACAATCCCTTGGAGAGAAATGAGGTGGGAACCTGCAAGTAACCAAGTATTTTTCTATGTTAGTGTACCACATATGCTTTGTCGATATAGAAAAAAAATGTTTGTATGGAAAAGTGTCATCAACTAGAGTTGGTTCATCTTCACGCTGTAGTCTAGAGAGAAAATCAGCCACCACATTCTCTCGCCCTAGTTTGTTGAGGATAGTAATATTGAATTCTTTCAAAATAAGTAACCACCGAATCACTCACCCGGTAACAATAGGTTTGTTCATTAAAAATCTAATGGTAGAATGATCCATAGGTACAAAATAATTATATCTAGTGATATAGTGGAAAAATTTATTTATTGCATAAACTACAGCCAAAAACTCTTTTTCAGTAACAGTATAATTTACCTCTGCACCAGTAAAATTCTTATTGATATAATAAATAGCATAAAAGAGGGTGTCTTCCTTTTGTCTAAGGATGGCTCCCATAGAAGTATCTGATGCAGTGGTATGTATATGGAATAGAAGTTCCTAATTTGGTCCTCATAGCACAGGTGTTGTGATGAGCTTACCTTTGATTTCTTCGAAAGCTTGTTGACATTTTGTTGTCCATGAGAAATTTGCATCCTTTCCTAGCAACAACAACAAGGGTGAGGCAATCTTGCGGAAATTTTAAATAAACCTATGATAATAACCAACATGTCCTAGGAAACTACATACATCCTTTGCACAAGTAGGAATAGGAAAGTCTTGAATAATCTTGATCTTTTATGGATGTACCTCAATTCCTTTTTCAAAAATGTAATGACCCAACACAATACCTTCAGTCATTAGGATGTGACACTTTTCATGACTCAAGGAAAGATTATTATCAATACATCACTTAAGTACCTTCTCAATATTTTCCTTAGCTTCCTCATATGTGTTACCATAAATAGTAAATTCATTCGTATACACTTCTACGCAATCATGAATTAAATCAATAAAAATGCTTAGGACAGCTCATTGGAAATCAGTGGGTACATTACACAATCCGAAAGGTAAGATATTGTAGGAAAATGTTCCTCAAGTGTAGGAAAAGGTAGTTTTGTCTTGTTCTTCTAGGGCAATTCGGATTTGGTTATACCCACTAAACCCATCAAGAAAGGAGAATTTTTTCCAACTAAGGTTTGCAAGACTTGGTCAATGAAAGGAAGTGGGAAATGATATTTCTTGGTGGCCTTGTTAAGGGCCTTATAATTGACACACATTCACCACTTTCCATTATTTTTAGGTACTGCTACAAGTGGGGACACCCATTGGCTATCTAATATAGGTTAAATAAATCCTACATTGAACAACTTTTGGAGTTCTTCCTTAACTATTTCTCGTAAGGATGGGTTTAACCTTCTCTGGGGTTGTTGCATAGGTCTACTCCCTTCCTCTATATAGATATGGTGTGTACAAGTAGCAGGATGAATATGTCTCATATCTTGATAATCCCAAGAAAAAGGCTTCCTTATGGGAAAACAACATCTCAATGAGTTCTTTCAATTGAAAGGAATCTAATCCAGGATTGATGTTAATCATTTTACCAGGTAGGATTTTAGTAGCTTGGGATTGTACAGGGGTATCTATGGAAATTAGTTGTGAATTAGACAAAGATGGATTAGTATCCCCAGATATTAAAAATGGACAGTATATACAATCATGTGGTAATAATTGATGCAAAGTAATAAAGTGTTGAATAGAATGTGAACTACCTACTAATGGAAAATTTCCAAATGGGCAATTATCACTTATGTCCGTAGGATAGATCATTTTCTAAAGATCACTATCAACTAAATAACAATTCTCCAATAAATTATTAATAACAATGTCTTCTGAAACCTCTTTGAATTCCCTACTTTGACCTATTGTCAAAATAGGTAGAGACTCCTCTACGTCGCTATCATTCCACAAAGGATCCTTCATTTCCAATAATGTTTACGTTGGAGGGTACTGTGTTAACTGCTTTGTTTTGTCCCCATTCAAGATCACTATATTTCTAAACTTGCAACCAATGAAGGCATTAGCAACAACTAACCAAGGTCTTCCTAAAATCAAGTGGTATCCCCCCAGCTTAATCTTTGGTTACAAAATAATAAAATTTATTGGATACTCCCAAGACTCAATAGAAATAATGATGTCTTCAATCATGCCTTCTTGTTTTACGAGGGAACGATCAACCATTCTCAAGACTATTGGAGTAGGTCTCAGTCCTTAAAGGTCCAACCTCTCCTTAGTCTTGTTAGTCATTACATTTATAGCTTCTCCTAAATCCACAAGTGTATTTGGAATGGTTACATCACCAATACGTACCTTAATCATTGGAGTATCGGGATCCACATACTTAGGGATTGAAATCTTTCCTAGCATCAATTCTACAAGTTGTCCAATGATTTGGACTATATTGGGGTCCTACTTATTTTGTTGCTTTCTCTAACAAAGTTGTTTAACTACCTTGGTGTACATAGGAACATCTTGAATATCCTACAATAAAGGAATCTTAATATTAACATTATGTAATTATGAATGGTGATCCTAGACCTGCACAATCATGAACAAACAACACAAAATTAGTCATTATACAAGTCTAAATCAACATTCCCCATAAGATTGATTTGAAACATGAAGAATAAGAAATAAAAGGAAGAACACAAATGAAATCAAACTAAATCTTATTTGAATGCTCAAAATCTCAATCCCATGGGGGAATTGGTGCTATTTTGATGTGTAAAATAGCCCTTTCCCAATTCCTTGCAAGCTTTGATGATCTTTGATGAAAATCCTCCATAACCTAGCTATGAAAGATGAAATGTGGATGAAAATGGATGAAAATTCCTAAGATTGTGGATCCAAATGGGGAAGGTAACCTTAGATGGATTGTGGATGATCCAATGCAATAGAGGAGGCCTCTATTTATAACAAAGAAGGATGGAGGATTGATGAATAGGATGAATGTGGGATTAAAGATGGACCAATGACAATGTGTCACTTATCAAGATGCTAATGGAAGGAGGTGGACCACATTTTGGTCAATGTGTATGATAAATTCTATTAGATTCAAATTTTAAATTTGAAAGTTGGTTTGTTGGAGGGATATGAAGGATGAATTAAATGCCACTTGGCTCAAGGAAAAAGGACATGTAAGAGATTTAAATGCCTTGTTGGATGTACAAATCCTTTAGGAGGGATTTTTCAAACTTGGGGAATATTCCAACATTGATGTCTTTTTGAAAGTAATTGAAGATTTAATAAATGAATTAAAATGATATTCATGAGAAAGTTGCAAAATCTAGAGGATTTGATGGATTAGCATTAATCAAGATTTGATAAATTTAGATAGAATTTAGCTGATTTGACAATTTGATTTAGATTTTAGGATTTAAATTAATCAAAATGAGATGAATAATGGTTTAGACTTAAATAAAGTTTGATTTATTTAATTAAATAAGGTGGTGTTAGATTAAATCAAATAAAGATTAATTTATTTAATTTAAAGGAGATGACTTTAGAGATTAACTAAATAAAATGAATTATTTAATTAAAAGAGGGACTATAAGATTAATTAAATAAAATGATTTATTTAATTAATAGGAGATAATGACTTAATCAAATAAATTTGATTTATTTAATTAAGAGATGAAATATGATGAATTTAATCAAATAAAAATTATTCAATTAAATTGATTAGTAAAGGAGATGATTTAGGATGAATTGGTGTTAGTGAGATCAGGATCAGGTGCATGTGTATTTTACGTGTCTACAATAATTCATTCATAAAATAAAAATCAAATTGAAATGTTTCTTATTGCTTTAGTTTATCTTGCAACCTATCTGGAAATGGAGGCTTTGGCTTCTCTTCTTTGGGCTCAACCAGATGGTCTTCAACTTCTGTGATGGTCTATCTTTGAAGGTTCTTTCTCGACCTTATATTTACACCTTCAATCTCCAATGCATTGACAAGATAAGTTGGGAATCCTATCACTTCATTATTATAAATTGGTTGAGTCACCTTATTGTTTGGATTGGGTGTCAGTTGTGCGGGCATTGGTGTGGATTTTGGTGGTTGGTTCGAACTAGAAGGTTGATTAGATAACGAGATAGGTAGTAAGAGTTGTTGGGATTGCTACTATGAGTTCATTTGTGGAGGTGGTGGATACAGGTGAAATGAGTGATATTGTGGATAGGGTGATGGTGGTGCTCACCATTCTTGCCACAAGTGTGGAGCAGGTGGATATTGTTGGGACCATTAAGGGTAGTATGGAGGGTTCTACCCATTTCCATACCATCTAGACTATTTTGGGAAGGAATTATGTTGAAAAGGATTTTGGGGTGCATCCTGGTAATCAAGTGGGGGAATTGCTCTTGGTTGCCACTTTCTTCTTTGGGCCATGAAGTAAACAGGTTCATCTGTGTATTCTACCTCGGTCATCCGTATAGGAAGAGGTTTAAGAGTAGTTTCCCTACTGGCTTCTTCTAAAGAAGATCTATTTTTTCTATTATATGGAAACCCCTCATTACTGTGCTTCTTTTGAAAAATGGGGCAAAAGAAAACTAAGGATTTTTCAGCCTCCTCCTATTTTCTTTGTGTATATAAAGTGTCTACTTGTTTACCCATATGACTTAACAAATCAGTCTTAAGGTCTTCAAGTAGATTACCTATCTCATGCTTGGTGATACCTATTGAAGCTCCTGTAGAATATAGCTTGCGTGGGTAGTTCCTTCCTGAGTGCTGAGACCTGGAATAGTTCTTGTAAATATCATAGATATCATCAAATTCCATTTTAGAAATATTCCTTTTCCCTATTAAGTTTAATGCCTCCATAACATCATCTCTTATGCCTCTAAGGAACAACATTTTAACAACATCCTCATTTAGTCTCGGTTGGCGGGATCGTTGAAGATTGAACATGAAGTGTTCAAGGTAGTCCTCCATGGACTTGTCTTCCTTTTGTGTCATGTGAAAGATTTCATCCAAGACCTCCTTTGTTTTGTAATACTCCTGGTACTTGTTTAGGAATAACTCCTTCATGACTTCCCATGTCTTGATATTCCTGAGGTTCATAAACCATCGTAGGGTTGCATCCTTTAATGTGGTTGGGAACACCTTGAGCTTCTATGCATTGCTTTGATAATCATAGCTATGACACAACACACTAAATTCAAACAAAAGCATATCAAGATCCTCAATCGAAAGACCATGAAAAATAGGTAGGGCAGAATGAGGAATATTTTCAAAGGGGCATCTTGTTTGAGATGTGTGATAGGAAACTCAAAGGTAACCAAATTATTGTTGGCCAATGCCCTATTATTATTGTTGTTGTCATTTTATTTGTCGTTGTTGTCACTGTTGTTGTTGTTATTGTTTTTTTTTTGTTGGGATCCATATCATCTAATTCCCAAGGGGTATAGTAGGTTCTAAATGGCTCTTGGGTTTCTTCTAAGAATGGACTAGCTTTCAGCTCGTAAGTTTCCCGAAAGATCTTTTCAATCATTTTTTGCATTATTTTGAAAGAACTTGGATGGGTACTTGTTGGTGTCTCAACGATAGTAGACTCTATGACATATTTATGAATATCAGGTTTGGGTAACTCTAAGGTTTGTACTTTAGTTTTTAATTTACCTTGTTGTGAGTTGCCTCCCTCAACTGATGTTTTTGGATTGTTTTTTTATTTTTTTGATTATATATTACTCCCTTTATAATTTTTAACAAATCTTCCTCTACTCTCCCTACTATGATTCATGCACATAAATGACTTATAAAAAATCAAACTAAGGGTAAATATCCAAATGTGGTTGACTATCGTGTAGAATTTCTCCTTAGTGCAATGCTCCTATCTTAGATAACTAGGCTAACATGCCTTTAACACCATTTCTCAGCAATGGTGCTAAAATGATTGGATTAACATGTGGTTGATATTCAGGGTAAAACTATACTTGTAATTCTATTTTTAAATGGGTGAATGGATTGAGATCAATCTTCTAGAATTTTTCAAGTTCCTTAGGTTATCCTTTGAGTGTCAATCTGGGGTCGTAATCTTGTGAAAAGTGTTGTGGAAATCTACCTAAGCATTGAAACTAATGAACTAAGGGTGGATGGATGCATCTAAGAATTGAAAACACACTTTTTCAATCTGAAATTCAAAAGCATACTTTGAAAATGAATGAGATTCTTTCTTAAATTATTTCCTACCTACTTCAACCAATCTATCTATTTCTGACTAAACTTGAATAACACAAAATCAATATATTATGGTATATAAATATTAACAACATCCATCACAATAGTAAAATAATTCAATTTCCAAAGTTGTATTGAAAGAGTACAGGTGATAGGAAGTTCAATTGCGATAGGAGGTTGGAGTATGATAGGAAGATGAAATGTGATAGGAGGATGAAATACAACAGTTGAGAGATAAGAAATGAATGAAACATAGAATAGTCTAAAATGAGAAACACGGTAATTAACCTGCAATTGAAACACACTCGTCGCTCCTCATACCACAATTACATTCCATAGAGAGTTCACTGCAATTCTTCTAATACCAAATTATTCACACAGGTTGTATTATCAAGGATTTTTAATCTTGAACAAAAATTAAACTGATTCACAAAACACTTGACAAATGCGCACTCAACATAAATGAAATTGCATGAAATATAAAATATCTAAACTAATAAAACATAAAACAATCTCACCAAGCTTCTCAAGAGGGGGCCCTTCCTCTGGTCCATAGGGTGAACATGAAAGAACATTTACGCTAATTCAAACCATAATCAATGCATCCAATATTCAACACAATAATATCTTTGAATGAAATTTTTATGCATATTCTATATATCTAATTTAACTTGAAACACGCATATATATAGGTGTGAATGTTCATCGGTCACCACCAAGTAAAATGATAAAATAGACACATTTTTTTATGGCTAATGGCCAATAAATTGAACAATTATATTTTTTGGGTTGGCCGTAGGCCACAAACCCAAGATAGTTTTAAAACAAGAAGTTTGAAATAGGAAAAAAAGAAAAGAAAAGAAGGTAGACTTCTTTCACATACAACCCTCGTTTCCCATCTTATGCCTTTCAAGATTTGTCGTTAACAGGGTCGGTTCCTTTTCCACATTTAGTTCCTATAGCAAACCATCCAAAATACATTATTACCTCAACAATTTCAGCATTCCAAAAGTATTCTCTCCTTTTTGAAAACTTATCAAATCTCCTTAATGGAAATAAGGACTTAGGAGAGAGTTAAAATGAGAATGAAATAAGGGAAAAAGGGATATAAAATTTGAACACATTTGACACCCATCAATCGGTTGGCTTATGCATAGGGGCTGATAAATACAATGGGCATGATGACCTAGGTTATCAATAAGAAAACCAGTAACCTAGTACAGTGGGTCAACATGGAAATAGAATGCAAGGGTTTAAGGCTTGATAAAAATTAAATGAGGGTATTATACCTAAACCAAAATTGTTAAGTAAAGGAGAAAAATACCATTTTAAGCATGGAACCAACTTAAAATTAACCTAGATTTTAAAGGCTCTACGAGTGGCTCCAACTTGGGGACACATTCCCCTGGTGGGTATGGCGAGAATTCAGATCTCAGGTTAAAGAAGACTAGCCCAAAAGGACAAAATCTAGGAGCTTGTCTAGATAAGACAAGCAAACACAACAGGAAAGAAACAAACCAAACCGATATCACAAATTTACATAAATATACAAAGTCCCCCCTATTAGGAAATTCATTCAATTCCACTAGCTTCAATTTTTAAACCTGGTGTCTCAATACTTTCCATGTTTTGGGACCCATCCTTCCTTTTGTCAAAGACCTTTCTTTCACATAATTTCATTAGATAAATATTCATACTAGGCAATTTCCAACATCCAACATTATTATGATGGATACCATCAATCCCACATACCTCAAAGTTTCCTTGCTTACTAACTTTAGAATTGTTGCATTGGAGTGGAAAAAGGAAACATCCATATTCCATTTGATCACATTCAATCTGTATATCAAAATGAAAATCTTCAAAAGCACTATGCAATAAACTAGGCCAACAATCTCCTGAAGCATCAAAAAACATAGAAACAAATTCAAGAAGGTCTTCATCCTACTTCACATAAATGTCATCATCATTAGGTGGAAGAAAATCCATAATGATACCCCAAAGGTGAGGAGCATTAGCAAAGAACTCAACTGCACATTCATGTTGGCTAACATCATACCCAACATTATTTAGTTGCCCTACACATAAGCCAACCTGCCATTTATCATTTGTGAGCCTCGATACCAATCCATAATCTATATGTGCATCAAAATATGTAGCTCGATCACTAAATATTGAAACTCTTCCCTTATTAATGCACACATCATCCTCTAAGGATTTGACATGAGACCCAACATTTACACACTGAGCAGTGATACTTTTGTCCTTATACCCTTCATCACTTTGAAATTAAAAGTGCCCTCCCTCATGTAACTAGAATATGTTCATGTCATTTTCATGGAAATAGTTATATTCCTTGGAGAAACATTCAAGGACTTTGATCTCCCCTTGATCCTTAGTCTCATCCTCCACAGTAGTAAAAAATGTGAAAATTTCATGAGCATTTCCATCAACAAACTTGCTAGTGCATTGTTCTTCTTGCTCATAATCACTCCCTGACCATACATTCAAAGCATCATTGAAATCCTCAAAAAGTGGATTAACCCTGCACCAATAAGGGGATTTATCTTTATTAACTAATATGGATAAAGGTTCATCAAAAAAGGGATTATCCATTACATTCATCTCTGCCCGGGAATCTTCTGCTCCCTTTTTATGAGGATGCAAATCTTGAAGCCTATCATCACAATCAAAATCCTTGCAAACTTCTAAAAGAGGGTCTCCCTTCATTCAGTAGGGGTAATCATATTCAACAAAAGAAAAACATGACTCTTTACCATAATGACTACCACAACATCAGAATCCATCAATAGTAAGACTACATTCAGACCCCTTAGACTGAATGTCATAGTTTTTTCTACCAATATCTTGATCATTGGAAAATGACTGAGCATCATCATCATTAGAATTATAGTTATTGATCAAATCACTTAATGGGGAAATCATTCATACCTCATCCAACTCTTCATCCTTCAATGCTTCCCAGGAGCTCAAGTTAAACATATCATACCTTCCATCATAACACAGGTCATTATCCCCATCACAATTGTAATGATCTACCCATGTGTCACTGGTGAATTGGTTGCAATCATTATATTCTCCTACATAATAGGATGGATGATCAAATTTTAATTCATCCTCTTCACCTCTTTGAATTATTTCTTTCTCTTCCTCAGCAGGACTATGCCCATTATTATTCCATTTCATTTCATGTTGTGCATATTTATTCCCAATTCCTTCTACTAATTTTATCCAATCAACCACTTAGCCTAGACTTTCATGTTTCAACTCCATTGTCAACATAATCATTCTTGACTGGTATATTTCACAAAACAAGTCAATACAGATTGACTCTTTAGGCCTAACATTTTCTGGCATTTCCAAAAAAACATCCACAAGCCTATAGAATAGGTTATGGGATAATTCACCTTGACTTCTTTTTATCTCATATAATCTATTAGTAGAAGAGACATGATCAACTTTATTTGGATCTTGTGGATACTTCACTTGGGGCTCACTATGATCTGCATATTGTGGTGATGGAGAAAATGGGACAAAAGGATCCTTGTCTTCTTGGCATGATTCTTTAATGGTTGATTCATTGATTGCATTTGCACAAGATGTGCTAGGGTGGCTAATATTAGCAGCTAAGCATCCTTTCATTATTAAAAACTATAAATTATTTTCAATATCTATAGAAATTTAATATGCTTGGCATAGTGTTGTGGGCTCTTTTCTCTTAACAAATAGATCATCTTTCTATCAAATTCACCTAAATACACAACCAATCATTCAACATCATTTGGTTGTATATTCTCAGGGATTTGCCTTATGATCTTTGAAAATCTGTGATTAAAAGAAGGGACCAACTCATCCTCTTCTTTGCGGATTTCCATAAAAAATTTCCTTACCACACTTGGGTTGACTCTCTCACAAAATTATTCTATGAATGCTAGCTTAAAATCATACCAAGAACGTATAGAAGATGTTGGTAGAAAAGAAAACCAGACCCTTGCATCTCCTTTCATATATTGAACAAACAACTTCATGACAACATCTTCAAACTTTAATTCATAATCTCCCATCATATCAACAAACTCTTGCAGGTGCCTTCTTGTTGATTCATCCTTTGCACCATAATACTGAGGTACATTTTCTCTAATTTTAGGTGGTATATCATTTGGATAACCATGAATATTACTAAAATCTATAGCACTGTATCTTTTAGTACTAAAATTTCCTTGATTTGACAAAGGATATCTATTATTTATTGTTTCACTCATATTAATATCAAGGTACACAATTTGATAAGGAAATTTTACCTCGCCCTTGCAAGCCTTGTAATATTTTGTCAAAGAGTAGTTCAAATTCTCTTTGTACCTAATCTCTTAAACCTTTATAGTTCAACTCTCTATCTATTTTCCATAGGATTTAAACATAGAATGCTTCTCTATTACAATTCACAAATTTTACATTACATTCTAGAAACATGCAAAAATCAACTAGAATTTCCCTCTATCAGTGCTTCTTCCCTTAATTGGGAACCAATTACATTTCTATTCTTGAAGATTTCTCAAAAACTAGTTGCTTAACATGAAATATGTTTATGAGAATACCTAGAAATTTACAGTAGCTACTCAACTCTTTTGTGACCGCAAACTTTGCAGATTTGGAACTTCTACACATTCTTTATTAGGTTCTTAAGCCAAGGTCACCACCTCCTTCGCAAAGGATTGAACTTTAAATAAATATGAAGTCCTTTCAAAATTAAATCTCATTCTCGATTTTCTTCACCTGTAGAGTCACTCATAAATTCTTTGAATTTTGCTACAACCAAAATTTTTCCAGGTTAAAAAATGTTTCAATATCTAAACAAAAAGTTTAGATCCACCAAATTCTTGACTCTATGATGTTACTGTATGCAATTGGAGATATAAAATTCTCCCCAACAGAGTCGCCATTACTGTTGGTGTTTTTTCCAGTACACCCTAGGAATCCTCTAAAAGGTAGCCAACCTCTACAATGAAGAATCCTTAAGATGAATTAACAACTCAATGGGTAAATTTTTTCAATATTCTACCCCTACTCTTTAGGTTGCATGGGAGCAGGGAGGGAATTTCCCAATTGTCTTGTATTGCCTAGGGTTCTCTAACACTTCTAGGGTTTTCACCTAAAAGGAGAGAGCGATACCAAACTGGCAATGTTAACATTCAAGGTTTATGTAAGTATGATGTCAATGTGTCTAAGTGCAACAATATAAATTTTGTAAATTGATAGAAAAGAATAAACACTTAGAAAATGCAACTTGTTTGAAAACACATTGTGATATGCAAAGAGATAGATTGAGGACAACACAAGACAATATAGAAGGGAAAACAAGGAGTGCACATGGAAAATAATAGAGGATGGAGTAAAGACTACAAATTCCCTTGGATTCTAGAAAATCTATTTTTTATGCCTAGTGGGACACTTGTGCCAAATTGGGTGACTTAGTCTAGTTTCAGGAAAATTCTTGAAAATTGCACTGGAGCTTGTTTTAGCCAAATGGGTAATCGAACCCGTAGAAACCTCTGAAAAACTTGCATAGTGGGACTAAGTCGCCACAACTAGGGGAAGTGTCCAATTTTTCTTTTCCGAAGATTCAAAAGGGGAACATGTAGCTCTCAACCTGCACTCCCACTCCTTGTAATTTCCCATATCCGAAACTATAGAATTCGGCCTGTAGGTGTTCTCCAAGGCTCTTTTATGGTTTATACAACCTTGAAAGGATTTAGAAAGTTGTTGAAAATATTCCAGACCTTGATCTTTGATAAATCTACAAACAAGACTTGTAAATCACACAAAAAGAGAAAGAAATGTTGGATGTTATTGAATGGGGCTTTGCCTTAGTCAAGGCCCTTTTTGGTAACTAAACCAAAGAAAAGAGATAATGAAAGAAAGAATGAAACAATGGTTGAAGAATCTTCCCTTGAATGCTTGCTTGATGACTTAGAGTGCTAAAACCCTAACTTGCTTGAGAAGAATGACGAAGAGAAGGAGATAGAAGAAAATGGAAAGAGAGGCCCAAAATGAGTGGAAAACCATGTATTTATACATGCTTTGCCCTAATTTCCTGAAAATAACACATCACAGGCCTACCTTAGGGTTTGGGAGATAACATATTGCCAAAATTTTGGATTAAATTTGATTTTTATGCCAAATGTAATTAATGATGTTTAATAGGATTGTCTTCTGAAACACACTTAACTAGGACCTATAAGTGTATTAAGGGGCCATTTTAACATAAAAAAGGGTCAAGTTATTGATGAAAATCCTAGGAGAGTGTGATAGTTTGTTACAAATCCTTACAACACTTTGAAATTAGGCTTGGAGAGGGGTAAAAAGAGGTTGTTTAGGTAAATTATAACGAAAGGGTCCTAGAAAAGTGTGAAAGTGGGTTACAACATTTCTTAACACCTTTACAAGACACCATAGAATTCTTATTGAAAAGAAAGGGTCCAAGATCTAATGTGAATGTGTTAGTCACATTAATACATTAAATCCAAGCAAAACTAGACCAAAAACCATAAGAAAAGGTCCAAATGAGCATGGAAAAGGATACTTTTTTCTACATTACATTTAGCCCCCACTTTAGTGAGAGGATGAACTTGCTTCAAACTCAAACTAAAGTAGTCATTCAAGAGAAGAGTCTAATTGTACCAATGTGGATGACAAAGGGTAACAAAGATGAAGGAGGCAGTCAAGCCCCTAGGATCCAAGACCCTAAGTCTAACCAAAATAAATGCAAAGGGACACACATAAGGTGAATGATTTGTAGAAAAACAAGATACATGATCATGTAATGGCAAGAACTAAAGGAAGAATAAGAAAGAGTAAAAAGGTGGATCAAGCTTCGATAGTTTGTCTAGCTAGTTGTGGATTAGATCTAGGTTGTTTGTCAAAAAATGCACTCACTCTGAGGTGATGAAACTCTTGGTTGTCCACCAAGTGAGAAACATACACTCATGGATGGTATGCACTCACACACACACAAGCAAGTGGCTATGGGGAAATTCATGCCTCGAAATGGGATTCCCACTCAACCATACCAAAGCTATACCTCTTGATAACTTTAATAAGGCACCACAACAAAAATGTATTTGAATGCCATGTAAATATTTTTTTAAAGGGGAATTTTCTTTGTTCATGCAAGGTCTCATCTTGTTTCCAAGAGAGGACAAATGAAATGTCTCATCATGGGAAACATTGTACGTAATATTTCCAAGAGAGGGAATCACAAGAAAAAAGAAAATCACACAATAAAATGTGAGTGTTGATGTATGCCCCCACTTTAAAGCGGTTGCTAACACTAGTACTGTGAGCAATTTATTTAAAGTAGAAGAAGACATGAGATCTTGTTCGGAAAGCCATATGCCCAGTCATATGTTTTCAATAAGCTATGTCATGAAAAGGTAGTATGTCACATGCGATTCAAATTAAGACATGTATTCCACACCCCAAGCTTGCTCTTATATGTTCATGAAAGGTTAATGACTAGCCAAACTAGACAATGACAAGTGACATATAAGGACAAGGCTATTTAACCCCTTTCCCCCACTTAGTGCAGGACAAGGATAAGCCAAAATGATTGAGGAAATGTAAGGTAGAGTGAAAAGAAATATCAACTAGAGGAATGTTTATCCCCCACATAAGGGAGAGCACCAAAATCCTTAAGATGATGTATTTTACTACTCAAGGCCTTATATTCACTAGTAGAATGACCATGGACTCTATGATAGGAACAAAAGGAATTCTTGTGATATAACTTCTTTCAAGTTCATGGAGAAAGGGATATCAAGTGATCTTGGAGGAGTCTCAATAAGATACCCTCTTAATCGAAGGTAGAAGGTGTTCCTCTATCGTGTAACAAAGATGTGTCTTGCTTAGTACATGATGTCATACCTATGCAAGGCTCTATAGATTGTGATATTTTATATGCTCCTTTAGAGGAGTGTGTAAGATTCAAATCAGTAGTGTTTTGCGAGATTACATTGACATTAAGTGAAGGCTTCTTTGTTTATTGTGTTTAAAGTAAAGGATAACACCCAAGACGAGTAGTGTCGATCAGTTCAAGATGCACTATTGTTAAGGTTGGTTTATAAGAATGGTATGTGATGGTATTGATGTGAGGTGAAGGCTTGGTGATTGCGATCAAGGGACAATAAACAAGACCATGATTTTCCATTTGTGTGTTAGGCTCGATAGGGTTATGGATACCTTGTTCATGAGCACCACATCCTTTTCCACTATAGCCAAGTTGTTTCATAAGCTCATAACCTTTTCCATAAATATTTTTCATCACTTTTGGATCAGGTGGTTGTTCATTGCTTGCTTCTTTGTCTAAAGTAGTTGAGGTGGATGCTTGTGAAGGATTTGCCGAATCTTGTGTTGATAATACTACTTTTCCCTTTTTAGAGTCATTGTTTATGATCTTGTATTCTCCCACTAATGGAGGTCTGACATCTAAGGAACCCCAATCATCATCAAAGGGTGTTTTTTATGGGTTCCACTTGTGTGGTTGGTGTTAAGGTGTTCAAATGATTCTATTTGTTTGTCTCAGGTTACAGGACACTAAACGACTTAGGGTCAACATCAAGTGTGTGCACTTGATTGTTGTAGATGCATTTCATTTTACGATGAAGAGTGGAAGGAACCCCATTCATTGTAAGAATCCATGGTCTGCCTCAGAGAATATTGTATGAAATTTCTTGAGGCATAGCATAGATTGGAGTTTCCAATGTGGCCATTCCAACTATAAGAGGTAAAGTAAACACACCGAGTGGTTACTTTGTGACATCAAATACTTGAATAGATAAAGAAGTAGGTTGAATGTTTGATCTATCAATGTCAAGCCTATCCATAAGGCTCACACTACACACATTAAGGGAAGATCTGGTATCGACAAGAGTTTTCTTGATCATTTTTTGTTTGTATTGAGCTATGATCATGAAAGAATCATGTTGTTTTTGCACTTCCAAAGGAGGGAGCTCACTTTGGTGAAAAAAAATATTAGCATTTGTTCCTTGAAATATAGTTGATATGTCATTCAGTTGCATATTATAAGGGATAGGAACTTGTTGTAAGGCTTTCAGCATCATGTTAAATGATAGTGAGGGGAGGCTTGAATAAGATCCTATAATGATATTTTAGCAGGAGTATTTCTTAGTTGTTCAACAAGACCATACTCCCTAATGAGTGAATTTAATCAAGGATCATGAGGAAATATGTGATTAGGAAAAGGTAATGGTGTGGGAGTTGGTTGTGGTGGATGCAAATTGTTTCTTGTGTAATGTGTGTGAGCAATGACATTATAACTTGGTTGTTGCGACACATTATTCTTAGGTGGGTAGAGGATGAGTTCGGGTTTGCTTGGAGTTTGTTGTTTGTTTGAAGGGAGGTAAAGGATGAGTTGAGGTTGAATAATATTAACATAATTTATCAAGTGAGAGGCTAAGGGTGTCTTTTCATTTGCTTTTAAGGATACAATATGATTATTGTCATTGTTAGCCTTATTGGCTATCATGATATCCTCCCTAGGAGGAAGGGTTTTAGGAGAACTACAAACCAACTGCTCTTGACTATCAAAGGTTGGTTCTTATAAAATGATTTCATCACAAGTAGGGGAATGATCAATGGTTGAATTGTCTTATGTAGGAAGGGTTACTCTAGGAGAAGAGGGACAACTAAGATTCTCATGACCTTCACTAATTGTGTTTTCTAACAACAAAGTATCTTCTTCACAACTAGGACAAATACTAGGAGAAGAACAAATGTTATTGTCATGATTAGGTATGTTTATGTTGTATTTTTTAATAATGTCATGTCCACTAAGAGAGGTAAGAGGAGATAAACAACTAGGATTCTCACAACTCTCATTGACTAGTTTTGCTACCAAAATATCTTTGTCACCAATACGAGAGATATTAAGAGAAGAAAAAATATGATTTTTAGGAATGTCCAAGGTTGTATTCTCTTTCACTAAAACACTCAAATAAGGAGAGGATAGGAAATTTTTCTTAGCATGTCTAGATATATAAGATACTAGCATTGTTTGAAAAAAAATGAAAAGTGCATGCAACCATTTCATGCAATGTTTCAACAATATAAATAATGTACATCCAAAGATACAAAATATTTTTATTCAATATATGCTAAGTTTTACGAATGAAAATAATGTACACGCAAGAATGAAAAGAACTTTTAGAAAACTTATGCAAATTTTGATGAATAGAAATATTGTGTACACAAAAGTGAAAAGTACTTTTATCAATGTTATGAATTTTTTTAGAAATGTGAGCATTTTCAGATCTAATGATGAAGTGATTTGAAAAATGGCTACCCTAAATTGATGTTTTTGATCTAGATGCATAAAACCAATGTTCCTGAAACTTTCTAGACTTATAGTATATGATAATAGGAGGCCAAGAAAGCATATAAATGAGGTTTTTGGTGCTATAACAAATAGTTAAAAATATGGGCAGGGACTAAGTCGCCCAGAATGGTGATTTACTCCCAGTTAGGGTTTTTTTTCAAAATTTCCAAAAAAATTCATCTAGGTTTGATGGTTTTGATGTTGGATGATCAAAAGAGGAAAGATAAACGTAGATTTTGTATGATTGGTAATGATTTGAGATGCAAAAATGCAAGTTATATACATTTTCATTAATGCAAAAATGTGAAACCCTAGAATACAAATTGAACAAATGTAAAATGCAATGCCAACTAGATCTAAGGTGAGAAGGGACTCCAAATCAGAAAAGAAGGTATTTGAAAGGTGGGATCACAAAAATGTGACATAGATTTTTTTATTTCCTAGGGTTCTCTAACTCTTCTAGGGTTTTTCACCTAAAAGAAGAGAGGGATGCCAAAATGAAAATTCTAACATTCAAGATTAATGTACGTATGATGTCAATGTGTCTAATTACAATGATCTAAATGTTGGAAATTGATAAAAGAGAATAAACACCTAGAAAATGCAACTTGTTTGAAAAAGAATTGTGATATGTGTACACATCTAAAAATGGTCACGGTCGATCGAACCTGTTAATTAATTAAATATGAATTATTTAATTAATGTTCTTAAGTCTTCTACATATAAATAAATTTAATTATTTATTTATATTGTTCATTTTTCTAATTCTTCTAATTTAATTAAATAAATAAGTTTATTTAATTAATGCTACCTTCTTCATAATTAATTAAATAGTTTTTACAATTTATTTACATTAATTATCAAAGTTTAAATTCTAAATTTAAATGATTTTCTTCCCTCCACATTTAATTAAATACTTTTGATATTTAATTCCCACTTCTCTCACAAAAATTAAATATTCTTAATATTTAATTAAAAGGCTTTTTCCTTTTCTCATAATTAAATATTTACAATATTTAATTAAAGCCTTGTCACATTTCTTTCACACATAATTAAATATTTATTTATTTAATTATGAGAGACACCTTTCAATTTGTCTCTTCATTTCCTGTCTCTCAAAATTCCATCTTTTTGAATTCTTGATCTCTCACCATTCATTTCAACAAGTTTTAACTCGACTGTCGATCTTGGCCAATCGAATTCCTAGCTTCAAAAATCTATAAATACAGCCCTTTCATGAGCTAAAAAGGACCTCGAATCTCATAATTTCATGTGTGGTTATTATAGTCACAATCTTAGCAATTCATAGCATTTTTAATTCAATAGTTCAATCCTGTAGATGCATATGCATTCATAATAATCTCATTCTCTCAAGTTCCATTCTATAAGATGTGTTTGCACAACTGAGAGCAAACATATTGAAGCGAATCCTTGGAGATAGAGGACAATGGAACGAATTTGAAGAAGTTGCTATCAAGAGTTTGCATTTACTTTATTTAATTTAGTTTTCTTCAATCTAATGTTTCATTGGTGTATTGGTTTAATTTCAATTTAATTGACACAATTTATCATACACAATATGAAAAGAGATAGATTGAGGAAAACACAAGACAAGATAGAAGGGAAAAAAAGGAGTGCACCTGGAAAATGATAGAGGATGGAGTTAAGACTAAAAATTCCCTTGGAATTCTGGAAAATCTTATTTTTATTCCTCGTTCACACTTGTGCCAAACTTGGGTGTTTGAATCTGTAGAAATCTATGAAAAACTTGCATAGTGGGACTAAGTCACCAGAACTAGGGGAAGTGTCCACTTTATCTTTTCTAAAGATTCGAAAGGGGAACCTATAGCTCCCAACCTGCACTCCTGCTCTTGGTAATTTCCTAGAACTGAAACTATCGAATTTGGCCTGTAGGTGTTCTCCAGTCCTCTTTTAGGGTTTAGACAACCTTGAAGGGCTTTGGCAAGTTGTTGAAAAATTCCACACCTTGCTCTTTGATAAATCTGCAAACAATACCTACAAATCACACAAAGAGAGAAAGAAATGTTGGGTGTTAGGGCATGGGGGTTTTACCTAATCAAGCCCCTTTTAGGTAACTAAACAAAAATGAAGAGATAATGAAAGAAATCGTTAAATAATGGAGTCAAAACCTTGCCTTGATGATAGATCTTGAGTTGCTGCAACAATGGTCGAAGAATATGCCCTTGAATGCTTGCTTGATGACTTAGAATGTTGAAACCTTAACTTTCTTGAGAAGAATGATGAAGAGAAGAAGGAGATAGAAGACAATGGAAAGAGAAGCCCAAAATGAGTGGAAAACCACATATTTATACATTATTTTCCCTAATTTCTCAAAAATAACACATCACAGGATGACCTTAGGGTCTAGGAGACTTGCCAGAATTTTGGATTAAATTTGATTTTTATACCAAATGGGACTATGTCACCCAAGGTGGCGACTTAGTCCACTTGGGAAATTTTAAGTGGATGTTGGGAATTAAAATGTAATTAATGACGTTTAACATGATTTTCTTCTGAAACACACTTAAGTAGGACCTATAAGTGCATTAAGGGGGCATTTTAACATAAGGGTTAAGTTATTTATGACAAGCCTAGGAAAGTGTGAGAGTTTGTTACAACTCCTTACAACACTTTGAAATAAGGCTTAGAAAGGGGTAAAAAGAGGTTTTTCAGTAAATTATAATGAAAGGGTCCTAGAGAAGTGTGAAACTAGGTTACAACACTTCTCAACACCTTTACAAGACACCATAGAATTCTTATTGAAAAGCAAGGGTCCAAGACCTAATGTGAATGTGTTGGCCACATTACTACATTAAATCAAAGCAAAACAAGGCCAAAAACCGCAAGAAAAGGCCCAAATAAGCATGAAAAAGGATACTTTTTTCTACGTTACAATGAGTTTCCTCAAAACCTCCATAATTTTGCATAGGTCAAGGAATATTAACCTACACATTTTCACTCAAATGTTTATATATTCAAGATAATAGTTGAAGAGGAATTTATAATTAAATTAATATACATAACATATATATATATCATAATTAAGTAATATTATCATGGTATAGGTTTAATCTATCATGTAAAGAATATTTACACATTCTTGCATTAAAATTGGAATCTATCTAAATTAAGTTGAGATTTAATTTACACAATTTATTTATTTTATAATTAATCTTTAAATATTACAAAATATAACACATAAACTTTAATTTAAAAATGTGAGCAAGTCTATAATAATTAATTCACCAACCATTATCAAGTAATTAGTAACTTTCTACCCTAACTAGGGAGTTTTTTAGTGTCTAATATTTTCCAATTGGCTAATAGTTAAAATTTGGGAATCCAAAATTGACTAATAGTTCGAGCTATAGTGTGACTTGAATCGCCACATTTTTTACAAAATTTTATTATAGTCTTATTTAAATCACTAAAGAATTTATTTTATTAAAAAATTTAAATCATAAATTTTCCATAATTGATGCAGGAGCATTGAGTGGTGCAAGGGCAATCCTACATCACCCAAAAATATATTTACTTTCATTTAGATTTTTGTAGATGTTTTTGCATTTCTGGATACCCTTTTCGTCAAAGAAGAATTCCCAACTTTCAGAACTGTTTTTCTACTTTTTTTGCTCAACTGCTATTTTTAGCAGGTATGAATTTGAAGGCGTGAGGAGACATAAATTTAAGGGAAGTTTTGGGACATAATAATAAACACTTTGGTGAAAGAATCAGGCGAAGATCATTCCTAGTTCAAAAGTTATTCAAGTTTCAGTTTCTACTTTTTGCCCTACAAAATCTTCGGAGCTAATTTTGAGGGACTTAAAAGCTCTGGATGGGCCTGAAAATTGGCAAAAAACAAAAGTGGTTAGCCTTTAGGCCCCACTTTCTAGCACTTCATTTTCGCAAGACCTTTCAGAAAAGGTATTATCATTGAAGATTCGACGTTTAGATCTTGAGTTAGGGCTTCCGGAAGTTGGTGCATAATTAGAATGTTGCTTTTGGCTCCAAACGGAGAATTGGGCTATTTATGGGGTAGTTTTTGATTTTTGTGAGTAGTTTTGGAGGAAAGAAGATCGCATGTTGCGAATAGGGGAATTTTGGTAGTTTCTTTCTATAATTTGCATGTATTGCAGAAATCGAGGATTTGAGATCCTCTGCATGTAAGAATTTCATACTTTGAAAACAATAAGATTTGTTAATTTTTCTGTGTGATTTTCTGTGTCTCGGGTTGCACCCTCATCAATAATATTCGATACATGATTAGATTAGATTCGCCTAAATTTTATAAACTATAGTGGAAATCTATATTAATTTTCCAATATTATATCATAATTTTTAGTTTCTTTAGGATCATATTTCTAATCTTTAGTTTCCACCATTGATTTATAATATGATCTAATGGCCCTTGCTGTATTCCATGAGGTAAAATGTACCCACAATCTATAATGCTCATTTGATCCATAATTTTGGGTCTAATGAGAATAATAGATTGTGGGTATATTTTACCTCACAAAGTACAAAAATGGTCATTTTAAAAAAAAAATAAGGGGGTAAAAACTTTATTTAAATCATAAAATGCATTAGTACAAAGAGATCAAGGACCCAAAAGGCTCCCAAGAAAAGAGACCACACCAAAATACCCAGCTCGAACAACCAACCACCACCCAAACAACACTAACCCACTCAACTAGCCATATCATAAAAAATGATCCTCTCTAAAACTTGACCATAGTTAGGGGAAAACTTCTCCCATCCCTCAATATGCTAATCAACAACATGCTTAGAAGCCCAATTGGCCAAACAATCAACACCCCTATTCCATTTCCATGGGATGTGGGTAAAAGATAACACCTCTAGCATGGTACACAACTATAAAATATGATGAACTATCAAACCCAATTGTTAATGAACTCCAGTCAAATTCTACTCACTCAATAGATTAACAATAATTTGAGAGTTAGATTCACAAATAGTCTTACACCAACCAAGATCACAAGCACACTCAATAGCCCAAAGAATCGCCAACCCCTCCATAGTATTATTAAAATGCTACCCTTTATAAATGGAGAAAAATAAAATAATAGAGCCAAAATAGTCTCTCCCAATACCACCAATCCTAGTAGGCCCAAGATTTCCCTTAGAAGAGCCATCAGTGTTGATCTTCAAAACATCCACTAGAGGAGTTAGTCACCTCCCAACCCTCTAAACCTTCTTTTTAGCCTGCCTACCTTGTCTAACATAGGCTAAGTCAAAGGTCAAGACGTGTAAACCCAATTTGTTCACAATCTCATCATCACTCCTTTCCAATGGATAAACCACTTCACACTTAGCTTCCACTGTTTCATGGATGATACCAACAATTCTTTACCAAACTTGTTGAATCATCAACCTATCTCCTCATAAAATCCTACAATTCCTTTCCAGCCAAATTTGCCAAAGGATGAAGCTAAGACCAATACACCACACAATCTAGAGAAAAGAGGCCTATGTAGGAGGCCTTCCTAAACTGCTCCAAAATTCAACAAGGGAGGAATCATGAATACAAGGATGTTTCCAAACACCCCACCAAAAATGCCAAAGAATCAAATAAGAAGAACAACGAAAGAACAAAAACAAAAGGACCCTGGAATCTCTGCTTCTAAAGATTGTCCTAGGTCAAACATTTATTCCAAGTTGATGTCCACACAAAGCAATGAAACTTTGGCCAAGAGAAATTGTTCCACACATTTTTACACCATGAAACCTCCAACCCACCATATTTTTGAACCAACAACTCCTGATACCCACTAGCCACTGTGAAATCTCCCATGGGATCCAGACTCCAAGCTAATATATCCTTATCTAGAAGAGAGTTTCACTGTCTACTTTCCAAAATAGTTTGAAGCTCAACATAATCCTCCTCCAAACCAACCACAAAACATTCACTGGGAGCCTTCAACCTTGACAACTCCAACTACCCACAAAAGTAAGACCTCTTAAAACCAATCACCTTAGACCAACTAGCCTCCAATAAATATTGACAAAGATTCTGAAGATGAGGATACTTTCTCATAATGGGGGAAAAACCATTCTAGGAATCAAACCAAAAAAGAGCCTTAGACCCCCTATTGCAAATCCAAAACAATCCATCTTTGATAAAATTAGCCCCTCTTTTAAGCATTTCCAAAATCACAGAACCTTTCCCCACCAATGAATATCTAGGAATCTCCTCCTTTGGTACCCCATGAAGGTACTTGTGAGATAAAATCTTGGCCCAAGCATGATCATGTTCCAAACACCATCTCTAATAAATCTTAGCTGACAATCCAACACAGTCAAAGCTAACTACCACAATCCAAGACCCCCAAAAAGCTTTGACCTGCAAACAATGTCCCACTTAAATGAAGACAAGTTGTCTAGCCAGAGAGTCCAAATCCTTAATGAACCCAACAAGAGCCACCTGAAGCATACACCTATAGTTGGGAAGAGCTTGCACCATTGATCAAAGGAGCTAAACACACCCAATAAAAGAAAACCACTGATGAGTCCAATGGTTGACCTCTGCACAAAATTTGTCAAGAATGTTTTGTCAAGACCCCCTAGGGAGAAAACTGGAGGAGATAGAAATGGCAAGATAACTTGAATGTAGAGAACTAACCTAGAACCTCAAAACACGAGTAATCCTCTGCTGAATAAGCCACGAGGTAGTAAAGAAGAAAATGGAAGATTTATCTTCATCAATCCTTTTCCTAGAAACAAGATAAGTATCTAAAGCCTTGCACAAAATTAGTGGCCTCTCTATTCTTTTCCATACCCATCACAACATTATCATCAACAAATTGCAAGTGAGACTGGGGAGGTAAATTGTTACCCCACACCCACCCCTGAATAAGACCTAGCACCACATTGCTCTTAAACAAGTGAACCATGGAAAAATGTGGGAGTGGGGTGCTCACCTCATTTCTCTAGGTCATTCAATAATTTCCTTATAACCCTAATTGGATTGACTATCAACCTGACAAGGTGAGTCAATTGTCAATTAGGAGGACCTAGGAAGGGGTTCTTTCAGCTTTTAGGGGTTCAAAAACCAAGAAAATGCTTGGAAAAGAAAAATAAGCATTCAACCTACAAAACCTAGTTATGCAAGCTAAATGATAGATGCAAATGATGAAATTATGTAACCAAAAGATAGGATGTATGTACCTAGGAAGTTTTGAGATGTTGTGAGGATTCTGGAAATGCAAAGAAACTGTCAAAATGTGCTAGGGAGGACAAAGACACCTTTACTGTTTTCTTAGTCTCGCTACTATTTTTTGGGGTAGATGCAGAATCTTCAAATCTCAAATTAGAATCTCAAAGAATCTCTGAAAAATACCCTAGGGAGGACTAAGACACCCTAGGTGGTGTATTAGTCCCATTCTAAATTTTTAAAAACTTTGAATGTGATCCTAGGCTCCAAGGTTTGCACTTGCTTCCTCTTAGATCTCAAGTTGATTTGATGTTAGGATCAAGGACTATTGCACATTAATAATAAATTTTACAATGATTAAATTGAAGGTCTTTGAAATATAATTTTTTAATTAAAATGCTTAAACAAAAATTCAATGATTAAACAACCAAATTTAAGTGATGAAAATAATAGAAGAGAGAAAGGAGATAGAAGACAAAACACAAGTTGGTAATGAAGTTTACCAATATGGCTACATCTCTGGGTCCCTCTCCAAAGAGTGATCGATCCTTGATTATGCTCCAGAAAATGGTTACAAGGCTTTTCAACTATTACAAGTCTCCTCCTAGTTTGCAAGAGTTCAGAATTCCTCTCCTTCAAGTGTGGCAGAATAACACTTATCCAAAGCATGAAGTTGAACATAAAAAAAACTCTAGTAAAATTCTCTCACCAAAAATCACCACTTGGTTACAATATAATTTTCTCAATAAAAAATCACTTGCCAAACCTTAGGCTATTCCCCCCTTTTTATACATAAAATTTAACTAAAATGGTTCATAACTATATGATTTTACAATCTCTCATTTACAATTATAAATCTTTCAAAATCCCTCTTAAAATAACATTTAAATCCTAAAATCCATTGAAAGTCCTCTTAAATCCATTCAAAATAATTCTCACCCCTTTTGGCTCTTATAATTTTGAGCCTTATAAAATAATCCTTTTAATAATCTTCAAAGATTATTTTAAGCCCCTTTTATTTCTCCATGAATTTGGGCTTGATTAATTTAAGGGATTAACATTTTAATTATAGGGAGTTGATATATATTACTTATAGGAGATCCGATCTTTAATTATTGTTTAAAACAAATCCATTGCCTTGAAATCCCACCAAATCCATTTGGAATCCCACAAAATCTGCTTGGAATCCCAACAAATAACTTTTATGAGGTTAATAAATAAAATTTCCACCAATTTATATCTCAAAAGTAATGCATTGTGTAGTGGTGGTGTATGAATTTAGTGAGGGGTAGGTCATTAGTTCAAACCTCCTCAATAACTTTTAAACCATCAAACATGTAGGCATGCCACATGGGTGCCACGTGGCGCCCAACCATTGGGCCATGTGGCAACTTCCTCTTAGCCACATATCAAAACATGATTGATCCACATTTTTTCCATGTAACCTGCACTTGCCATGTCACTTACTTTTGCCAAATCAACATGGTCAACCCTCAACTTTGGCTGGCCATATCTTTTGCATACGAGCTATGTTTGACCCCATTCAAGTTGCATTTGATTCAATTTTTTGAGCTCTTTGACATGGCACTAAATTTTGGAGCATATGGAACACTTCAATTTTTGAAAAAAAGTATCCACCTAGATTAGTCCTCCCCATTGGAGAGCTTTTGGACCTCCAAAAGTTACATTTATTTAGAATTTAAGTGAGGGAATTTCCTCCCCACTTGTCTTGTATCACCTGTCCATTTGTACATCTGGCTCATCACCACAATCAGGACTACAATAATATTGTTGAACATATACATCATTTTATCACTTCCATAAGCATTTACATCAACTATTACAGCCATTAACCAAAAACCACTGACTAATATCAAGCTAAATAAAAATGCAAATACAAAAGAGAATGAATCAACAACATGTCTTTCACAATAGGAAAATTTTTACCCAAGGGAACCTCCAATTTCCCAACCATAAATTGAGGACTTGGACAATCGATTCTTTCATTTATTGTGTCCTCATGTTGTACTATTGATGTATCCTGTGACAACTGATCATGATTAGCCTTGATTACCTCACATTCATGTCTAGAACCACCTGACTTAATAGACATAAGAGACAAATCTTTACTTGCATTAATCACCCTTTTCAACTGCCCTGTGTTAGCAAAAGATCTACCAATCTTGATTCTTTGAGAATGTACAATATACCTGATGCAATCTTTTAAATAATGATAATGATTAAGTTCCTTCTATAAAATAGCCTTCCAATCATACAAATACGAGCTATCCAACACTATACCATAGACATCTAGTGGAACCACATCAAACTACACCTCATCAACATACTTACTTGTGATTGGTAATCTTAAAGTGCATTGTCTTGTTACTTGTAGTTCATTGTTTTCGTAAACCCAACCTAGTGGATAAGGTTTCTTATGTTGTGTAGTTCTCAATCCCAAGTTCCTTACAACATCTTCATCAATTAAGTTAACTTGAGATCCAATATCTATGAGTTTATCAATTTTATTATGCTTAGCAACAACCCTTATGTGAAAAAGCTCATTTATTTTCTTATCTTCACAAGCATCATGGACTTGAGAAGTAGAAGCACAACTAGCAACATAAACATTGGCAATAGAAGCCTTAGCTTTTAATACCATTTATTTGATCTTAGTTTCATCTTTAGAATCTGAACCAAGATCCAAAATAATATTTGTGGTCTCCTTGTTACCTTTCTATTTATGAGCCCATTTTGGCTTCAATTCAGGATGCAACTGCTAGCAGTGATCTTCATCATGACCTTTCCTATAACAGTGAGAGCATGTGAGTTTATCATCCTTCTTCTTAATGGTATTTGTCTTCTTTCCCTTTCTTGTATCTTCAAACTTATATGACTTCTTGACAACATTTTCATCAAAAGGATTCTTATCCCTTGACTCTAGGTGAGTGGCTCAGACACATACTTCATCTAGATTACTAGGATTCAACATTAGAATAGTATGTCTTAAGTAAGAATGAAAACCACCTATGTACTTAAGTAGTGTATCCTTAGTATACAATGGAACATTTAAAGCAATATCCCATTTTCTAAGCTCATGGGTGTAATCTTGGGTAGACTGACCCTTACCTTGCCTAAAGGTTTTCCAATTCATTGTTAATTGTTGCATGTAACCTAAAGGGTAAAAATTATTTTTAAGGGCGAAAAAAAATTCCATCCAAGTCATATTAACCTTACCATGGAGAGAAATTTCTTCCCAAGTCCTACTCTCCCACCAGGTGAGAGTTGTACATCCCAACTGGAGAGTGGCTAACTAGATCCTAGAACCATCTTCTACTAGGCCTTGAATCCTATAGTACACTTCTACGTGCTGGACACAATCATCTAAATTTTTGACATTTAACTCCCCATAGTGCTTAGGTAATTCAAATTTTACATTCAATTTAATAACATGTTTAGATGTGCTCCTGAAAGGATTTACAAACGTAGAAGAAGAAGAAGGAGAAGATGGAGGGGATTTCAGAGGTTCTTCACCATCTCTTGATTGTTTCCTCTTATCTTTTTGATCTTCATAATATTCCTGCTTCGATGTATTTCCTTCTTCAAATTTCTTTCGATCTTGTCTTTCTTTATAGAGCACCTCCACGATGGCCTTCATGTCAAGGAATGATTTTCAGAAGCCTCTTTCATCAATCTCTAGGATTTCATGTTCATTTGCAATCTCTAACATTTTTTCTGGAAATTACTTTCGCTTCTCGATCTCAGGATTATATGCTATGAGTGTGCCTTCACCTCATTGGCTCTTTGATCTCGTTATCATTCACCTCTGCAAACACTATTCACAAAAAAGCTCTGATACCACTTAATCTAATGTTAGGATCTAGGACTGTTGCACATGAATAATAAATTTTACAATTATTAAATTGAAGGTCTTTGAATGTAATTTTGTAATTAA
This sequence comes from Sequoiadendron giganteum, assembly GCA_007115665.2. Lineage (NCBI taxonomy): Eukaryota > Viridiplantae > Streptophyta > Pinopsida > Cupressales > Cupressaceae > Sequoiadendron > Sequoiadendron giganteum. The sequence continues at coordinate 551,177,983 of CM021105.1, forward strand.
AATGCTTAAACAAACATTCAATGATTAAACAACCAAATTAAAGTGATGAAAATATCAGAAGAGAGAAAGGAGATAGAAGATGAAACACAAGTTGATAATTGAGTTTTCCAATATGGCTACGTCTCTGGGTCCCTCTCCAAAGAGTGAATGATACTTGATTATGCTTTAGAAAATGGTTACAAGGATATTTCAACTATTACAAGTCTCCTCCTAGTTTGCAAGAGTTTATAATTCCTCTCCTAAAAGTGTGGAAGAATAACACTTCTCCAAAGCACAGAGTTGAACATTAAAAAATCTCTCTAGGAAAATTCTCTCACCAAAAATCACCACTTGGTTATAGTATAATTTTCTCAATAAAAAATCACTTACCAAACCTTAGGCTATTGCCCCCTTTTTATACATAAAATTTACCTAATATGGTTCAAAAGCATATGATTTTACGATATCCCATTTACAATAATAAATCTTTCAAAATCCCTCTTAAAATAACATTTAAATCCTAAAATCCCCTAAAATTCCTCTTAAATCCATTCAAAATAATTCTCACCCCTTTTAATCAATGGTTCTTATAATTTTGAGCCTTACAAAATAATCCTTTTAATAATCTTCAAAGATTATTTTAAACCCCTTTTATTTCTCCATGAATTTGGGCTTGATTAATTTAAGGGATTAACATTTTAATTATAGGAAGCTGATATATATTACTTATAGGAGATCTGATCTTTAATTATTTTTTAAAACAAATCCGTTTCCTTCAAATCCAACAAAATCTTCTTGGAATCTCAGCAAATGACCTTTATGAGATTAATAAATAAAACCGCCACCAATTTGTATCTCAAAAATAATGCATGGTGTAGTGGTGGTGGTGTGTGAATTTAGTGAGGTAGAGGTCACTAGTTCAAACCTTCTCAATAACTTTTGAACCATCAAACATGTAGGCATGCCACAAGGGTGCCACATGGCGCCCAACCATTGGACCATATGGCAACTTCCTATTAGCCACATGTGAAAACATGATTGATCCACATTTTTTCCATGTAACCTGCACTTGCAACATCACTTGCTCTTGCCACATCAACATGTTGACGTCATCATTGTACTACCAAATCAGCATGGTCAACCCTCAAGTTTGACTGGCCATATCTTTTGCATACGAGCTCCATTTGACCCCGTTCAAGTTGCATTATATTTAGTTTTTTGAGATCTTTGAGATGGTGCTAAATTTTGGAGCATATAGAACACTTCAATTTTTGATGAAAAGTATTCACCTAGATCACAGGTTCTAAAACTTTCAGATTTGACCTCTAGGTGAGTTTCTATGAAGATGACAACTTTGTAATGCAACTTTGCAATATTGCACTCCAAATGATCTTCAAGTCCTCAACCTAAATCTGCAATCACAAGCATGCAAAGGGGGAAAATATTGTTCAAGGTTAGTGAATGGGGATTTTCCTCGATCAAACCCCTTGTTGGTAATTAAGCCTTGAAATGAAATAAAATAATGAAGGGAAATGATGAATGAACAACATGCAATGCTACAACTCACCAAATACCTATTATAAAGTCTGCAACCTTGTGTGAAATGGCTATCTTGAATGTAGATCTTTGAATCAATGGAATGCTTTGATATATCTTGCTTGAATTGCTTGTTTGAATCAAAACTCTACATCACACATGTTAGCACAAAAACACACATGATACAAGAATCTCCTTTGATATGATGTTTGAATCTTGAAGATGGTCTTAAATGCTTGATGAACTACTCTTGAATGCTCTTGTGAACTCAAGTATGTTATAATGAATGCTCTCATGAAAGACTTTATGTGAAAATGAGAGAAAGAACCTTGTATTTAAAATTATCTATGCTTAATATCTCAAAATTATATCACACCAAGCTGACATAGGAAAATATTAATTAAAGGAGGCTAAATCCTGCCATAATTTGAGAATAAATCTCTAAAATAAGCCAAGGAGGACTAACATGCCATGGGTGGCATCTTTATCCTGAGGGTCAAATATCGGGGCACAAACTCCAAAATGGGACCTATTTAGTTGTGCTCAGAACTAGGGTCCAAAGACCTTTAGTAGACTAAGACGCCCTAGGTGGCATTTTAGTCCCAACCCAAAAATCAAGGACACACAAACATAATCATTAAATTCTCATTTTCCCTTTGATGATTATCGTGAATAACCAGAAAAAGATGTAGTTTATTAGGCTTGTGGATGTGAAATAGGACCAATTAAGACATAAAGAAGGATAAATAAATCAAGGTGGGCCCAAACAAGTGTGAAAATGTGAGGGTATGCATTTTCCTAAACTACATTTAGCCCCCACTTTAGTGAGAGGTTGAAATTTCTTCAAACTCACAGTAAAGCAGTGAACCATGCAATTAAGAGGGGTTCAAATGTACGAATGCTACTAAGATAGGATGACAATAATCAAGAGGGTGGCCAAGCCCCTAGGATCAAGATCCTAGAAAAAACCAACATAGGGACAAAGGAACACACACGCAAATGATAAATGAATCCATAATCAGATCACAAACATACACCATCAAAGATAAGAAAAGGAAAAAATAAAATGCATCAAGCTTTGACTGGCCATCCAACACGGTGGACCAGTTCTAGTTTGTTTTTCCAAAAATGTTTACAAGCGAAATGCACTATCCACTACACAAACAAAATCACATGCTCACATGAGCTAGTAAAGTTAGGTATCCACTAGCTGAGCCCTAGAAATTCCATATCAACAAAATATCCCCATGACTATGATAAGGAAAAAAAGAAAATGCATGCTCACAAGGGCTAGTGGAACTAGTTGTTCACTAGGTGAGCCCCAAGGGACCATATCAAATCCATACCTCCATGACTTTAATAAGGTACAAAGATGCATGCTTACAAGGGCTAGTGAAGCTAGTTGTTCACTAGGTGATCCCCAAGAAACCATATCAAAGCCATACCTCCATGACTAATAAGGCACAAAAAATAAAATGCATGCTCACAAGGGCTAGTGAAGCTAGTTGTTCACTAGGTGAGCCCTAGAAGGGGGCATATCAAATCCATGCCTCCATGACTTTAATAAGGAAAAAAAAGAAAATGCAACAATAAAGAGGTATGTTCAAAGGGATTTGGCTTAGTTAATGTGAGGTCTTAATCTTAGGGGACATTGTTCCTAATGTCTCCAAGAGAGGACCAATCAAAGGATAAAAGATTCACAACTTAGGGAATGTATGTGTTGCATGACCACTAAGATGAATGTAATATGCTAAGATAGATCATGCTCTTAGAGTACATTACTCCCAATATCACCACAAAGAGGAAAACACATCATATGAAATACGAAAAATCATGTCAAGGAACATGAAAAATAAATATGCCAATGTATGCCCCCACTTCAAAGAAATTTCTTCTAACACCATGCTATGAGAAATTACTTTAAACTAGACAAACATGAAAAAGAGAACGGAAAAGAGGGTTACGCCCAAGAAACACATAAGGGATCTATGGATTCGGGGTTAGTATCTATCTTTGCTGCAATGATATTAGAGAGCTCAAAACTATCATCGTTCCCCAAATACACATAGAACTGGAAGAATGACACAAAGAGAGGAAAAACAAAGGAAAACCTTTTGGGTCAACATGGAAGAGATATGAATGTCTCAATACCTTACATCACCCCCAAAAGGAAAACACAAGAAAAACATGAAAAGAGAAAATAAAAGATAATCAAAAGTATTTTGGGTCAACATGGAAGAGACATAGGGTGACTCAATGCCTTGTGTCATCCCCAAAAGGAGAACACAAGAAAAAAAATAAAAATGAAAGAAATGATAAATGAAAAGGCGAAGGGCTTATGACATATAGAAGAATGAAGGTACAAATAAAGGAATGTACAAAGAGATAGAAATATCAAACAAAACATCATGGGATATCACAATACACACATGCAATCACAAAAAAGAAGGAAAAAAGACTAGAAAATCACATGTAGACAATAGGTCATTTGCATCCTAGTCTTGTTCAATATATGCAAAATACAGATCACTAGTGAGAGGGATCACATCAAGTTTTGTACTAGTAGAATCACTAAGTTCAAAACAAGGTGAATCACCTGGTTTAGGAGGATCATCATGGTTGTTATCATCTAAGCTCATAGAAAAATAAATAAAAATAAACAATTCATTATGCACTTGTTCATCAATTTTAGCTATTTCTTCATCGCCATCCAAATTAACCACAATAGGAGGATGAATGATAATATCCATAGGAGGTGTTGGTCCTTTTTGTGTTGGAGGCATAGGATTGGTTTGCTTTTGTGAGAGAGGAGGGTCATCATTTATTGCTTTTGTCAGATTTGGATTGTGATTTTCAATGTTGTTTACTTCGTTCATCTTTTGAGCAATATCACGACGTCATTGCCTACAATCTTGAGCATTTCTATTTCTTTTATTATGATTTTCAAGTTGTGTTTGGGTAGGAGCGGGTTTTTTCAACCGTAGGTTTATTTTCTTCTTGTGTGGGAAGAATGGAAGAATCCATGGAAGGTTGTTCAACCACTTTCTCTTTGGATTTATAATTTTTCTTAGAAGGCGGATTATGACTTTTTTGATTTTCTCTTGGTATTTTGTAGAAAATAGGCAAGGGAGTTTTGATGGTTGGGTCTTGGTTTGACGGAAGATTTTTAAGCTCACTATTATTTCCTTGAAGAAGTGGAGGTTCAATCATGGGTGGAGGAAAATTTTCAAGGGATAACTTGGCTATGCATTTTTCTTTGAACTTTTGGTAGGATAGGAAAAGGAAAGCCTTCACGGGGTCTTATAGGTTCCATGGGATTAGGACATAAATAGTCCAAGGAAAAGTTTCCATAGGAAGATAGAGGGATGAAGCCACTATGGTTCATAGTGAATATTTCATTACCGATTGGAAACTTTAAGCGCTTATGGACAATGGATGGGACCACATGCATGGAGTGAAGCATTTTGTAGCCTAACTTCACATGAAACTAGTATGAATTAGAGATGATAGAGAATGATACTTTTGATTTCTTAGGTCCTACTTGTAAAGGGAGTGTGATTGAGCCCATCGTAGCATGAGAAAAACCATCATTATTTTTAATCCATGTTGTAGGTTTATTGTATCTATCTTGAGAAAGTTCATGCACATATAAGAGTTCATTTGTGATCACATTCTCTCCACAGAATGGATCGATTAAAATGCCAGGAGTGGGCTTGTTATTTATTTTTTTGGCTATGTAAAGAGGACCATCAGGTGCATCTTCAATTGTTTCTTCTAAAGAAAGTAATATCAGTAGGAATTATAGTTTGTTGTTTATGAGGCTCGATGTCAATCACTCCTATCATTGGGGTATGTCCAGGATCATGATGGGCCAAAAAGTGGTGATATGTAAGTGATATGATGGCCCATGTGGCTGACAACATTTTTTTACCCAAAATTGATGAAATGAAAAGGGTTTTTAAAGGAGATTCTCAGTTTTCCACCAATATAGATTATGCTTTACTTTGAATTTAATAAATAATTATTATTCATTTTCTATTTGAATTACAACTAAAGTTTTGATTGATAGGTTTATTGAGAAACATCTTGAGGTTTCAAATGGTATCACATTTTTCAATCATATATTGATAAGGAATGGAGAGAGTTTCTTGACACTCTATGTATGAAGAGAAATTATTTTTAAACCTAGCAATCATAGCTTAGATAGATGCAAGGATGCTATCACATGATACTATAACCATTAATCTTCAACCAATGTTGTTTTAAGATAGCAAGAAATAAAGATCAACAGTATTGAAGATATGTAGTCATCAAAGGGATCATATGCAACAAATAAGACGGATAGTGGATTTATTATCCAACTTTTTATACATAGTGCATCCATGACCATGACTCATATACATAAACAAGTGCAAAGATTACGAATGACCAAGTGAGACACATAAGAGCTTTTCCCTCTTTTCCAATTTTATTGTAAAAAACGTAAATGCTCGGTCTAAGGTTTTCACACTCAAACCTTTAGAAGTTCAGAACTTGCAAATATTATAGCTTCAAGAAATGAAATCCTTATTCATGCATACTAAGGTTTCAAATAGTAAAGAAATGGTAGGGACCCAAAATCTGAAAGGTCGAGCCATGACCATGATGGTGAAGTAAGTTTATTTCCGACAAAGAGATAAATCCCTTTTCACATGCTAGGGTTTGAAAAAAATAAATGATAGAGAATGCATTTCACCTACAAACACTAAGGTTGAGCCATGACCATGAAGAATGAAAGAAAAAAAACTAGAAGCTAAGGATTTGATAGCCCTGCTCAAAGATGTGTGTGAAGAAAAAAACCCCAGTACCTATAAAGTTTATGTGAGGCATGGCATAATATTGAAAGAATATGTGCAAAAGGAGCATAGGAATTTCATTATTTCTGCTCTTTCTACATAAATTTCTTGAAAATGTATAAAAAGACAAAAGTATATTCATCATTCTCTTGCATATGAGCTCGAAATGTGCATTAGAAACTAAGAAAACAATGCATGAAATACATGGAAATACAAGAGTATTCACTATTCTTAAACTTATAGAAGCTCGAAATGAGCTTTTATTCGCATAAGTAAAAAATAGAAATGAAAAGAGGAGTTCAAACTGTCTATAGGAAAATAAAATATAAGAACATAGAAGTAAATAATGATCATTCTTTTGTATATGGAGCTCGAGGCCAAGCCACAACCATGAAGAATGGATAGGAAATAAATGAATGCATTTACAGAAAGCTCACTCGAGCTTGTCCCTTTGTTTTTGTACAAAATATGTTGATGAAATCAAACTGTGTCCAAAATCTGTCATGGAAGTCACCTAACAAAGCTCTAGGAAACCCTATGTTGGTAGCCAAGGAGAACTTCTAGAAAAATCAAAGGTTTCAAAGGAAATTCCTTGCAAACATCTTACATCAGTTTTGTTTTCTAGGGTTTTTTGCCTCAAGCTCATGCCGACAAGTAAAAGGTTTTTTAACCTTTTTTAAAAATATTTTCAATGTAACTAATGCCCTCGTGGTATGTCCCCTTGTATATGCTAGTGTATATGAGTCTTTAAGACTTTTATTCTTTGCATTTGATTCTCATATGGTCAAGCTTTGACCTTTTACTTTGCATTAATCTTAATTGTAAAACATTTAGCTAAGTGGTATAATTATAAGCCACTTACTTAGGGGTTATTTGAAATGCATAATAAGGTGTATTATGCCATGTAAAAGCATTAAGGGGAAGTAGTTGAGTTTTATGATTTTCAAGAATATAGGGGGAGTTGGGGAGGTTAGTCGACCTTTGGAGAGAGTATAGGCTTGTTTGACTCAGTTTGGAGTAGATTTAAGGTATTTATGGTGGACAAGGTCATGTGTTGACTTTTTCTTCACTTTAGACTCTTTTTGGAGGGAATTTGAGACCTATTTTTTAGGATTTTTGGTTACACATGACCAAGAAGGTTCTAGTTCCTATTTTGGTGCATCTTAATGGAGAATGGATATAGTCACTTGGTGACTCATTTATATAGTTTGTTCTTACTTGTTCTTTTTCTGCATTGTGAATTCTTTTGAGTCCTTGAAGAAAAAAGATCGTGTTTTGTAGCTCTTTTGACATGTATGCCAGTGGATACCTTGGAAATCAATGAAGTTAAGTATTTTTCCTTCTTATTTTTTTGGTTCTATTGTATGCAAGTGTTTGATTGATGAGATTACTTGTGAAGTTATCTAATTCCTTGTACTTTTGTCTCATTGTTAGCACCTGTTGCAAAAAAATATGTATGTTGTAGGTTATAAGGGTATGTGAAGGATCATGATGGTCCAAAAAGTGGTGATATGTAAGTGATATGATGGCCCATGTGGCTGCTAACTTTTTTTACTCAAATTTGATGAAACAAAAATGGTTTTTAAAGGAGATTTTTAGTTTTCCACCAATATAACTTATGCTTTACTTTGAATTTAATAAATAATTATTATTAATTTTCTATTTGAATTACGACCAAAGTATTAATTGATATGTTGATTGAAAAACATCTATAGCTTTCAAATGGTATCATATTTTTTGAATCCGAAACATGCATCACATTCTATGCTTCTCATACTATAGGATTAAAAAAAAATGAATTTCATGAAGTTTTGACCAGGTTAAGGTGATCAAACATACAAGTTTTTATATTTTTTAAAAGTTGTAATATGCATCACATCAGTACATAAGTCCTCTACTTATATCTAAAATCTTATAAAAAAATACTATCATTTTATTGTGGTTAGGGTGGTCAGATAGACACCTACTTCTTATTTTTCCTGAAATTTAAGTACTATTGTATTGAAATTTCAAATTTTCACCAAATATATATTTGAAAAAAAATAAACCTGGCAGTTTAGAAACTACATTCAATTTGCTACAAATTCTATTCTTACATATTTTTGAAATAATATAGATAACTTATTCAAATTTTTACGTCAAGTTGCCTAACTCTAATTTTTTGAATTTTCATCAACACTTAAGGGCCTATTTTTTTCATGTTGATCCTACACATACCCATTGTACTAATAGGACTATGGTCATTAGTATCAATAGGATTTTGTTCATTATTATCCATAGGATTTTGTTCGGTATTACTCATGTTATCATCATATGTGTCAACGTTCATCACATCGGGCTTAGTTTCACTAGCCTTAACAAATGAAATATTGTGGTTAGGCATGGGATTGGTAAAGATTTGCATGTTTTGGTTAGGAGGAGGTAAAAAATTATTACCTTTGTCATTCACACCTCTAATTTGAATATGATTGGATCAATGAGGTATTGCACAATATGTTTAAGATGCTTGCATTGTTTTGTATCATGTAATTTTTGTTGGTGATAAGCACAATAGGAATTATGTCTAAAGCTCAGAGGTAATGGCTTGCTAGGGTCAAGAGGTCGAATGGGAGGTAAGGTAAGTATGCTCTTTTTTAATAGCCAAGTCATGATGTTTTGATGGGTGTCAGGTAAAGGTATGAATTGCCCTTGCAGATCCCCAAATAAAAAAGGATTACTCTTTTTAATAGCAGCTACTTGGGTATCAAATTGTTGGTTGGGTTGGGAGGTAGGGTTTAGTTGAAGGAAAATTTTATGTTTTCTTAGAAAAGATTGATAGGTGTTTTGGTTTGATGATTGTAAATTTTTAGGATGGGTAGAAGTGGTCTTTTGGTTCACTGCTACCTACATAATTTGTACAATCATGAAGGGTAGTGCATAGGTGCATGAAGGAAGGTAGTCTCATCATTGTAAGCTTGTCTCATATTTTTCTTTGTAAATTTTTGACAAACATATTTTAGAGGTGAGAATCAAGAAATTTCACATTGATTTTGGAATAAAGCAATTGGTAACATGAAATAAAGGTGAATTTTTCACTCTCATTTTTCTTACATCTCATCAAATCAGCTAATGTCATTTTAGGAACCATATGCAGTTGGAAATGGTTAATAAAGGCTTCAACTAGTTCATTGAATGAATGAATTGAATTATTCGGTAATGCATAAAACCAATCCAAGGAAATGTCTTTCAAGGATTGGGGAAAGCGCTAAGCCAAAATTTTGTCCTCAAGTATAAAGTCACTACATAAGGCAGTAAAGGAATTTACATGATTAGTAGGATCTCCCTTTCCTCCATATTTCTCAAATCTAGGGATCTCTATACCTTTTGGCACTGGAGTTCTCAATACCTCCAAGGATTTAATGGGTTGATTTTGACATAGTATGAAGGTAGACCATTTTGATTTTGATTTATGGTGAAAACTTGACATTGAATGGATGAAAGTCTTTGTAAGATGTGGTTAATGATAGGGTCATTACTTTTCATTTGAGATGGAGGTGATATGGTGGTGGTGTGTATGTGTTGGAAGGACAAGTGAATGGATTTCTTGTGGGAGGAGGTATGAGATTAGAAGCCACATAGGTATAAGGAACACTAGTGGAAATGTGTGAGGTAGAAAGGATATTGTGAGTTGGTTGCATTGTTGTGGTCACTTGAGGAGTTTTATAGGTGGGAAGGATGCTATGGTTGAAGGGAGGGAGTTTGATTTCCTTCTTGGGCTTGCACATTGTTTGAAGATTGAGAACCATTAGTGGTGGAGGGAAGATGCTTTCCAAAGATGTGAGCTATGTTACACATAAATTATGGTCCTTCATCACTTTCCATTATGCAGTGAAGACTATCTATGGATGGTATAACAGTGTTGGAAATATTTTTAGTACTCACACTATCTTGTAAATGGGCTAGGTCTTCATGCATTTTCATTATGTTTTCTTGAGGAATATGGTCAATCATTATTTGAACACTTGGCATAACACTTGTGGGTAAGGTAGGAATGGAAAGAGAGGTATCAAAGGTATGGTCTATAGGTAGTGAACTAATACCAAGACTAGGAGTAAGAGAGATTGATAACCCAAGATCCATAATGAGTTTTTTTATTGTGGGATGCCATGAATCTCACACTTCATCTAACCATAGTATTAGTAGTAGAACACGAAGTAGTACAACTAATGCAAGGGATAAACAAAAGAAATTCAATGAACACAATATACTATGCTTACAATTACACTCAAAATGAATAAAATTGGAATAACAATAATTCTCCAAACTGAAACAAAAAACTCAAAGCAACCAATAGAAGCACAAAAAAGCAATTTGAAACCCTAAAAATTGGAAATTAAAGTCAATACGGACTAAGACGCCAAGAAGGGCATCTTGGTCCTCTTGATGAGATTCTAAGGTTCTAGCGACTGAAATAGATGATGAATATCCCATAGAGGGTTCTGAGAAAAAAACCCTGAGAGGGACTAAGATACTAGGAAGGGTGTTTTAGTTCTAGCATAGGTTTCTATCAGGAAAACAACAAATTTTGAGTTATTTACAATGTTTACAGGTTGCCTATTTAGGGATCTGATGTTTTGAAACATAAAACTATGCAAATGGATGCAAGCAAAAGTAACTTGTAACAAGCAACTAAATACAAAGTTGAATGCACTTTTTTCAATATTCAATGCAATAACAATATTTCTAAATGCAGCTAGAATGATTAATAATGTGCTTTTCAGTTTTTAAATGATATGAAATGATGCAAGAAAGTAAAATTGTAACCTATATGCACTTTCACTAATGCAAATATGTGAAACCCTAGATGCACTTGCATTAATGCAAGATGCAATGAATGCAATCTAGATCTAAGACTTTTATCGAATCCAAATAAAAAAATGAATGCTCAAAAAGTTTGGGTTCACGAAAATGAACTATGGAAAAATGTGGGAGTGGGGTGCTCACCTCATTTCTCTAGGTCATTCAATAATGTCCTAATAACTCTAATTTGATTGACCATCAACCTCACAAGGTGAGTCAATTCTCAATTAGGAGGAGCTAGGAAGGGGTTCTTTCAGCTTTTAGAGGTTCACCACCAAGCAAATGCTTGGAAAAGACAAATAAGCATTCCACCTACAAAACCTAGTTATACAAGCTAAATGAGAGATGCAAATAATGAAATTATGCAACAAAAAGATAGGATGTATGTACCTAGGAAGTCTAGAGATGTGAGGATTCTGAAAATGAAAAGAAGTTGTCAAAATGTGCTAGGGAGGACAAAGACACCTTTATTGTTGTCTTAGTCTCCCTGCTATTTTTCAAGGCATATGCGAAATCTTCGTATCTCAGAATAGAATCTCAAAGAATCTCTAAAAAATACCCCTAGGAGGACTAAGATGCCCTAGGTGGCGTATTACTCCCATTCTAAATTTTTGAAAAACTCTAAATTTGATCCTGGGCTCCAAGGTTTGCACTTTCTTCATCTTAGATCTCAAGTTCTGAAACTTCTGAATTTGACTTGTACGTGAGTTTCCATCAAGATGACAACTTTGTAATGCAACTTTGCAACTTTTCAATCTTGCACTCCAAATGATCTTCAAGTCCTCAACCTAAATCTGCAATCACAACCATACAAGGGGGGAAAAACTTGTTGAAGGTTAGACATAAATGGGGGTTTGCCTTGGTCAAACCCCTTGTTGGTAATTAAACCTTGAAATGAAATAGAATAATGGAGGGAAATGATGAATGAACAACATGAAATTCTACAACTCACCAAACCCTTGTTGTAAAGTCTACAATCTTGTGTGAAATGGCTTGTTTGAATGTAGATCTTTGAATCAATGGAATGCTTTGATAGATCTTGCTTGAATCACTTGCTTGAATCAAAACCCTACATCACACATGTTAGCACAAAAATACACATGATGCAATAATCTCCTTTGATATGATGCTTGAATCTTGGTGATGGCTCCAAATGCTTGATGTACTACTATTGAATGCTCTTGTGAACTCAAGTATGCTATAATGAATTCTATCACAAAATATTTGATGTGAAAATGAGAGAAAGAACCTTGTATTTATACTTATATATGCTTAATATCTTGAAAATACATCACACCAAGCAGACATAGGAAAATATTAATTAAAGGAGGATAAATCCTACCAAAATTTGAAATTAAATCTCAAAAATAAGCCAAGGAAGACTAAGATGCCCTAGGTAGGGTCTTAGTCTTGAGGCTCAAAAATTGGGGCACAAAATCCAAAAAAGGGACCTTTTTAGGTGTGCTCAAAATTAGGGTCCCAAGACCTTTGGGGGACTAAGACGCCCTAGGTGGAGTTTTAGTCCTTACCCAAAAATCAGGGACACAAATAGAATCATTAACTCCTCATTTTCCCTTTGATGATTGCCATGATTAACCAAAAAACGGTGTAGTTTATTAGGCTTGTGAATGTGAAATAGGACCAATTAAGACATAAAGAAGGATAAATAAAGAAAGTGAGGCCCAAACAAGTGTGAAAATGTGAGGTTGTTGGAAAGAGACACTGCTAGTATCATTTTGTTTTTTCATTGATGGTAACCCTAATCGATGATTAGATACACACATCATCATTTTATTATAATGACAGACAGATTGAAGATTGACAAGGAAGAATAGGGCATCTGGTACTTCAGTGTTCATCGATCTTTATGAAGATTTTTGTTATTGTTTTGTGTTGTGCATCTTAGGAAATGTTTTTTTGGTATATTATCTTTGTTACTATTGAAGTGTAGTGGCTCGTATTGATCCTTGTTTGAGTTAGAAGATTTGGTTAGCTAATTTCTTGTTTTATCAATACTAGAGTTGAATTCATGAATGAATCATTTTGCGGATGTATGGGAATTAATTAGTTAAGTATTTTTGTGTTCATACATCTTTGTTTGAGTCCTAGCTATGTTGTGGTTGACCGTTATGGATGCACATCAAGGTTTACTCATGATTTGAGATGACAGATGTAAATATTCTTTTGTTCTATTGAAGTCAACGTATTGTGATTGAATTATAAGTTGCAAATATATATAAGAGATTATCTGTATCATTTGGAGGAATGTATGAAGTGTGTGTTGATGAGAATTATGAATAAGAGCATAGCAGAAGAGTGATAATTCACAGTTTCACTTTTGCATGAAGGATCTGTATTGAGAGTGTGAGAAAAATAGAGCAGAAGTGCAGAATCAGTCTGTAAGATAGAATAATGTATATTGTGCCTAACTAGAACTGTAATCAAGCATATGTAGATGTTAGTTTTCTCAGTTCAAACTCTCAAATTGTTTTAATTTGATTCTCTTTGTAAGGAAATGATCCTTCCTTTTGAGCAATGAGCTCTAGGCAATGTGCCTGAATGCAAGTTCATTCCCCATATTGTAAAATTTATTTGAGTATACTCATATCATATCGTGGATTGGCCATCCACCATGGTTTTTACCCTAACAGGATTTCCATGTAAAAATTATTGTGTTATGGTGTTGTGATTTTTATCTTCTTGTTCATGCATTTCGATTGAATGTTACAAGTGCTTTGAAGATAAACGTTAATAATGTTTATTTTTTCACAACACTGATTCATCCTCCCTCTTAGTGTAGCTTGTTTCCAATAATTGGTATTAGATCTAGTTCCTCAGAAGAAGAAGTCTAACAACTTGGGGAGATCTTGGAAAGTGTTTCAATGGATTCAAGCAGTCTTCAACAATAACTCTTGGTGGCACTAGTTGATCTCGATAAGTCAAAGTCTTCAGTCCCAAAATTGCAAGCAAACCTCATGGATGTTGAGAAATTAATTGAGTCTTTGAAAGACAAAATCAACAATTCTAGAGAGAAAAGAAGGAAAAATTGTGATCAAATTAAGTAGAATGATATTAAGAGCATTGAAGAAGAACAACTCAGTCAAGCCCTGAAGGAAAATACAAAAGAATGTGACAAGCTTACCAGAGAAAATATAGTCCTAAAGCATGAAATTGAATCTATCATGATGAGGATGACCAAGGATATTGAAGATAGGAAGAAGAATGAAGAGAACCTATTACAGTCTCAAAAATAAAAATCTGAAGTATGCAACCATTTGGACAATGAATCGGAACAATCTAAAAATAATGAGGAAGTACTTGAAAAGTAGATTAATGATCTCAGAGATGAACTTGCTACTACAAATGAGTACAAAGAAAAGTTCAAAGTTAGCTCATCCAAGCTTGATGAGCTAATTGGTAGTCAAAGGACAAATGGTGATAAGAGAGGTCTTGGATATGAAGAAGGAGAAAGTTCTAGATCTAGGAAAAGGAGATTCATGCAAGGATATCAAATGAAAAAGTCTGGAAGGTATTTGGTAAGACAACCTAATCCTTAGAAATTTAATGGATATTGTTTTAGTTGCAACAAATTTGGACACATGGGTTCTTAGTGTAGAAGTAGGATAAACCAAAGAATTCCATCATTCTCAAATCAATGTTTTAATTGCAATAAGTTTGGTCACAAGTCAAATGAATGCAGAAATGTGATGAAAAACTTTCATAGAAATATCAGATGTTATACATGCAATAGATTTGGGCATACTGCTAACCAGTGTAGATCAAAAGGAAATCAGTGGAACAACTGGTCTAGACAAAAAAATGTTGTGTGCTACAATTGTAACAAAATTGATCACTTTGCTACATTATATTGGACTAGAAGAGGTTCAATAAATCCAAGAAGAAACATGCAAAAGGATGTTAAAGGAAAAGGAAAAGTCACTACAGATGTGGTCAAGTAGTAGATGCAAAAGAAATGGGTGAAGAAGAATCCCTCTAATGAATAAAATGCACTAGCACCAAAACCTACTTTTGGTAGTTCATTTGGGAATTAGTTTCAGGCCTTTGGCCTTGGGGGAGCTATAGAGAAAATATTTTAAACCCCCTACCAGTAACTAAAACCAGGATGTGGATAAGTTTAGTAAGTGCATAGGTGTTCTACAAATGTTGTTGAACATGTTGAAGAAATTATTGTGTAATCTTGAAGATCCACAAAAGATTTATATGTCATACTGCATGACAGTGCAATTAGATGAGTTAGGGTAAATGCATTTATTGTGACAAAAAGGGTTAAGTATGCGAGTGATAAAAAGTCATTTCCATCTTTCATTTATCACTTTGAATTTTGAAGGAAAGAATTTTGGAGAGCTCTAAGGTGAATTAAGGCAAAAATCAGGTGTGAAGAAGCTTTCAGAAATCCCTACAAATCTATTGAGATTGATCTTTCAGGAGCATTTTTATTTGTTTCATACGTTTTGTTACATATAGAGGATATTATGGATTATATTCACAAGAATATTGAAGAACTGAGAAGCTCACAATTGCTGAATTTATATAATAATCATATTATTAGTGAAGATTTCTATGTGAAGCTGCAATATAAAACCCTAGAAGCAAAGAAGTTTACACAGATTGTCAAATTTCCTATGTTCAAGGAAAATGAATGGGTTTTTACATTCTGAGTCAAGTCCATGATGAATTCATGTGGTTAAGTATACCACTCAAAATCACAAAGGAGGCTATCAATGTTGTAACAAGTCTAAATTCTTCCAGTGCATTATTGATTCTAAAATCAATGAAGAATGAAATAGTCACTAATGCTATAGGTTCTAGGTATGACAGGAGAGCAATGACAATTGATGACATTGTTGATGTAGATATCAAATTTGCATCTATGGTTATTGGGTACAAGATTTATCATTCCAGCTGGGAAAACTCTATGTCTGGTACTACAATATATGTCGCCTATTAGATGGTGAAAGAAAATGCAGATTATGATTATGAATTTATAAGGAGCCAATTAATGGAAAATCTTGTGAAGATTAAGAATGATAAGAAGAATTATTTCAAGTATGGTAACTTTCTTTATGTCTATTTTTTTATTTCATGGGTGAGGTTTCGAGATTCATAAATATTCATTGGAAAAATGACAAACCGATAGCTTCTTAGATCAAAGATCTCTCTCACACATATACAGACACTAAGACAAAGAATGCTACTATTTGGGGATAATTCAAAACTTTCGAGACTATGATGCAAGCTAGAGAGAGGATTCCCACTTCCATTGTAGAGAAATACAAGGATACAATTTGCTTCATGGTAGATATTGATCAATGTATGATGGAAGTTGCTAATCGTAGAACAATCTAGATCATGTTGATGTGATATGAAGTAGAGGAGCACATTCTAAGAATTTATGTAGAATTTTTTTTGAGAAAACCTCTAGATCAATCTAAAAAGAGATTTTATAGCTATGCTGAAAAGAATATGCAAGTACACAATGAGCTCAGGAAACCTGTGTTCACCAAAAGAGTCAGAAAAGAGGTGAAAGTTTTAGCAGAAAGTATGGGGATACCGATAAAAAAATTAAAGGAAGCTAGAAAGAAAAGAGAGGAAGCTGAAGCAGGTCTGATGAAGGTGTTAAAGAAATCAAGCATCAAGGCACCAATGCAACAACTATTATAAAAGGAAAACCCTCTGGTGAAGATGTTCAAGAAAAGAAGAAGACAAAAACTAACAATCCAAGTATGTCAGTGGAGTAAATTGAAAAGGATTTAGTTAAGGATGGAAATATTAAGCCACCCTATAAATGGTATGAGTCTTTTGGTGAATCTGATCAAAGAATTCTTGAAGAGGCAACAATAAAACATTTGAATATTTTCAATAAAGTTTTGATTGAAATAATGCAAAATTTTCCCAAAAGTTTATATGATATTTTGGAAAAGATGAGACTTAATGCCAGATCAGAAGAAGAACAGATGAGAGAAAGGATTCTTGCTGAATTGTGTCCAGTAGCTTATGTGGAAGAAATAAAGTCAATTCTAAGTAAAGCCAAGAAGGAGTTTAATAGAAAAACTAGAGTGAATAAGTTGATAATTGGTCAAACAAAGGAAGTTGCAGAAGAAACATAACAGATTCTAAGAAAAGTATTGTTAAACAACAGAATTGATTTTGTACCTGTAGGAAATCATGATGAAGAAGAAGAGAAACAAGATGCAGTTGAATATATTTAGATCCCTTCTAAAGAGATCAATACAGAGATGCCTATGGAAGTTGAAGTTCCAGATAATATATTAGCTGAGAAGGTAGAAGTTCCTAAAGACATTTTAGAACCTGCAAATGAGGAAGTAATGGTTGAAGAGAAGAAGGTTGATATTAAGGAAATTCCTATAAAAGCAAGACACTTCTGAGGTAGTGAATAAATTATTGGTAGAACAAAAAGAAGAGTTTAACCTTGAACTAATTGAAGGTCTGATTGACCTATCTACTCTAAGTTCTATTCAGAAAATGAAAGTACCATCATTTGCACAAGAAAAATCCAGAGAAGAATTGTTGAAGTCCCACATTGAGGACAGTGAACTTCTAAATCTTACATCTGGAGTCTTGGAAAATATATTGCCTACTCATGTGAAATATCCAACCGGTTCCTCCTTTGGTGAATTATAGAAGCTTATCAATTCTATAAGTACTCACTTTGAGTCACTTGAGAAATCAGCTATGGTGAAAGTGTAGAAATAATTTTATGTAAAAAGGTTTAGTGGATTGAAAAAGATGATTGCTAAAGATAAAACCTTTTTAGATGTCATGTGTGAAGAATGTATAGAATTCTCTATTAAAAGGTGGACAGATTTACAAGTCTTGTTTGTCTTTATCAAAATTCACTGATGACAATGAGAAAAAGATTAAGGATTTGGAAAAATAGTTAGCCACTGTTTCTGATGCCTTTAATCCTTTAAGTAGAAGTATTGGAAAGTTAGGAGAATTGATATTTGTGTTTGAAAGAATAAAGAGCTTGAAATAGGAAAATGAGAAAATTCTTGCAAGAGCATGTGAACTTAGAGGCCTAATTGGTCAAAAAAATGAGATAATGTCAAGTGCTCTAAAGGAAGGAGAAGACACTATGGTAGTCGGTAATCCAACCAGCTTGGAATCTGTAGAGACACAATCCTACCTGATCTGTTGTCACATAACAATACTGGAGAGTCTCAAAAGAGTTTGGGACACAAATCTAATCCAACTAAAGAAAGGATTTGCAGAAATTTTCTAGTTTATGTAAGTCAAATAAGCATTTTTGTAATACGGTTTTGTTTGATCCATTTTTGGTATGTGAATCCATTCCTTTTCCATTGATTTCAAATGGGGAGAATATTTGAGTGAAAAATGTATAATCATCTCAGGGAGAGAGCTGTATTTTTGGAATTTTGGGATTGCAGTTTGATTTATCTTGGTACTGATCCGACACTCAGTCATTTTTCACTAAGTGTTGCCATCAATGCCAAAGGGGGAGATTTTTGAAAAGATACACTACTAGTATCATTTGGTGTTTTCATATATTGAAACCCTAATCGATGATCAAATACACACATCATCATTCGATCATACCAATAGATAGATTGAAGATTGACAAGGAAGAACAGGGCATCTAGTAGTTCAGTGTTCATCAATTTGTATGAAGATTTTTTGTTATTGTTTTGTGTTGCTCATCTTAGGAAATGTTTTTTGGTATATTATCTCTATTATTATTGAAGCATAGTGGCTCGTATTGATAATTTTTTGAGTTAGAAGATTTAGTTAGCTAATTTCTTGTTTTACCAGTACTGGAGCCGACTTCATGAATGAATCATTTCGCGGATGTATGGGAAGTAATTAGTTAAGTATTTTTGTGTTCATACATATTTGTTTGGGTCCTATCTATGTTATGGCTGACCATTATGGATTTGCATCAAGGTTTACTCATGATTTGAGCCGACAAATGTAAATATTCTTTTATTCTATTGAAGCCGACATATTGTAATTGAATTCTAAGTTGCAGATATATATAAGAGATCGTTCATATCATTTGGAGGAATGTATGAAGTGTGTGTTGATGGGAATTATGAATAAGAGAAGAGAAGAAGAGCGATAATGCACAGTTTCACTTGTGCATGAAGGATCTGTATTGCGAGTGTGAGCAGAACAGAGCAGAAGTGCAAAATAATTCTATAGGATAGAAGATTGTATATTGTGCCTAACCGAAACTAGATTCAAGCATATGTAGATGCTATTTTTCTCAGTTCAAACTCTCAGAAGTTTTTAATCTGATTCTCTTTGTAAGGAAATGAGCCTTCCCTTTGAGCAGTGAGCTCTAGGTAGTGCATCTTAATGCAAGTGCATTCCCCATATTGAAAACTTTATTTGAGTATACTCAGATCATATTGTGGATTAGCCATCCATTGTGGTTTTTCCCCTAATAGGGTTTCCACGTAAAATTTCTTGTGTTATGCTATTGTGATTGTTATCTTCTTGGTCATGCATTTTGATTTAATGTTACAAGTGCTTTGAAGATAAAGGTTAATAATGTTTATTTTTGCACAACACTGATTCACCCCCCTCTCAGTGTATCTTGTTTCCAACAAGGGTATGCATTTTCCTACACTACAATAGCCTCCCCAAACCTTCTGCAAGGAGAATGAATAAATAGGGTGAAAGAGGGTCCCCTTGATGCAAACCCTTGGAAACCCCAAATAAAGAAGACAATTCCCCATTTATCAACACCAAAAAATAAGTGGTTGTAACACAACTAATAACCCACACAACCCACTCTTCAAAAAAACCAAAAGCAATGAGAACTTTGTGCAAGAAAGACCACTTAACTCTATCATAAGAATTTTCCATATCTAGCTTGATGAACGTAACATTTTCCTTGGATGCTTCCATGGAATGAATAGTTTTAGTGGAAATGACCACACCATTAAGGATTTTCCTATCAGCCACTAAGAAACCCTAATCCTTAGAAATAAGCTTACCCAACCATCGCTTCAACCTTTCAACAATCATCTTGGAAATAATTTTGTAAACCACATTACAGAGAGAGATAGGCCAAAACAAACTCAGTCGGTCCACAACCTCACACTTGGGCATGAGAGCAAGAAAGGTAGAATTCAAGGCCCTCAACATCTACTTGTTCCTTTGAGACTCCCAAAACACATCTAACACATCCAATTTTATAATATCCTAGAATTCTTGAAAGAAATCGATCAGAAAGCCATCTAGACCAAGAACTTTCCCTTTCTTCATATGATAGATAGTAGCCTCTAATTATTCTAGGGTAATGCAACCTAATAAGTGGTAATTTATCTCACTAGTGACCAAATAAGGGATGCAGGATAAAATAAGGTTCTCTTCTACCAATGCCTCTTGGGAGTCCTCTCTAAATAAGGATGTAGAGAATTGCAAATCCTCACTAGAGATATCACTCAAAGAGGTTAAATGCTCACCCCTATCATTTACAAGAAAATGAATTTAATTACAATGTATCTTGGCCTTCATGAAGTTAAAGAAAAGGGAATTATTTGTATCCCCCTCCTATAACCACTCAACCCGCACCTTTTCTTTCAAAAAAATCTCCTCGTGCATCTCTCATTCTTCCAAATATTTCAAATCCCTCGCCTCCTCCTTGAGAGAATATTTAGAAAGGCCCAACTCCCTAATCTCATGAGTGATAGCATCTAGATCAGATTGAGCTACAACCTTAGCCTAGAAAATATTACCAAAACATTTCTTGTTCCACCTTTTAAGCTAGTACTTCACATATTGTAGCTATTTGGAAAAAGAATACATAGCAGTGTTAAAAGAAGGTCTCCCCCTACACAATCACTCAGCGACATGATCCTATAAGGATGAATCCCACAACCACATAAGTTGAAACTTTAATTAAGGAGAATGAGCTACCCGTGTTGAAGTAGTAGATAGTTTGATAGGCCAATGATATGTGCCCCTCCAGTCTAGAATTTCAAAACAAGTTGAGCAAGAACCCCCCATCCAAAAAAAAAAGACCAAGAACCGATCAAGCCTCTCAACAATAAATTCCACCCCTAGTCTCCTATTATTCCAATTCAATTGATCATTACTTGGCTTGATGTGAACAAGATTCAAAGTTGATATGTTATCACAAAGAAGAAGAGCAAAGGGCTCCAACCTCATAGTTCCACCCATTTTTTTATCCAAATCTGCAATGGCATTAAAGTTGCCTACAATAATCCAAGGAAAGAGAGGAGCATATATCTAAATAAACTTGATATGCGACCACAAGTATTGCTTACCCAAATGATCAGAAGGTGCATAAATGTTGGAAAGAAGATTTGTTTCTCCTGTTTCCAAGCTCGAAGCAACTATAGAAATAGATGACTTAGAGGAAATCTACCGGAGAGGATGAATCTTCAATGGATTCCATAAACAAGCCACCCCCTACATTGCCTTGGGCCCCATTGCATTGGAATTGACCCCACCCCCAAATTTTAGGTATCAAACAACACATAATCTCAATAGAAAACTTAGTTTCCTATAAAAACAACCCATTAGGATAATGCTTTCTCACCAAATCATGAATTTTTTTTTATTGAGGCCCACTGTTCAAGCCTCCTACATTCCATGAGAGGATGATCATTTCGAGGGGTTAGAAAAATGAGAGTCCAGAGTCTTGAAAGAACTTGACTCCATCAAATTTTTCCCCATCATCTCCTTTTTTTCTAAAGTCCTTTCTCCCAACCCTGGAAGACTTCTCAACCACTCCTTTTTTAGATCTCTTTGAAGAAGCCCCAACGTAGGAGAGGCCTTATTTCCTTTCTCCAAATTAGGCCACTCTTTCACTATATGAAGAGAGATCACTCCCCCCTTCTACATAGTCAAAAGAACCTCAAGCCCCACTGAAACTAACATATTGAGTTCAATGTCCATTTGCAAAGCACCCACAACCTGTAGATTCTAAATACTTTAAGAAATAATACATTCCTAACCCATCTCCACAACAGCTTGATCCATATCCAATATACTCGTGTTCACCTCTTGTTAACTAAGGTTGTCCAAAATCCTAAATCTATTACAAGTGTCCCCCTCATGATGCTCTTTCAAAGACCTCTTCTGACCATGATTTATATTATGGGCCTTCATAGGAATGAAGCCCTTTGTACTTGCATCATCACCAAGAATCAAATCCTTATCTTTATCAACCTTAGGAGGGTTTTGATGAGGGTGAATAGACTAAGGATCAAAAGATTTGGACCTTGGGAATATTCACTAAAAATTCCCATACTCATGACACAAACTACAATATAAAGGAAGAGTCTCAAATCAAGTTGTTGCACCCAAGAATACAAACTAGTTTGAATTTTGAAAGAGTCTTGAAGAGGATTACTCAAATCGATGTCAACACAAATGTGGGAAAAATTCATTATCTGTCTATCATGTGTTTGTTGAGAAGGACCCACTAGCTTCCCCAAGAGAAAATCAACCATTTGTAGGATGTCATTGTGCCAAAACTCAATTGGGAACCGATGAAGACACACCCACACCAGAACCTGCTTCAGGAGCTCCTTCGAGGGATTAAAACCTACATGTAATGGCTTTATAAATAAACCAATTTGGTTATGGAAATAGGGTCCACCTTTGAAAATTATATTGTGATCAACCATACAATTGAAAACCACCATGAAATAATAATTTACCAACAACATCACTTCCATTTCGCCCTCCAAAATCTAAGTCTGTTGTGCCCATGACTCCAAAAATTGGAGCGAGACCTTCATTACCATTAATTTAGAAATCAAGGTGTGTTTTGAGAAATAATCAATATCCTCTACAATTGAATTTGTTTGAATCACGAACACCAACCTTTCTTTGCATCCCTCCAGACAACTAGTGACTATTGGAACTCAAGGTCCTCTAGACGGAGAAATCCCTCCAACCCCTGATTCATTATTAAACGAATTGTTCTCAATGAACCTCATCAAAGGAGGATGTGATTTCATTCCAAAGGCAGCATGAAAGTCTAGAGAGGGTGTATATCCAAATGTTTCACCAGTACCCATCCTAAAATCCTCAAAGAAAAGACAAACAAGGCTAAACTTGCAGCAAACCAAAATGAGATGACAATAATTCCACCTCAAAACCCCACTACCACTAAAGAAAGATAAAAGAAAAGAGAGAGAAACTTACAGAAAAGAGAAGCCCTGGTGCTGCACCCCCAAGCACCAAGAACTCCCAACCGAACAAAAAAATGCCCCACAATCACTAGATTGCCTCCCAAATAGAAAAAATAGCACACAACATTCAAAGAACTCTACTCCAAGCCGCCCCTATGACATGCATATAAAAAAGAAAACATGCATTCCGCATCTTACCACTCACAAGCCTGCAGCAGCTCCTCACCTATGCTCGACCTCATCCACTCTCCCTACCACAATGAGGGTTGTTAGATCAATGATCTAAAATCAATTTTGAGCCCCATGACAATTAAATATCATGGGTACATTTTACCTTGTAGAATACAATGATGGCCATTATATTATATTTTTAAATAATGGTGGAAAGTAAATATTATAGTCTACACTTAAACCCATCAATAGTTTCCACTGTTGGGCCCCTAATTTTATATGATAATTATTTTTTATATTGGATGGATTTTCCATCATAATTAATACATTTTCCTATTATTTTTCAAGATTCGCTGAAATTTTCTACAAAATGTTAGTGATGTAAAAAAATTAATATTTTTTTTCCAGAAAAGGGAAACATTCGCCAATAGAATTTAATATTTTTTCTTATAAAAATGAAATATTTTCCAAGATTTTATATCTTTTTTTGAGAGAAGCTTCTTAAAGTTATCACTGACTCTAACATTAACTTATTGTTGACATAGACTATAATGATAGCATAAAATAATATCACATACATGTGATTTTAAAGAAAAATAAATGTATCAAAAGAGGGTGTGATCATGAGGAGAAGTGGGCCTCATAATACATATTATGATGTTGGAAAAGTGAGAACCTAGGGCTTAACAAGGACTGGTCACCTTTCACTAACATAATATTGGGGAATTGAAGACGAGCAAGGATATGAGATTAAATTGCAACTTGAAAGGTGATTCAACCAATCCTTGATCTACAATTCCCTTTTTAAGGGGATTGTTTGAAATGAATTTTTGATGAAAATGCATTTTAATGTCATAAATACACATAATCTAGAAATCGATAACTAAAATTCAAGACTAGGAATGAGTAGGGAAGATGTCAATGCACCCATGGTTCAAATTTGAGCCTAGTTTGGGTGGACAAGGGCACCTAAGGCACCCTATACTAGGGATCTAAAATTAAAATTTGACTTCATAGTCATCAAGTTCCTAGTTTGTGGTGTCTTCCTTCTGGATCTTGATGTCGAGTCTGCATGTGTCAATGCAATTATTTAGTTTCCATATTTTTTCAAGTTGTAGGGCATGAATACATAAATGAGAAAATTAACTTAAATATTCTTCCAATTCCCTTTATATTTTTAACCTACACATTCAAAGGAAGATGAAGGGTTGTTCCATATAGGGGCTTGTATCAGTCAAACCTTGTGTTAGTATTTCGACCTCCATAATGGAAAAATTGATGATAAAGAGATCTTATCCTTTTGAGTCTGATAAAGGCTAAATGATAATGGAGTAATGAATTAATAATTTGTTCCAAGGTGTGCACCCTTGGTCTCCTTGTGTTGTGCAACATAGCACTTGGGTTCATGATATGGATTAACCACCTCCTAGGAATTTATTAACTTGGGCAGTTGTATTGGGCATTAACAGATTGGTATTTTATCATAACGACAATAGTTTGTCAAAGAATTGGTATTAGAGCATGTGTCATGAGTTCAAAACACTTGCTTGCACTTGGGGGGATTATTGAAAGGTGTGCACCCTTGGTCTCCTTGTGTTGTGCAACATAGCACTTGGGTTCATGATATGGATTGACCACCTCCTAGGAATTTACTAACTTGGGCAGTTGTATTGGGCATTAACAGATTGGTATTTTAGCATAACGACAATCGTTTGTCAAAGAATTGGTATTAGAGCATGTGTCATGAGTTCAAACCCCTTGCTTGCACTTGGGGGGATTATTGCAAGGTGTGCACCCTTGGTCTCCTTGTACTATATAGTGCAACACTTGGGTTCATGACATGGCTTAAATACCTCTCATGGATTCATTAACTTTGGCAGTTGTATCAGGCATTAACAAGTCAATATTTTGGTGCAACAATAACTATCTATGCAACATAATTTTCTATAACTCACCACTAAAATATGATATTTTTAGGAACTGAAGCCATGCACATCACATTCAAGGCTTGATTGCAATTTGGCTTGAATTGATTTGAAAACCTACAAGCATTGTTACTCACAAACAAAATGCATACATAAACATGAAAAAACTCATATAAAACTTGACATGATTCTTGGATGATGAAATGCTCTTGACTAATCTTGAATTATTTTTTGAAGCATTTTCCTCAATATCTTTTCTCAATAAATTTCTTGAAAATTAAAATTGTGAAAATACTATGTATTTATATGTAATTAATCTAATTTCCCAAAATTAAATCCCAATAACTAACATTTGGGATATGAATTTCAAATAATATATTACCAACTCCATATTTAAATTTGGAGCTATTTTAAGAGGACAAGGGCACAGGGTGCCCTTGTCTAGATCCCGCTTTTTTGGGGATCTAAACTGTTAGGGGTTCGAAATATTAAATGCATATTTTCGTTTTGCACATTTCATTTTCTAATAAATGATAAAATGGGCCATGGAATGCATAATTTAGGAAATTAAGTGCATAATTAGGTCCGATCACATAGGAGGGACAAAAATCTAGTGAAATTGTCAAGGGTGACAATTTACAATGTGCTACATTTAGCTCCCACTTTAGTGAGAGTATCTCAAGATGGGTTCAATTATCCAAATATTGAAGGGATAGGATGGCAACGAATCTAGGGAGAAGCGCACAAGCCCCTAGGTTTTAAGATCCCATGGAAAACCAAAATAAGGACAAAGGAATGTTCCACACATGTATGAAATTTAATGCAACATGACAACATAAAACATAGATGACAAAGACACACCATAATGTAAATGTAAATACAAACATGCAAAAAGGCTGATATGATAATCACAAAGTAGCAAGCTCCATAAAAATATTACTATAATCCATACTCAAGGTGTTCATGGATTACACACTAACAAAGTTTGATATTTTCTAGGTGAAACATGAACCAAAGGAACCATGGACTAGTGAAGTCCAATATTCACTAGGTGATCCTTAAATGAAATAGGAAAATGAGAAACACACAAGGGCTAGTGAGGACTAGTTTTTACTAGACTTGTGTGCGCATGTCAACCATACCAAGAATCATAGTCCCAATAATTCTAATAAGGTTCTACACAAATGATCAAATTTCCAAGCCAACATATCACTAAATCATATGTGTGTGAAAAAATTGAAGCACATAATGGAATTTATGCCCCCAACTTAAAGTAGTTGCTAAACACCAAGCTGTGAGCAATTGCTTTAAGGTAGAAAAATGTTAAATTTAATATGACAAGGTCATGAGAGCTTCTTTGTAAATCCATATGTAAATGATATTTTTCCAAATAAAGCTAACACACAACAAGGGGTCTCCCCCAAAGACAATTCCGCAAAGATGAAAAAGATGCTAGCATAAGGGATCCATAGATCAAGGGTTAGTATAAATCTTTTCTAATAATATGATTAATATTGGAATTTACATCATTCCACAAAATACTCATGGAACTATGAGCACAATGAATGAATGACACATTAAGAGAACAAAAAAAACTTTTGCATCAACATGGAAATTACCTAAATGTCTCAATGCCTTTCATTGTCCCCAAAATGAAAACACAAGACAATAAAAAATATTTACAATATAAAAGAAGAATGGAGATACAAATACATGAATGACACAATAGATTCATTTCCTTTGTATCCTTGTGTCAACGAAGCAACAATGGTCATCCAAAAAAAAATCACAAACATAAAGACACATCATGTGCAAGAAAACACAAATAACACATAAAGAACAAAAAGGGTACTGCACATGCAAGCTGATCTAACATGAATTATTCACATCCTAATCTTGCTCATCATATATGGAAGGTAGGTACAACTAGCCAAAGGGACTACTATAAGTGTTGTACAAGGAGAATCACTAGATTCAACATGTGGAGAATCACTCTCATTAGGAGTATCATAATGGTTTCCCCTATCTAAATCCATAGAATTTGAGTACAACAAAGATAATTCATTATGTACTTGTTCATTGATCTTAGCATCTTCATCTTCATTATTCAAATTTATCACAATGGGTGGTTTGATGATAATGTTAGTCATGTGATCTTATTTCATTCTTTGTTTTTGTTGTGACATGTAAGGTTTAGTATCATGGTTTGTTTGGATGGCTTTTTTGTCATTAGGTAATGTCTTATTCTTTTTAACTAACTAATGAGTGATGGCACAATGTCTGCACTTATGCTCTTTAGCAATTTTTGTCTCTTGTGTGATTTTCAATTTGTGAAGGGGTAAGACTAGGTTTATCTACCATTGGTCTATTTTCTTCCCTTGGAGGAGGAACTAAAGGGATTTTCAAGGGTTGGGAAATCACTATCTCCTTAGGTTTATAAATTTTTTTCTCTCTCAAAGGCACAAAGGTAATCATCCAATTGTCTCTTGGTCTCTTATATGATATTGATGGAGGAACTATAGCATAAATTCCTGGTGTACTTGGGAGGATATCCCACTTGGTTATGGGATCATCCATGACTTGTGGGGTGTGAGGAACAACCATAGGGGTAAAACTACAAAGTCTTGTTACACTTTTGGCCAATTTATCAACACAAGTGAATTTAAGTATTTCTAACTAAAAATCATTTTTTATAAAACATGTGATCTTGTACGATTCATTCTAGCTACGTTAGATATGTCGAAAAAATTTCCAACTAAAATTGTTGGCTAAATGTATATGTAGCACCACTTTGAGGCCAATTTTCCAAAAAAAAATTATTTGAAAAAAATGATATTTCAAAACTTCTACTTGTGTAAATAATATTTTTAAAAAGTATAAAAATACCCTTTTGTAGGTCCATAAGTTTTTTTTTCGTTATCCTCAGGGTATCCCCATGACTCAAGCCCAATGGGTTCCCTTTACGAGGTGAGCTTGAGGCAAGACTAGTCCCTGGGGCCATAGGGTAACCAACGTAGCCCCCCCATAAGTTTAGTTTTTAAAAATATATATTAATAGTTTTATTATTATTATATTTTATTTTATTTTTTTTATTAGAAATGGGTTATCAATATAAAATATTAGGTTGATTACCATGTCAAGGAAAAATACTAAAACTTATTAAAAAATATAAAAAAATATGATGCACTAAATAAAAGAATCTATATCAAGATGGTATAATTTTCTTTCTATCTTAGATAAATAATTAATACGAAAGTTGATATCAAATGGAAAAAACTATTTTTTAATGCACACATTTCTTTTATATTGAATATGGTTAGAACAATTACATAAGTATTCATTGCCGATTGTATCAGCTCTTATTCAAGGCATTCATCTTAAAACTCAACAAGCATATACCAACTTTTTAATAGTCTTTTCAAATGTTAAGTTATTAATGTATTCATCCAGTAGTAGGCTCCAAGTTTGAATAGATAGCTCTGTTGGATGTTGTGGTTGTATTGATGATATGTGGTTGTCATTGTTTTCAACACTATTAGCATTAATTTCTTTAAGACTGCATATGTCGAGGATATTGAGAAAATTATAATAAAATATGTTACAGGTTGTCTATGAAGCAGTGAAGACCAGTATGGTAGAAAGTTCAGTATGTTGACAACTAGATGTTGCTGATTAAAGGGTTTGTTCTCAAGCCTATCTAGTTTCTACTTTGAAAGTTAGAAGTTTTTGTGTTCTAACAATTATTCTATTACTGCAAATGGTGTTCATGGAAGAAGATAATGTGATTCTAGTAATATGAGTTGTTGCACATGTTCCTGTGGTATTCATGGAAATTTCTAGATCACACTCTATCTATGTTGAATGGCCACATTGATCATTGTGCTCATGATCCAAGATTTTCTCTTGTGTGTTCACGTTTTTCATGTTCATGGCCAACAAGTTATTTGAAGCATGTTGTGGATCTTCGAGGAAGAATATTTGAAAGTTTTTTGTGTTCGAGGATATTGTTTTAGGTCTTTAGTAAGTTGTGGCTGACCTTGGTTGATTTGCATTGATAATATTTATTGTTTTGGGCCGACAATTTTCATTCATTCTATTATTGTGTTGAAGCCGACATAAAGCAGTGTAATTTCTTGTTGCGGATATACATAAGCGATTGTTTATCTCATTTGAGACATGTATGATGCAAAGTGTATGATTACTATGTGTGAATAAGGTTCATATCATTGAAAGGTAGAGCAGAGTGTGAAGAAGAGTGAAAGAAAGTGAAGAAGTTTTCATGTGCTTAACCGAAACTGTACTCAGGCATTACTAGATGCTACTTTCTTAGTTCAAACTATTCAGATGGATTTAATCTGAATATTTTTTGTAAGACAACGAGTCTTCCTTTGAGCAGTGAGATCTAGGTAGTGTGCCTGAATTCATGTGCATTCCTCTTATATTCTTCTTATACTTTTAATAGGGTATAACTTGCAGATTAACCTCCACCATGGTTTTTCCCCTAACAAGGTTTCCATGCAAAAATCTTGGTGTTATGTGTGTTTATGATGTGTTGTTGATTCATGCTTTCACTATTGATAATCAGATCCTAAATTAAAGGTTAATAACTTCAATAAGTTTGAAATTCTATGACAACTAATTCAACCCCCCTCCTAGTTATCTGCCCTTGTGTTGCCAACAATTGGTATCAGAGAAGGTTCCTTGGAAGAAGTTTAATAGCTTGAGGTGATACAAAATGGTGACATATAAGAATGATAGTCTAAGATTTGATGGAACATATTATTCTTTGTGGAAGACTACAATGGAGTGTCATCTGAGATGCATTGGTGAATCCTACTAGAACATTACATGCAATAGGTATGTTATTCCTTTGAATGGTCCTACTACTACTACTAAGATTAGGGATGTTGAATATAACATCAGGGCCAAGGAAGCATTGTTGAGTGCTTTGATTGATTCTGAGATGACAAATGTTATGGATCTGAGAACTGCTTATGAGATCTAGAAAAAGTTTGAAACTTTGTATGAAGTTGATGCTAATATGAAGATGGCTAAGCTACAGTGTTTGAAAGGAAAATATGAACTGTCGAAGATGGGTAATGATGAGAATATTGCTACTTTCAGCAAAGAGTGAATGAACTTGTGTGTGGTATTAGATGTGCTGGTGGATAGGTGGATGAATAAGAGATTTTTGCTAAAGTGCTTAGATCCTTTCTTGATGCATACAAAATCAAATTTGCAACCATTGAGGAGCTCCAAACTATGAAAAATATAACTAGAGATATGTTGGTTGGTAAACTTACTACTTTTGAGTTGATTGAATTCGGTGATGCCCTTCCTAAGACAAAATCTACATTTAAAGCTACTACTTCTAGGAGAGAGAAGCAAAGATATGATCCACGTGAAATTTATTCTAGAAATGTATTTGGATATGAGGAATAAATGAGATAGATTGAAGAAGAAGAAAGAGAACTAAATGATCTTGAAGCACTTATTGTCAAAATGGAAGCTAGAGGAGAAGGTAAGTATAAAGGAAATTTCCATATTAAATGTTTTTCTTAGAATAAGATAGGTCATTTTGCATCAAGGTGTCTGAAAAGAGTTCCTAAGCCAAGACCTTACAAGCCTAAATTTCAAAAGGAGTGTTACTATCTTGTTGATGAAGGTGTGATAGATGATGAATCTGACAAAGGGAATGCAAGTGAAGATGAGTTTGTGTTTATTGCTATCAAGGAAAATAATTATGTGTCTATTAAATTTTCTAGTTGTACACATGAGGAGAAAAATCTTGTTTCTCGAGTTGAAGAAAAAGATGAATGGGTAATTGACAGTGGATGTTCACATCAAATGACAGGTGATAGAAGAAAATTTGTAAGCTTGGAGAAGTATGATGGTGGTGTTGTAAGATTTGGTGATAATAATGGTGGTATAATCCATTATAGAGGATGCATTTTTTTTATGGTAAGCATAATACTGATGATGTTCTTTAAGTTGAAGGTTTGAAGCATAATCTTCTGAGTGTTGGATAGATGGTTGATAAGGGATACAATCTTCAATTCAAAGATGGAAAATGTAGCATACTGGGAAGTTCTGGAAATGTGATTTCTGTAGGTACAAAAATAAAAGGAAATATCTTTCATCTAAATGCTAGTAGTAAACGTTGTTTGATTGCTCAAGTTGATGAAAGTTGGTTGTGGCATAAAAGAATGTGTCATGTAAAGTTTGACAATATTATCAAGATAAGTTCCTCATAGGCTATGAGAGATCTTCCTAAGCTAGTGAAGCCTACTAATACCATATGCAAGGAATCTCAGCTGGGAAAACAAACTAAAATTTCATTTTGGAGCAAACAACATTGTTCAAATGAATTGTTGGAGCTTGTACATACTAACTTGTGTGGTCCTTCTAGAATCAAAAGTCTACAAGGTTATAGGTACTTCATTTTTCTTATTGATGATTACTCTAGGATGATGTGGGTTACTTTCTTAAGAGAGAAATATGAAGCTCTAGAAAAGTTCAAGATCTTTAAGGCTATGGTTGAGACATAGAAAAGTCTAAATATTAAGTGTCTAAGATCAAATAGAGGTGGTGAATTTACTTCTGGTGAGTTTAATTCTTTTTGTGAAGAACATGGGGTAAAGATACAATTATCTGCACCACAGACCCCTCTATCGAATGGAGTTCTGGAAAGGTGTCATGTATGGATTTCATTTGATTAGTTAAATGCAGTTATTAATCATTATGTCGCTATTTAGATTGAAGTTAAACGATTATTTTAATCAAAGTTAAATTGAAAGTCAAATCGAAATGAAATTGAAATTGAAATGCAATTATTATGATTTGAAATGCATTTATATCTAATCTCGAGGTTTGTCATTACTGATGTTAAATCGAGTGCAAGTGAACGCAGTAATAGGTGAACGTGATTGAAGGCGAGAACAATGATTAGGTAGAGTTGTTTAGCTGATTGACATTCATGAGTTGATGGAATCTCACACACTCACTTAAATAATATTATAATGCATTTTGTGTTATCTTGTTTGCAAGTTTTGAAAATCAAGTTTTAATTTAATTTTTCAAAATTGTGAAAATGCATGCTGAATTAAATAAGGATTTGATTAAACTTGATGAAATTGATTTAAATTAAGTAATTGAATTGCTTGGTTAAATATTTAATTATTGTTTGGAAATAATATGTTTGTATTTCGAAATTTAAATAGAATTGATTTTTATTTTGAAATTAGATAAAATTTTATATTAATAAAGTGTTCTATAAAACTAAATGCTTTTAAAATTGAAATTATGAAAAGAGGAAATATTTAAATGCAGTAATTGAATAAAATGGCTAAATGGCTAAATGGAGAAATTGAAAACAATTAGAAAACAACTACGTACACATTGAAATTTGCATTCAATTTTGAAGCCTAGTTAACAAGTTGAATAAATATCTTCATAAAGAGGAGATACATTCAACAATCTGGAACTGAGAGATTAGAGAATTGATCTAGAGATCAATGAATAAATTGTGGATCTCTTGTTTCTTGTTTAACAATGCATGTAGAGGAAAAGAAAATCTGAAATGGAAAGAAACACATAGAAAAATTCATTATTATCTATTCTTGAGCAAAAAGAAAAATTGACAGAGAATGTTATTGAGGAAAGTTTCATATTTTGTTTGGATAATTTTTTTGGATATCACTCCATGCGTGCAAGGGGAGAGAATTTACTCTGTACAAGATGGTGGTCACTCTGCATTGCTGTAGGAAAACCTTCGCAAGGTTTTGTGAGGGAGTGCGGCCTGTTTGGAAGGTAATTTGAGGTTCTCTAAACCCACGCATAGCCTTCCACTCCCTCTTACTGTACACGCATTAAAGAAAACAGTGAAGGTGTGACCTGTGGAGAAGTGTGCAGGGTTGTTAAGAGGAGAGGCCAGTCCACACGTGGCCTCCAAAGGCATCACCCCCCACGCATAGGGAAGAAGGAAGAGGGTATGGCCAGGGAAAAGGCATGCACAACCCTCTATTCCCCCACACCCCCGTAGAGTCCAACAAGGATAGGTGCGGCCTATTGTCAAAATATATGCGCAGGGCCTTCACACCACTCACCCACTCAACTCCACGAGTACTATCCTCATGTGCCACACAAGGATCTGCCATAAGGAACCATGCACCCAGGGATTGACTCCCTAATCCTCTCCCTACACGCAGATACAACAAGAAGTCAAGGAAAAAGGTGCGGCCAACTCAGGGAAATTAATTATCACATAATTCAAATCTGCCTTTCCTTATTTCATAGGGAAAATAGGGAGCAAGAATGTTGTTTGCAGCCACACAACATAGATAGGAAAATATAGAGGAAGTTCACAACAATCACTTCCAAAATCTAAGAATTTTATTAGGTAGGATTTGCAAATTTATTCATAAAATTTACAATAAATCTCACAATTCTTTTTTCAATTCTAGTATTCAGTATAAAATTTAAAAGAGAATCTTTGTTTATTGAAATTTGAAAACAAAGATCTATAGAATTGTTTGCAAAATCTATTCCTTTGTATTTGATTGAAAACTTTTAACAATTCAAACTGTATTTATTTCCCAGAATATTAAACAATTTAGAAACAAAATATTTTAGGAAATTCTGATTGGAATAAGAAATAAGACAGATGATTAAATTTAGGGACAATTTCAAAACAAAAAACAACTTTAAATTTAGATTCAAAAATGATCTTAAATAGAAAATTTATTACTTTTTTTGACAGAAAATTGTAGTTGAAATTATTTTTAAAAGAATTCAGACATAAAACGTTTGATAGAATAATTTCAAAATTCAACACTATTTTCGAAATCGAGGTATTTAAACACTGAATTTTCGCCATTGAAACAAAATAGTCAAAACAGAAATAAAAAATGAGTTTCTTTAAATTTGTTGAGTAATTATTTATTTATTTTGTGAAAGTATGTTAAACAGAAAATAAACCATTTAAATTTAAATATGATTTACTAAGAAAACAACAAAAACAAACTTGAAACAGTATTAAATAGATGAGTACAAATGAATGAACATGTGCTCTTGTGTGACTGCTTTATATGTATTTAATTGCATGCTAGAGATACACCTTCATTATTTTAAATTATTTAATTTACTCAATTTAAATTATAAATTTTATGTCTTTCATGGATTTAAACAATGAAAATAAATGACTTTTTAATCTGTTTTCACTTCAAACAAGTTTTCAGTTGTAATGTCTTCAAAAGATTGTGTTTGACTATTTAGACCATGCATGATTGATAGATGACTCTGCATGTTATGATTTTGGGAAAGTTACCTTCTAGGACAGGTGCCGAATATGGGTAAACAGAGAGTGTAGTTTTGCTTTTCCAAAACTGCTTTATTTGTCGTGCATGACATTTTACTTGGCCAATTAATTTAAGGACCATTGAAATAGATGGATTTATTGAACTCTCTACCATATCCTAGTATCGAACTTGCTTATTTCTTAAAAGATTTAGAAAAATGAAAATGCTTGTGGTTTTACTAGGTATACTAGGCGTGCACTAGATTCCATCTTGCTCGTAGATGACTTCTTGCTAAGCGATTTGTGTAGGGTAGGGTATTTCTTGAATGACTAAGGAATTTTGGGGAAGCGTAAGCTTCAAGGTTGGGCGGAAAAAGAGCCTGATCCTTGTTCTCATCTTCTTTGTTGAAGATTTGCTTTTAGATGGAAGATCAATGGATGGCATCTTCTTTTATGCTTTATATATTCTTTATCATGTATTGGAGAGCTTAAGGCGATTGAATGCCTAAGTCTCTATTTGTAACTAATATTATTATCATCTATTGTATTTAGAATTCTAAATTGTGTAATATGTCACATGTATGTATTTAGACTGGAATTGAATATGAAATTATCTTATCGACTTAATGTCATTGTTTTGTAATCGACTAGTTTCTTTGATGTCTAAATGAATGGAATGGTGACTATATTTTGAATATAATTGATGTTATTTAAAGTATTTGTCAAAATTTTGAATTTAAGATTATCGTACTTTACATTTGGTATCAGAGCAACTAGGTTCCGCACTGCAACCTATGAGCTCATTACACAATAATGTGTAAACCTTATCAGAAGATAAAGGTTGAAAAGTTCTTATGCCAAAACGACAAGAGAAAAGAGCTTAATGAAGTGTAAAAGGAAGATTTAAGTCTTAGTAACTTGGGTAAATTGGGGGTAGTTAAAGATTCATCCCTAGAATCAGAATTCCTAAACCATCAACGTATGATAAAACCTGGGATTGCGGTAGGTTATGCAATCAGGGTATGTAGGAAGGTTAGGAAGAATAACTTGTACATACATGACTCTAAGAAAAAGAGAATGAGTAGAAAGGAGACAAATTGAACTGTAGAAAAACTACAATTGTGAGTCAGAAACTCTTGGATTAGTGTAATCACTATGAATCTATATATGCAAGTCAGGATATATTAGATTGTTCAAAGTAGGATATGAATGAAGGAAGTATCCTCAAGGATTGGGGAACTCGTGACTTAAACTCTTGTGAAAAGATAAAAGATCTTGTTAGAAAAGAGTTAGAACCAAGGAATTGAGAAAGGACAAGAACAGTCAGAAGAAATAGTCAATGACATGAGCAAGGTTCCTCCAACTGAAATCAATGAGGTTATTGAAGTTTTTGGAATGAAACAACTTATGAATAATGGTTCCAAAATGGAATGGGAATACAACATGGCTCTATGTTTCAGGACACTAGAAGTTGTAAGGAAAGCAACACTTTGAGTTAAGAAGTACATCAACAAAAGAGGTTTGTGTGTATGGATATTCCTCCATTAAAAAGGATATTGGAAAGAAGATGGCAATGAAAGGTCAACAATAAAGAATGAAAAACCTTTTCCAAGGAGGCAAATAGATTACTAAAAATTTCAACGTGAGAAGAACGAAAGTGGTGGAAACACTAAGGGGTGGAACAAAGAGAGTGAATTGACTCAAGCTGAGTACCCCACCCAACGAAACTTGGTTATGACTTCTTTGCAAGTCATAAGGACAATTAAGTCATACATTTTATGACCACAAGGGAAAATGACAAATGGAAAGGTTAAGAAATATGATCTGTATACCTTATGATTATTTGATCTAAAGATCATGGATATTATTATTAATTTTGTAGAAAAGGATAGGCAGATAACTTGATCATGATAAGGAAGATCATTGTCTATGGGATTGACAAGGAAGGATCTAAGAGACTCATGATTGGAAGAAAGTGTCTTGTTACTCCTTTATACTTTATAAAGAGAATTTAATAATGATGTTATTTTGATATGAAATATATTCATGTCATGAAACAACTTGACTTTGAAGCTCCCTATATTAAGAAACCTTTGGATGAGAAAAAGGTTGGCTATTTAAGCCATTGAGATGAAGTGTAAAATAAAGTAAGATGTGATGTTACTTGAACCACACCAAAATCTCTTTTTGAGAATGATTAAAACACTTTATCACTACCTTAATTTTAATGGAACCTTGGGTTAAAGATAACCTATGTGGGACAAGAATTTTATTCAATAGAGAGAAATATCTAATGATGAGACTAAAACCTATTAAGTTGGATTATGTATTGGATTATTCTTTATATACCTATAAGTAGGAATTAAACTTGAATGAGTTGTACATTGGGTCTTGGCTAGCCATATAAAGTGGAGAAATCTATAAGCAATCAGACTATTCAACAATTAAGAATTTCATCCTGAGAATTGGAAGGGAATATTGGGTTAAGATTTTCCCATGCAATTGAATATCATTGGAATTAATGAAACTCTATAAGGATAGAAGCATAGGAGAGATGCCTAGTAATATAAAGGAAGTTGTATTATTGATAAGACTTTATTTTAAGTAGTTCTTATATTACAAGAGAAACACTTTCAAAAGGAAGCATCTATTGTCCTGACATAATATCATGGAATTTTCACTTAGCGAGAAATGTTGAAAAAGCTTACGGAGAAGAACATCATAATTGTTACTTGTGCTCAAAATGGATTTATTGAAGTTGAGACTCTCCTATACAACTAAGAAATCATGGAGTTGAATGTTTATGCTTGATGATTAGATATACAATTAAATTTGTTATTACTTGGAGATCAATGTGATTGAATGGGGATTAATATTCAAAAATTAGAACCAGATTAAATCAGGAAGTTAGATTGAGTTAAAGGATGAATTGCAATTTTGAAAATAATTCAAGGACAAAAGAAAATTCAAGGTATGGATGTCTTGAGATAAATGAGAATTACCTCTGCAAAAACCTATAATCATTTACATAAAGGTTAATAATGGCATAAGATCAAAATAGTTTATCACTTAGTCAAAGGATAGACTATTGTTGGATATTAAATAACCTATGTGTCCAAAATTTGAGAGATTCGAGAATGGAATGAGGGAAATAATGTTAGGGTTAGGACATCAGATTGATAAAAGGAATTGTTGGATAAGGATCCACTATTATCCGGAAGAAGAAAGATTAAGAAACCGTATAGAATATAACAAGGTAATGGCTAGTATGCCAAGAAATGAAGACTAGAATTCCTCATTGGTAGGACATGTAACTCTCTTGAGATTCTAGAAGGAAAATGATAGAACACAAGGCAAGATGATTTGTCTTTGATTAGTAGGATTAACATAATTTTCTAGTGGATAGACTCATCAAAGAAACCATCAGTTCTGGGAAACTCGACTTATAGGATTATGGTCCTAATTAATATACTATGGGAAGTAGTTGCTTAGTAAACCTGAAAGGTTATTTCAGTTTAGAAAATGATGATAGGGTTGTGAAAAACCAAAATCATACCATGAGACATTCATTTGAATAAATGTGCTTTATATTATTTTAGTCAAATAAGTAAATGGTGGACTAAATCTTGAATGAATTGTAACTCTAAAATTAATGCTTGGACTATTTTATGGAAGAAAGGAAACTCTAATAAAGCTGAAAAGGTTTGGATATAATCATGGACTTGATAAAATGTCAAAAAGGAAATAATAGATAGAAGTGATTGATTAAACTTAATTGATAACAAAGCTTAAGTTTGGAGCAGTATTAAAATTGATAAGTGTCTAGGAGCAAGGTTATGCTCGAGATAGACAAGTAATTAAGGTAAAGTACTTTATGGTAGGATACTGAATGTGTAAGTGGTGGATGGACTCGAGATATGAGTTGTCTAACAGTGTAATTCAAAGGAAAGGATTGGACCCATGATGTAGTGTACAATACATCGACATTCCTCTTCCATTTGGGTTATACTAAGGATAAATGCATGGACCAATGAATTCCGATCACCAAGTATAGTTATTATTATATATTATATGTATTTGTGGAATAAAGCTCTTGGGAGAGTAAGTATGTGTGAAGCATATAAAATTTCCCTATGTGATAGTAAGGATACTTGAAGCAAAGTCTAGAAAGGACAAGATTATTGTATAGGATGAATGTTTTGTAGATCTTATTTTATTTGGGAAATCATCAAAGTTGGCTTTGAATTGGTGGGACCCTTTGATGTACTGGAAGTCTTGAATCCAGTTGCTTATAGAATAGTGTTAACTGGGGTAGTACTCAGTATAGGGTCCAATGGGACCAGTATACTGAGGATAGTGCTAAATGAGAGGATTCAGTGATGATGGACCGTCATTTTCCTCAATTGCTTTCTTAGATTAGTATCTACTTTATGTAGAGATTCTTGATACTCTGATTTTGGATTCACATGTTGTGAAATTTGTTAGCATGGATGCTACTATGATTTTCTTATGCTTATGTTTGAGAACTATGTTGTTAGTTACAATTTCATTATGATGGAGATACTATGTTTTACCTATTGAGATATTATGTTACTAATTTAGATCGTATGTTTTATTGATGGTGATGTAATGCTTATTGAATGACTAATAAGACATCAAGATGATGTCTCTTCCAAGAGGGGAAGGATGTCATGTATGGATTTCATTTGATTAATTAAATGCAGTTATTAATCATTATGTCGCTATTTAAATTGAAGTTAAATGATTATTTTAATGAAAGTTAAATTGAAAGTCAAATCGAAATGAAATTGAAATTGAAATGCAATTATTATGATTTGAAATTAATTTATATTTAATCTCGGGGTTTGTCATTACTGATGTTAAATCGAGTGCAAGTGAATGCAAGAACAGGGGAATGTGATTGAACGTGAGAACAACGATCAGGTAGAGTTGTTTAGCTGATTGAAGTTCATGAGTTGATGCAATCTCACACACTCACTTAAATAATATTATAATGCATTTTGTGTTATCTTGTTTGCAAGTTTTGAAAATCAAGTTTTAATTTAATTTTTCAAAATTGTGAAAATGCATGCTGAATTAAATAAGGATTTGATTAAATTTGATGAAATTGATTTAAATTAAATAATTGAATTGGTTGGTTAAATATTTAATTATTGTTTGGAAATAATATGTTTGGATTTCAAAATTTAAATAGAATTGATTTTTATTTTGAAATTAGATAGAATTTTATATTAAATAAGTGTTTTATAAAATTAAATGCTTTTAAAATTGAAATTATGAAAAGAGGAAATATTTAAATGCAGAAATTGAATAAAATGGCTAAATGGCTAAATGGAGAAATTGAAAACAATTAGAAAACAACTACGTACACATTGAAATTTGCATTCAATTTTGAAGCCTAGTTAACAAGTTGAATAAATATCTTCATAAAGAGGAGATACATTCAACAATCTGGAACTGAGAGATCAGAGAATTGATATGGAGATCAGTGAATAAATTGTGGATCTCTTTTTTCTTGTTTAACAATGCATGGAAGAATCATCTATAGAGGAAAAGAAAATTTGAAATGGAAAGAAACACATAAAAAAATTCATTATTATCTATTCTTGAGCAAAAACAAAAATTGATAGAGAATGTTATTGAGGAAAGTTTCATATTTTGTTTGGATAATTGTTTTGGATATCACTCCATGTGCGTAAGGGGAGAGAGTTTACTTTGTAAAAGATGATGGTCACTCTGCATTGCTGCAGGAAAACCCACGCAAGGTTTTGTGAGGGAGTGCGACCTATTTGGAAGGTAAGTTGAGGTTCTCTAAACCCACGCATTAAGGAAAATAGTGAAGGCGTGACTTGTGGAGAAGTGCGCAGGGTTGTTAAGAGGAGAGGCCAGTCCACACGTGGCCTCCAAAGGCATCACCCCCCATGCATAGGGAAGAAGGAAGAGGGTGCGGCCAGGGAAAAGGCATGCACAACCCTCTATTCCCCCACACCCCCATAGAGGCCAGCAAGGATAGGTGCGGCCTGTTGGGAAAATATATGCGCAGGGCCTTCATACCACTCACCCACTCAGCTCCATGGGTAGTCTCCTCACGTGCTAGGCAAGGATCTGCCATAAGGAACCACGCGCCCAGGGACTGAATCCCTAATCCTCTTCCTACACGCAGATACAACAAGAAGTCAAGGAAAAAGGCATGGCCAACTCAAGGAAATTAATTATCACAAAATTTAAATCTGCCTTTCCTTATTTCAGAGGGAAAATAGGGAGGAAGAATGTTGTTTGCAGCCGCACAACACAAATAGGAAAATACAGAGGAAGTTCATAACAATCACTTCCAAAATCTAAGAATTTTATCAGTTAGGATTTGCAAATTTATTCATAAAATTTACAATAAATCTCACAATTCTTTTTTAAATTCTAGTATTCAGTATAAAATTTAAAAGAGAATCTTTGTTTAATGAAATTTGAAAAGAAAGATTTACAAAATTGTTTGCAAAATCTATTCCTTTGTATTTTATTGAAAACTTTGAACAATTCAAATGGTATTTATTTCCCAGAATATTAAACAATTTAGAAACAAAATATTTTAGGAAATTCTGATTGGAATCACAAATAAGATAGATGATTGAATTTAGGGACAATTTCAAAACAAAAAACAACTTTAAATTTAGATTCAAAAATGATCTTAAATAGAAAATTTATTACTTTTGTTGATAGAAAATTGTAGTTGAAATTATTTTGAAAAGAATTCAAATAGAAAACATTTGATAGAATAATTTCAAAATTCAACACTATTTTCGAAACTGAGATATTTAAACACTGAATTTTTGCCATTGAAACAAAACAGTCAAAACAGAAATAAAAAATGAGTTTTTTAAAATCTGTTGAGTAAATATTTATTTATTTTGTGAAAGTATGTTAAATAGAAAATAAACCATTTAAATTTAAATATGATTTACTTAGAAAACAACAAAAACAAACTTGAAACAGTATCAAATAGATGAGTAAAAATGAATGAACGTGTGCTCTTGTGTGACTTTTTTATATGTATTTAATTGCATACTGGAGATACACCTTCATTATTTTAAATTATTTAATTTACTTAATTTAAATTATAAATTTTATGTCTCTCATGGATTTAAACAATGAAAATAAATGACTTTTTAAACTATTTTCGCTTCAAACAAGTTTTTGTAGGAGTTGAGAAAATACAACTTCACAAACCCTGAAGATCACCTACATGCAAATAACCTGTCACAAAAGAAGAGATGGAGACAAAAAAGCAAGGGTTGTCTGAAAATTGAAAATGTATATATCAGAGAGAATGAGAGAATGAATTGATATGAAATACAATGGGATCAATCCTTATAAAAAGGAGATCATGCAAACCCTAATAAAACCCTAAAAGAAGCCCTAATAGGAAAACATTTAATAATTAATATAATTATTAAATGCCACTTTATGCAAACTAATGTGAAATCTTAAGAAGGGAATAAAGGTAGCTTAATCAACATAATTAAGTTAAAACCTTTACTCTAGCACCCCCCCTTAAGATGAGCAACAGTGCAGCTACAAACAAATGCAAGAAAACAAAGGTAACTACAATGCAAGAAGGAAAACATGGGTCTCGACAACTAGGCCAGATCAGGTACCCAAATACAACCAAATCTCTGTAAAGAGGAGAAATAGAGAAAACCTCATGGGAAAAAGCTCTACTCCAAAAAGAGATGTAGAAAGCCAAGAAGAACATCACTGAAGTAGAAGAAGCTGCAAACAACTGTCGAAAGATGACTGCTATGGTGCTGAAAAACCTCCACTGAAGATAAGATGATTAGGAACAAGAAGACAACAATCTACATAAGTGCCCATACAACACTACTCAAATCAGATGGCAAACAAAGGAAAACACTTGGAACAAAGATACATATGGCACAAGAACCAATAGTCTGAAACACTAATCAACTGAGAATGGAAGATCCTTTCCAAGGCAAAACCAAGGAAGAATTAGCACAAACAATATAATACCCCCCCATAATGCTGAACTAGGAGAGCCTGACAGATCCACTGAAATGATGTGAAACACCCTATAGTGCATGAAGGAGAAGAAACAACATTTGAAAGTGCACAAGAAAGCACCTGCAACTGAAAAAGTGGTGTGCAAAACAAAGAACACATGCATGAGGCTGAAATCATATGGATCCACTGTTGTCATGGAGGGACACTCACCAAACAAAGATGTGATGGCAAAACAAAGGCAAACTACACAACCCCTCATAACACTTTATAATAAAAGTGTGAGTACAAAATATGGCACAACCTTATGTGCAAAATCCCCAAAAATGCATGTACAATAGTGTGGCACTTTATCTTAGTGTATTTACATAAAATATATTGGTTACAAATGATGCTCAAAATACCCAAAAAGGACAAAGCTGAAAATACATGAAGAACAACCAAAAAATTGACTGTAGAATGCACAAACAGAAGAATGAAGTGATGAGACCCACACCACTAGAAAGTTGAGAAAACCAGCTTTCCGATGATATCTCGTTTTCCAAAAAAATGATATCATATGCTCAAGTTACGGCCTCTAAAAGAAAACAACTCCAAAGATGAAAAAAGCCAGCGCTGGATTAAATTTGACGATCATATGGTTGTCACAGCAAAAATAATGGTTTAAATTTGATGGCCAAATGACCATCACCGTAAAAGTGCGATGGGACTTATTTTAAAAAAAAATGCTTTTATATAAAATAAAAAATAAAAAAAATAATTTACATAAATTTGAAAAAAAATTAAAAAATTAAAAAATATGTGTGGTAGGAGAGGCATGTGGGCCCACCCCCACAGCACCCTATGTGGGTGCGGGCTACCTGCAGAGGCCTGCACAGGTATGACCTACGCAGTACCCTGTGTAGGTATGGACCTGCACAGAGCCTGCACAGGGAGTGTACCCGCCTGCATAGTTGTGATAGACCTAAGCATGCCTTAAAAAGGCTTTTTTCAATTGCTTTTTTTTTATGATTTTTTTAATTAAAAAAAAATCAAAAATTTTACAATAAAAAAAACCGATTTTTTTTGCAAGAGAAAAAAAAATTAATTATTTTTTTGACGAAAAAAAAGGCGGAAAAATAAATTCCGAATTTTTTTTTCTTACCAGGCAAGCGGACGGTCATACGACCGTATCAACGAAAATAAATTGCCCCAAAAATTGACTTTGTCCAAA
Organism: Sequoiadendron giganteum; assembly: GCA_007115665.2. Taxonomy (NCBI): domain Eukaryota; kingdom Viridiplantae; phylum Streptophyta; class Pinopsida; order Cupressales; family Cupressaceae; genus Sequoiadendron; species Sequoiadendron giganteum. The sequence goes on from CM021105.1 coordinate 551,221,983, forward strand.
ATGGGCGAATGAATAGTCAATTTAGGGGTTTTGGACTGCTATAGACACAATGGCGAGGTCCGTTTGAGCTGAAAATGCTTCAAAATTGCAGGTATGCCCTGGATTAAAAAAACAAAGCCCAAACCCTTGAAGCTCCAAAAATCTTCAAAACAAGAACAAGAAGCAGCGGGTCTGGAGCTTTGATACCATGTAGGAGTTGAGAAAATACAACTTCACAAACCCTGAAGATCACCTGCATGCAAATAACCTGTCACAAAAGAAGAGATGGAGACAAACAAGCAAGGGTTCTCTGAAAACTGAAAATGTATATATCAGAGAGAATGAGAGAATGAATTGATATGAAATACAATGGGATCAATCCTTATAAAAAGGAGATCATGCAAACCCTAGTAAAACCCTAATAGGAAAACATTTAATAATTAATATAATTATTAAATGTCACTTTATGCAAACTAACATGAAATCTTAAGGAATAAAGGTAACTTAATTAGCATAATTAAGTTAAAACCTTTACTCTAATAGTTTTTAGTTGTACTATCTTCAAAAGATTGTGTTTGATTGTTTAGACCATGCATGATTGATAAATGAATCTGCATGTTATATTTTTGGGAAAGTTACCTTCTGGGATGGGTGCCGAATATGGGTAAACAAAGAGTGTAGTTTTGCTTTTCCAAAACTGCTTTATTTGTCGTGCATGACATTTTACTTGGCCAAGTAATTTAAGGACCATTGAAATAGATGCATTTATTGAACTCTCTACCATATCCTAGTATTGAACTTGCTTATTTCTTAAAAGATTTAGAAAAATGAAAATGCTTGGTTTTACTAGTTATACTAGGCACGCACTAGATTCCATCTTGCTCATAGACTGCTTCTTGCTAAGTGATTTGTGCAGGGTCGGGTATTTCCTAATTGACTAAGGAATTTGGAGGAAGCGTAAGCTTCGAGGTTGGGCGGAAAAAGCGCCTGATCCTTGTTCTCGTCTTCTTTGTTGAAGTTTTTCTTTTAGATGGAAGATCAACGGATGACATCTTCTTTTATGCTTTATATATTACTTATCATGTATTGGAGAGCTTAAGACGATTGAATGCCTAAGTCTCGATTTGTAACTAATATTATTATCATCTACTGTATTTAGAATTCTAAATTGTGTAATATGACACATGTATGTATTCAGACTGGAATTGAATATGAAATTATCTTATCGACTTAATGTCATTGTTTTGTAATCGACTAGTTTCTTTGATGTCTAAACGAATGGAATGACGACTATATTTTGAATATAATTGATGTTATTTAAAGTATTTGTCAAAATTTTGAATTTAAGATTGTCATACTTTACAAAAGGAAGAATATGACAGTTCAAGATGCTACTAGAACTATGATGTTGGAAGGAAATGTCCCTCATATCCATTGGATAGAAGCTATGAGTATTGTTGTTTATATCATTAACTGGGTACAAGTCAAAGGTAATACTGGTAAGACTCCTTTTGAGCTATAGTTTGGTCATAAGCCTACTATTAGATATTTCAAAATATTTGGGAGTAAATGCTATATTAGGAGAGATGAAGATCTAGGAAAGTTTGATGCTAGAAGTGATGAAGGAATCCTTCTTGTTTATTCTACTAAGAGCAAGGCCTGCCGGTGCTATAATAAGATATTGAAGAAAATGGTTGAAAGTGAAAATGTTAAGGTTGATGAAGACATTGCTAGACCCTCCAGAACCTGTGGATATGATTATGATGATCAGAATGATAGTACAAACAAGAGTCAAACTTCAAATCAAGTTTGGATCATTCCGGTGAATCAAGAAGATGAAGAAGAAACAAAGACTAGTGAAAGTACAGAAGAGAGACCACAAAAGCCTAAAATTCAAGAACACTCTAAGAATCCAAGATATCAGATTAAATCATTCAGAAAATCAGATTATAGGAGATAAAAATAAAGGTGTCTACACTAGGAGACAAATTGCAGAAGAATATTGTTTAATTTCAAAGGTTGAGCCAAGTAATGTCAATGAAGTATGCAAAGATGAACATTGGATTGGAGCAATGAAAGAAGAACTAAAAAAAATTGAGAAGAGTAATACATGGATTCTTGTTCCTAGACCTAAAGACAAAAATGTAATTGGAACTAAATGGGTTTTTAGAAATAAGCTGAATGAACAAGGTGAAGTTATTAGAAACAAAGCAAGACCGGTATGTAAAGGATACTCTTAGATGGAAGGTATTGACTTTGAAGAAAGTTTTTCTCCTATTGCTATTATTCAAGCTATGAGAATTTTTCTTTCTTATGTTGCTTACAAAAACTACAAATTTTATCAAATGGATGTCAAGTCAACTTTTCTAAATGGTGAATTAGAAGAAGAGGTGTATATTGAGCAACTTGGTGGTTTTCAATTGACTGATCAGGGAGATATGGTTTTTCGATTGAAGAAAGAATTGTATGGACTCAAGATAGCCCCTAGAGCTTGGTATGCCAAATTGGATAAGTATTTGTTGAAGCTTGGATTTAACAAAGGTATTGCTGATAAGAATCTATATTTCAAGATTGATGATGATAAAGATTTGTTTGTGGAAGTTTTTGTTGATGATATCATTTTTGGAGGAGATGATGGTTTGTGCATGAAGTTTTCTAATGAGATGCAAAATTAGTTTGAGATGTCAATGATTGGAGAGTTGAAATTATTTTTGGGATTGCAAATTACTCAAGTGGATAAAGGGATCTTTATATCTCAATCCAAGTATGTGAGAGAACTACTAAAGAAGTTTTGTATTGAAGATTCAAAACTAGTCGGTACACCCATGGTGAGTAGATGTAAGTTGAAACAAGATGATAATTCTCCAAAGGAAAATCAGACTAGATATAGATCAATGATTGGTGGATTGTTGTATTTCATTCAAACTAGACCTGATATCATGAATTTTGTATGCATTGTTGCTAGATTTCAAGCCAATCCTAAGGAATCTCATGTGACTATTGTGAAGAGAATTTTTAGATACTTGAAGGGAACAATTGATTTTGGCCTATGGTATCCTAAAGATGATGATCTTACTTTAAGTTCCTTTACTAATGTTGGTTGGGTAGGAGATGTGAATGACAAGAAAAGTACTAGTGGTGGCGCATTTTTCTTGGGAAAGAAGTTGATTTCATGGTTAAGAAAAATGTAGCATGTCATTTCCTTGTCTACTATAGAGGCATAATATATTGTTGTTGCTAACAATTATACTCAAGTATTTTGGATGAAATAGATGCTAAAAGATATCAGAGTTGTGTATGATGAACCTATTGCCATATTTTGTGACAAATCAAGTGCTATAAACATTTCTAAGAATCTTGTGCTGCATTCAAAGACCAAGCATATATATATCAAGTACCACTTTTTGAGAGATAAGGTGAGTGATAAGGATGTTAGACTGGAGTATGTACCTACTAAGGAGAATATTGTAGGAATCTTTACTAAGCCTTTGCCTAAAGATACTTTTGAGTATCTCGGAGGGAAGTTAGGGGTGATTCCCCTCCAAATCAGAACTAAGATGCATATTCTTTGCATCATTTCGTACATTCACAGTCATATCTTCATCCTGATTGATGTTGTGGTGGCTGCTACTTAGGGGGAGTAGTCAGATGATTCATATATGTGGTTCAGAGCTTATGTACCTTTTCCATTGATGTCAAAGGGGGAGAAGAGTAATGTGAAAAAATATGGAAGAGCTAAAAGAAAGGGGGAGAATAACAGTGTGAACTAAGGGAGAGAAGAGCAATGTGTAAAGGGGATATTGTTGGAAGAAGAGTTAGTTGCGTTGATGGTGTGTTTTTCACATCATGTGTTGCCATCAATGCAAAAGGGGGAGATTTTTAGATAATGTGGTTGTATTTCTAATATGTGGTTGTCATTGATGTCAACACTATTAGCATTAATCTTCTTAAGACTGCATATGTTGAGGATATTGAGAAAATTGTAATAAAATATGTTATAGGTTGTCTGTGAAGCATTGAAGACCAGTATGGTAGAAAGTTTTGTATGTTGATAACTAGATGTTTCAAATTAAATGGTTTTTTCTCAAGCCTATATAGTTAATACTTTGAAAGTTTAAGAGGTGTGCATGAAGATTTGAGCAAGTTATAATTTTTTGTGTTCTAACAACTATTTTGTTATTGCAAATGGTGTTCATGGAAGAAGATAATGTGATTCTAGTAATATGAGTTGTTTCACATGTTCTTGTGGTGTTCATGGAAGTTTCTAGATCATACTCTATCTATGTTGCACATCCACATTGATCATTGTGCTCGCAATCCAAAATTTTCTCTTGTGTGTTCATGTTTTTCATGTTCATGGCCGACAAGGTGTTTGAAGCGTGTTGTGGATCTTCGAGGAAGAATCATTTAAAAAATTTTGTGTTTGAGGACATTGTTTTAGTTCTCTACTATGTTTTGGCCAACCTTGGTTGATGCGTATTGATAATCTTTATTATTTTGGGCTGACAATTTGCATTCATTCTATTATTGTGTTGAAGTTGACATAAATCAATGTGATTTCTTGTTGCGGATATATATAAGTGATTTTTTATCTCATTTGAGACATGTCTGATGCAAAGTATGTGAGTGCTATGTGCGAACAAGGTTTAGATAATTCAAAGTCAGAGTAGAGTGTGAAGAAGAGTGAAAGAAAGTGAAGTGTTCATGTGCTTAACTAGAACTATACTCGGGCATTAGTAGATGCTACTTTCTCAATTCAAATTCTTCAGATGGATTTAATCTTAATATTTTTTGTAAGACAATGTGTCTTCCTTTGAGTAGTGAGCTCTAGGTAGTGCGCCTGAATGCATGTGCATTCCTCTTATATTCTTCTTATACTTTTAACAGTGTATAACTTATGGATTAACCTCCACTGTGGTTTTTCCCCTAATAGGGTTTCCACACAAAAATCTTGGTGTTATGTGTGTTTTTGATGTGTTGTTGATTCATGCTTTCACTATTATTAATCAGATTAGAAATTAAAGGTTAATAAGTTTTAAATTCTATGACAATTGATTCACCCCACATCTCTTAGTTGGTCACTCTTGTGTTTTCAACAAGCTCAACTATTTCCTTAATTGTATGTTATAGAGCTTCTTTTGATAACTCATCTGGGATTTGATGGAACCTTCAAATTTGCAAAATTTGAAATGCCCATGATGTGAATCTGATCTACACACTCATAAATGCCCTTGAAAGTTTTTCCCCAGTGATCTACTTTGGAGGGTCATAATTTGGAGCTAATTGATTTCATGCCAAATCCCTTGGTGAATGTATTCATTTGTCATATGTGAACATGTGTGTTAAATTTCAGCTTCTTGTGACGAGTTTTGATAGGGTTTTGAAGAGAAAAGCTGGAGGGTTCTGGGACTATTTTATTGTTTGCACACTCTCAAGCCTACAAAGTGGCATCTTGTTCAGGCTCATATTTCAGAGCTGGATGATCATCATGGAAAATGGATTGGTGCTCTACATTCCCTTCATATGCATATAGCTCCTGGTCCAATTTTAGATTCATAGGATTAGATTTAATATTTTTACCAGGTCAAAAGAAAATGTAGTTTGTTCTACTTTTACATCTGCATTTCTAGTGTTTCATGGAGGTCAACTTGGACCCTTAATATCTTGTGAAGAATGTGGATTGAATGAAAGACCTCTTGCACATATGCTCAATGGACCTAAACGATGTAGTGTTTCCAGTGGTAGCTTCCCAGAAGGTGATTTGATAATTTTTCAAGGATGTGACTTGGTGTGCTCGAATTGGTTTTTAGTGCAATTATAGAAATGTCTAAGTGAGCCACTTTGGTATTGAATATCTCACACCTCATGATGAATGTTTCCAATCTTTTTGTTGTACCAAATTCTTGGGTCAAATCTCTGCATGCTTGTGCATTTTCATGGCTCCAGGATGTTGTTTGACTAGTTTTCTAGGGTGATTCTGGAAGCTACTAGGCTAGTTTTGATCACTATGCAAATATGCTAGAAAGAAAATTTTAATGACAACCCACTTCAATTTTACTTTCCAGAAGTATGTTGAAGTAGCCTCAGGTCAATTCAAGGTAAAAACTTGTTTCAAAATGATTTTTTTTAGTCAGGCCCACAAGGGGACCCAACATGTGTCACACAACTCAAGGAAAGCCCCTAACATGTAAGAGGATAGTCTTAATGATTGTAATGAAGATTGAAAATGGCACTCATTTTCATAATTCCTAGATGGAAATATTTGTATTCATTTTTTTGGTAACTCTGATAGAAGGAAAATGTCACTCTATTGTGCCTAGGACAAAGATGATAAAATCCCTAATACAGATGGGGAGGGCTAAAGTTAAATTTTTTTTCTTTTTGATAACTTGATTGATGAGGGACATAGGCCCTCAATAATTATCTACATAATCTTTTTGAGTGCTCTTTTCTTTCATCACCTATATGAAGTGTAAAGACTAAAAAACCATCATTGGCTAGTTGCATAAATGAAAATGAAGGTACTGATTTGAGTTACCATGGGGTAAAGTCACAACACTATTCACCTTGTTGGGGTGTTTGAACAATTACATGATGCTGAAAAAAAATCTTTTATCACATTAATGTTGTTTAAGTTTCTTGATAATGGGGATACATATCCTTGGCTTGCAACCATGGCTTAGGTTTGGGTGAGACCTAACTCAGGTTAGTTTTGGTTGAGGATGCACTTAAAATAGATAAGCACTCATCAAATTCTTTATTATGCTTGGCAATATAAAGCAAAAGAAACAATTAAGGCTATAGAAAATGAATCAATGTGAAGAATTATTGTGACATTTCACTCAAAAATTTGAAATAATTTGCATCTTTTCACAATAAGAAGAGGAATTCACAGTGAGGCAATTGATTTTGTGAAAAGACTTGCAACCAAGCTTCTCCTCCACCATGTTTTAGACAAGGACACTTCTGATTATGGAATTCATTTCTACCATTTTCTGAGCATGACCCAATAATTTCTAAATGCTACAATTTTGTGGATGCACAAATGACATAAAGCGAAGGTTGGCAGCAAAAGTTGCAGCTAAACTGTGGATTTTAACTCTGGAAATTTATGTAGCTCATGTTTTTGATAATGGAAAGCACATACAATATAGAAGCATTGGTTCTGGTGTAAAATTTTGAAGGTGCTTAAAATTGATTGAAGACGTCCAATGAATCAACTTAAATGGTATATCTAAAGAATGTGGTAAAGAATCTTGATGGAGCTTTCAAATTGTATGATGAAGCGATGACACGAAGAATATAACATAAAATTGGTACTACAAGTAGCCATCACATGAGCAAGTGAGGAGGAATGAAATCATGCAGAAATGTTAATAAATTATCATGCTAGCTAAGAGGGGCCACTTTGATATTACAAAGGTAATTTTTTTCACATGTACGCAAAGCTATTGTGGGTATGTTTGCACATGTTTAGCTCTGTGCAGGTGGTTGTTGGTGTATGCAGTAAAAATACATCAAAATTATTTAGGGAGATTCTATATTGTGCCTAAGTTTAGTTGTATTTCTACCTAATCTCTTTATATATCCATATACCTATCTTGAATGTATTTTGAAGAAAAAAAACTATTGGCACCTATAGTAAAATGTATACAAATTATTTAGGGATTTCTATTTTGGTTGAAACCCTAATTTCATTACACTTAGCCCAATTATAGTTTGAAGTGGCAAGCTTGTGGAAGAACAATATTGAGCACTATTGAATGTAGTGCATTTGGCGCACTCAAGTCACAGGCTACACTGTGTGATGGAATTACAACACAAGGTTTTCATTTTCAACATTTTAAGTGTGAAAACAAGTTGTTGAAAGTTCCCTTCAAATGGTGTTAATTTTACATATTGACCACTATAAAAATTCACATTGTCCATGAAAAGGCAATGAACTAATGAAGCAAAACAAAAAGTTGATGAAGAACACATGATTCAAATGGTGTAGGCATTGAAACTAGGTCATTTCATGTTTATATTACACATCATTTTTTGGTGTCACCATTTCCACAGTGTATTTGCAATGGGCGATACCACATTATCTTCATTGTGCATTGCTCTTTGATGCTTTCATTTTTTCATTCTATTAATGATATGTGATGCTTCATTTTTTATCACTCATCACTATTCCATTTGTAATCTGCGATGTGTTTTGAGGAACGGTGGGCCCATGCCTATTTTAAATAAAGTGTAAGTTAAAATGAATGGGCATGAGAATTAAGTTCTCTACAACCAATAAAAAGAACTGAAATTCTTCAACATGTAAAAATAAAAGGCTTTGGATGCTCGAGGAAAATATAAAGTAAAGATAAGAATGGGAAGATTATTTTATTGCCTGGTGCTATATAATTAAAGCCCCCATAAGTAAATGATTTTAAATTATAAATGCTGGGCATTTAAAATTTGTAAACTCACGAGTAAATGGCTTTCTACAACAAATTTAAATTTTAAATCCTTCTCAAAAGTTAAAATTTAAATTAATGTGCTAGGCAAATAAATGCAAATGCATAAGTAAAAGCCTTCACAAGTAATTTTTTTTAGCTGCCACAAATGTAAAAGGCTTTGTATTGTTGGGAGAGAAGAACGTAAATTGCACATGTGAAGTGGAGATTTTACAACCAAGGGTTTTTTACGGCATATAAAGAATGAAGGCTTTCATTTAAGATATTTTTTAGCTACAAGTAAAAATAAGATATTTTCAACTAAAGGGTATATTTGAATGATGGTTCTACATGGTGGAGAACATTTTTCTATTGCTGGGAAAGTCAAGCAAGAGGCATGAATCAATGAGTAGATTGAAGATTCTTCATGAGATGGAGGTGGTTACAGATCAAAGGAGATGAAGAATCTAGGTGTCACATGAAGATGCAGTTGTAGGGTTTATTCTTCTCCTTCTTATTCTCATTTTTCTCCAGCTAAAGGGGATTCTGAGAGATTTAATTTTTCCCCCTAGTTTTTGTATAGTGTAATTTTTGTACAAAGTGGCTTTGATAGGGTTTAACTTGTTCTTCAAGTTTCAGATTTAAATGATGCAATTTGTTTTACTAATAATGGCAGGAAAATTCAATCTTTAGTTTGATATGAAGAATGTCATATTGTCAATGTCTCCTTTATGTAATACAGTGAATTTTTAATCAAGATAATCAAATATTGTTGAGGTTTTTAGTACATATTTATTGTAATGATTGTTTAACTGATAGCTTTTATTCATGGAATAAATTAAATTTATCTTTTAGTTAAGCATTGAGAGCATTGTTACTATGTAAGAATTTGGAAGTAGATTTACAATATGTCCTTGAGTGGCTGCATTACTGTAAGACAGTGATGTTTCAGAGGCCATTGAATTAGTGTTTATGTTGTTATCAAGGGATTATTTCATCTTGACCCTATTATGGATAAGGCACCAACTTAATGGGTTTCTTTGTTTAATAAAACTGGAAGGAATCACCATGCTTTAATGATAAACCATTCAATTCTATTTTTCCTATTTTATATGTTATTGGTATTTACCATGTTTTCCATGCTAGTTGATGAAGGTCTCCAAATATCTTAGCCAATGTTGAGTGACATTTCATGTTTCTTGTCATATTCTTGTGAGAGCATTATCTATTGAGAAATACCATGTTGAGTGTGAGTGTGAATCTTTAGGTGTCACTAAAAGGGTCACCCCCTAGGTCCTATAGAACTAGAAGTGCAAGGGAAATATGTTCCAATCTCATTTTCTATTCCAATAGTAGGATTTTCCAAATAAATGACTACATGACTAAAAAAGTTAGTCATAACAACTAAAAATTACTAAATTCTACTAATTTTTTGCAACTTAGTTATAAATGAGTAAATAAATAACTAATTTGTGATAAATATCCAATATACTAAGAGGGGGGTGAATTAGTATATTCTTAAACTTATTAAACAAATACCATCCAATCAATCCAATGCATATGATAATTAAGATAAGCAGAATCATCAATAGAACATGAAGCACAAAACACAAGAGACACCAAAACTTTTACGTGGAAAACCAAGAGTGGGAAAAACCATGGTGAGGATTAACTCACAATATAGTATAACTGGTTATAAGATATTACAAAAGGGTGGCTCACTGCCAAGACTCATTGTCCAAAATGGGAGGCTCACTGCCTGCAAAATGAAGTAACAAAAATGGCTAACCACTAGAATGAACAGATAAATGTACACCTCAAGTGCAGATTTAGTTCCTTTGTAATTCAGATGAATTCACATGCTAGCAGATTACACTTCACCTTTTGCGCTCCCATATCTAGTCTACTAATATTCACTCAACACATATCTCTTACTTCAACTCTACAAAACATCTTATATATATATCTGATAGTCAAGGATAACAATCAGGTCAGCTTAGCAACAATTCAAACATGTGAAATGCAATAGCTTGTCGGCATGGATTATACAACAAAAATTTAATCCATTACATCTTTATCTGCTTGATAGGTCGGCCAACAATAGACCTTATAGAAAAATTGTATACAACAAAAATGATACTAGAGATGACCATGAACAACTATGCTTACAAGTTCCTGTTCATGTATGCATTTCTCAGTCATAGACCATTTCTCAAAAACTAAAGTATCAAAAATTTACTAGAGAGGATTCCAGAGAAAAATATCGAAGGCTAGTTTTGTATTACCAATTCAAAATACCAGATTGATGTGACTTAGTTGCAACTCATATATAAAGGTGACAATGACAACAAAACTTATAACTAGGGATATGATCTTCTTGATTCTTCCAAATATCTCCCCCTTTGTCATTTATGGCAACATGTGCAAAAACAAATATACAAAACTATACAAACTATGCTCTACTTTTCATTCCTCTTCTCCCCCTTTGACATCAAGAACAAAGGCCAAATAACAAAAAAAACATGAAAGATATGTACAAATGGTTCAGAATGTTAAAACACATGGAATAAAACTTTTGTACTCCCATGAGAAGTTATCTAATGCAATTTAAAAATAGAAAAAAGATTTTACCTGGAGGCAAGAGCATTTTGCATTTCTTGTAGAATGCCTTTCCAAGCCATTTTTCTATCCTCCCAACTCTTTTTAGTAGATACCAACAACTTGTTCAAAGATTATAATCAATTAAATTTTCTTCAGCTTCATCCAAAGTATCCAGAGTTAGATCTATCTTGTCCAAATTCTCAGCATTAGCCAAAGAATTGGCTACCAGAGCATACTCCATTCTCACGTTGTCACCAATCAAGACAAATTTTTTAATTATCTCTTCATTTTGTTTTTGTAACATAAAGAAATTTTCTCTGTGCACAAAAATAACATTCCAAGTTGATCTATCTCTATCCATTGATTCATTATAGGTGTTGGAGATAGTGGTCAATTAGGACTCAATGGAGTCCATGATATATTTTATGCTTTGAGTGGCATCAGGCCACCTTATGTAGTATGTAAACACAAAATTAGCTTCATCTTCACAGGTTTTCATAGCTTCAAGGCTCTTCTCTACATTGGCATGTGTCAAGGCACATTTTTTGTGAAGGATCAATAGCCTTTTCTCATCCAGCTTCTCCTCTGCATCTTGTTTTATTTTCTCAATAAGTCTCATAGCATTCTCCTTGAAGGAGTCCAATAGAAGCTTCAAGTTCTCAATTGGAGAGAGAGATGTATCAAAAAATGTATCTAGAGTAACATCTTTTAGGGCCTTAATGGTGTATTCAATAAGCTCAAACCCTTTCTAATGCATTTTTAATATTTCTCTCCTTTCGAATGAGTGAAACACACCACCTAATACCAATTTGTGTACTGGAGAAATCTTTTTCAGGTCTACATAACCTTGATTCATTGGAATTTATAGGAGTTCCAGAGGAATTATCGATTGGAATCTAATCTACTTTGATAACAATCCCTTAAAAATATCATCATCATTGGAGGATTCTCCAGTGGATTTTTGTGATTCTACCACTTGCTGGGATACTTCTTCATTCTTTCCACCAATATCAATAAATTCCATTTTTCTATTTTCTACTTCCTCTGCTTTTTCTTCTTCAATGTTCTCTTTTTCTACATTTTCATCTCCTGCATTCTTCTCTTCCATTTCTTCTGATTTTTCTTCTTATACCTTATCTTCTTCATTTTTTTCTTCTTCCCTTTTCTCTTCTTCTTCATCAGGGTGTATTAGAGGGGTAGCAACATGAAATTTGATATTTTCTTCAACAAGCTTTTCATTTTCTAGATTTTCATTGGCAACATTGATTTTCTGTAGAACATCAATACTACCTATTTTTGGAGGGATATTATTTTCATTTACTTCCAGAGGTTCATTATCATTCACAACACCAGAAGGAGGTTCTTCCACAACTTTTGTACAAGTTTCATTTCTAGGTTTAGAGACTAAACTAGATGCACCAATCAGGCCATACTTTTCCATAGTTTCTCTGATAAGGCTTATTGTTTCCTTCCTTATTTCTCTGATTACTTTCTTATCTTTTCTCATCAAGGTGTTGACTCTTCTTTCCTTCTTGAAAATTTTACCACAAATATTTTTCAAAGATTCTAAGTTATCTGAAGTTAGAGAGAATGCAATTTCTTTGTATTCTTTGTTTCTTATTTTCTCCTCTAACTTGACTGCCTCTACTCTCCTTTTCCTCAGTCTTTCCTTTTGGTGTTTTAAATAATGCAACCCAGCTAAGGCTTTGTTATTCCTTAAGAGGTAGCCAACCTCTATATTCAAGAACTAACAAAGTTAGTGGACAACTAATGAGATTCAGTCAAAGACTGAGATCTCCTAGACTTTTGGCTCTGTGAGACCAAGGAGGGTTTTCCTAAGTGTGTTCATAAGATTTTTTCATTACCTGGTAAGAACACTTCTTCTTATAGATACAGTCTCAATCAATGCAATTAGATAGAAATTATCTTGGTTGTGGAAAACCAAAGAATAAAAAAAATCACTTTAAAGCAACATGACTGAAAATTAACATAAGATTTTCATCTCCAAAGAGATACAAATTGATATATTATATTTGTTCAAATTTTAAACCATCGTGCTTAGAACTACAACCCTATACTCTCAAAACAGGGATCCTGAAGAAATTATCCAGTGCTTTATCCATTGGGAGAGAGTCACATAAAACATAACAGAGATATCAAGGACATATCACTATAACTATTTACACTATGAGATTTTTAGTTATCAAAACAATACTCCTTAAGGAATCCTAAAGACAACATAATAAATATTTAATTCATTTTTAAGCAATTTAATTAACTCATTAAGTTAAAGCAAGAAAATGAGGTACACACTCAAATATACCATTGAAGCTAAATGAATGTATCATTAATAAACTCATTCACAACTCATGACATGAATCTAGGAGAGCAATTGTTCTAATATATTGTCATTTATTGCTTCAATATCTTTAATTACATAAGCAAAGCCTGCTTGTTTTACAATATTCCTACCCCAAACAAAACATACTAGCTAATACCTTCAAGAAAAACCCACAATAACAAACTGATTGTACAAAAACTAAGCCTCCAGATATCAAAATTTGACCCTTAACAATGAGCCATAAAATCTCCTTTATAGGATAGGAGAGCAACAAGCCTCAGGCTCCATTGTTAAATTCAAAATTGAATTTCATTTAAAATGAAATAAAATTTGAATTCACCACCCAAAAAATATTCCTCATCATTAGAAAAAATAGTATATAATCCGAGGAATCAAAAAATGGTTACACCCAGTAACCAATCAGAGAAAAAATAAAAGAGCATGCCACGCATGTACACGTCCACATCCACCAATCAAGCCACCAGAAAATCACCACCCACAAGCAACACATACAAGCACTAGTAATCATTTAGTCAACACACGAACCTGGTACAGGCAACTGCTTCTAGTTCTAGCTTCAGTTTGAGGCAGAACCACTTTATTTTTTCTATCCACATCAACACTAACCCTAGCAACTTGATACAGTGCCATTGTAGTTATTGGTGAAACTACAAGGACCTATTCATCAACACCCATGAGCTCGGTCATGGCTGTAAGAGAGCACCGATAGTCCGAGTCAGTCTTAGACCCATCACCACCAGATCTCAAAGAGAGCACGACAGGAGAATTGTAGCACCAAGACTATTTGCCCGCACCTCAAGCACTCACTTTAGGAGCATCAGGAGCATGTTGTTCCTCCTCGCACCTACTCTAGTACTTCAGTGCACCTCAGACTTGTCCATTGAAGATGCATAGCTTAGAAACTATAAAAAATTCCACTACCTACAAATAGATCAACTCAAATAAATACAATGATAATACTAAGCAATTCATCAAGTATTTATAGAGTAATCTGATGCAAGGAATAATAATTGCCCCAATTCTTGCACAAGCATGCAAACAATTAGTGGTTGATATTGCCACCAAAAATTTATTTCAGGCGTACAGCCCATCATTGTATTTATCAGGAGGCTACCGCTCACACGCAATGAAATCATGAGAAAATCCATTGAAAAACCCGCACCATTAATGAAACAAGTTGCAGAGTGCAAAAATTCCTCACACGGATGAACAATACCCTTTTAAATTTGAACTGTTGATGTGGAACAAACTTGGCAAGTCAGACAACTCAGATCGAGTCAATGAGTGTTGAAAATCCACATCAATGCCTAGGAAAAGCCACATCTAATCCCAACCCACGAAAATAGGAGGTTGCAATCGGGTAGCAGGCCCCACCTAGCCTCATTGTTCCAAGAGCCAAGCCACGTGTCACCTTTTCGCAAACCTCATGGTACTTTTGGAATAGTTACCCTAATCATGTGAGGCCTGCGAGGGATGGTCATCAATAATCCCCATCATTAAATTCTTGCTGGTGAAATGATGCCCACTTGTCACTACTGACACCTCAAGAAAATGCCCCGCTCCTCTGTATATGATAGATGGTGGCATCTCGCACACCTCGCACCACCTAAGTGACATCAGCAGGAAAACCTATGAGGTCTATGAGAAACGGTCTAGATCAAAACCCATGATCAAACGGTTCGCCATGCTGCATAAAACTCATAGAATATACTGGTGGGGCCGGCTAGAATAAACCTTCGACAACATAAGCATTTAAGCCCAAGTGGAAAATAAGAGACCGATAGGTTGGGTGAAAAGGGGTTGGTAAGAGCACGAAGGAAAGGCTCAGTCAGATAACTTAAGTGACCGGTAACCCTCAATAGCAAGTCAACTTTGAAATATAACATGAGGGTTTTGAAAGATACCAATCAATCTTTCATGAGTGATCAAAAACCCTTTACCCAAAATATCATACCTCATTTCTGTTAAAAGTAACCAGTCATGCCCAATTTAGGCAAAATTTTGACAAATTTTAAAAGTACCATCATTTCCCACAAATTTTTAGGAACATCACACATAATGTTGTCCCATTTGGCTTCCAAAGTAATAACATACTTGATGCTAGCCAGAATTATTATTTTTTGATCCTCGTCTCCTGCTAAATTATACAATTCCATAGTGGACTTCACCATATCATCTTGATTCACAAAATTATTTACCAAAACATCAAGTTTATGAGGGGAGTCAGGCCTTACCAAAGAGGTGTTTTTCTCTTCCTAGTCCAACAAAATTTATTCTATAATTTTAGCCTTCTTTGCTTCATGATCATCTGGTTCATCATCTGAAGATGACACATGTTGGACTTTCCTCAAGCCAATGTTGGTTTCCTATGATGCACCTTCACTAGAGGAGACAATCACCCTTCTCTTTCTTGTCAGATTTGTAGTAGGGTCTTCTTCCTCTTCTTTTTGACCGTTTGTAATACTCATATTCTTTTCTTTAGTAGCCTTTTCTTTTCTTCATTTGATAGGGGCTACTAGAGGAACACCTTTCCTTTTTCCAGATTTGGTAGTAGGTCCGGAAGGAGTCGAGCCTTTGCCTTTATCAGCAGAACTGGGTATTGAATTCATTATAGTTGGTCTAGAAGTTGGTATGGAAGGAAGGGTCCTATCGGATCTCCTCACATTAGGTAGTTCAACAGAATTTTATCCTTGAATAGTTCTTGCGCGAGCTAACTATTTAGGTGTGAAACATTTCTTTAGCATTTTCTCCACATTTTTCTTACTCTAAGCTTTTTTCTACTCCAAGTGAACTTCCCTGGATTTTTCTACACAAGTCCAAATCTGGGGTTCATTCGGATCTTTATGACTTTTCAACAAGAGTTGCACATATCCTTCATTATCATCTTTCGATACTTCATAACCTAGAGGATGAATCCATATGGTTGGGGTTCAACTGCTTCTATCATACACTCATCAAAAGATACATGAAATATAATTTCATCTTTGTATTTCTCCACAATCTTTCTTGGAATTCTATCTCTCTCATTCATATTCTTCTTAAACATAGAAAATAATGTCATCATGGCATTTTCTACATTGTTCACATCACCCAAATACTCATGTGCTCAAAAATATGATAGGCAACAGGTCGGGATGAATCCCAACACAAAGTTCCATATTTTATTGGAAGCATTCTCATAAATAAAAATAACAAACATACATTTAGAGAACCAAACCTAAATGGGTACTTCTTTTCCTTTGACATCCTCAAGTTCTCAAGTAGTTATTTCTTGAGAAGCTCACATAGATCATAACTTGTACCATTTACAAACATATCATAACCAGTATAGATAGTTGTGGCAAACACATAGTTCTCTTTGTTGGTGAGTTATATTTTGTGGCCAATCATTATAGCTGCATACTTCACGGCTATATTTTTAATATGTTTTTTCCCTAGAGCTATTTTCTTGTAGGTAGAACTGGTGAGGTTTGATACCATTTCATTTTTCATTGCCTTCAACATAGGTACTAATCTGGTGTCGTAGAGTTTGATGATGGATTTAATTGCTTCCTTATTTATCAGGTGCAGTTCATGAGTCCATAAGAACTAATCATGCTTTCTGCTAAGAACCGACTTTACATATAGGTCATCCACTATAGAACTAAAGTTTGGAAAATTGTTCCAACAATCCAACTTCATCATCATAAGATTTGAGTATTCAGGTTTTACCCAAAATTTATCACCAGTGAGTTAATTCATCCATATATCAATCAGTTTGATATGATTGAATTCTTCTAACTTAACCCTAATGTACATCCTTGTGTCCTCTGTTGGCATGACGATGTGAGGAATCAAAGAGAAGGCACCCAATGGATCATCTTCGAAGACCTTCATCAAATATTTTCTATAGGAGGGCCTAGTTCTTTCTATTGTTTGTACAACTACAGGAGTTTCCATTTTCTAAATTTTGAACAATTAAAAAGATTCAAGAAAGGATTTCCACAAGCTCTTAGAAGCACAAAATCAAAAATACCTTTTTCTTTGTAATTTTTCGAAGCTAGGGTTTTCACTAGTTGCACCTCAATTTTCTCTAAATCACTCCAATTCATTCCCTACTTCTTTTTGAATGCACAAATGATCAAAATTCCTTCATAATTTTTCTTTATAGATTAATGCAATGCCCTAATTCATATTTAATGCACTTGGAATTTGAAAAGCTGGCAAATTTTCTTAGCTACATTGTAAAACCCTAATGTGCTCCACAAATGAGAATACAAGCCTCTTTTTTTTCGGTTTCTTTTCTAAAACCTCTACATACTAATTACTTACAACTTTACTACGTGTCATGGATCTAACACGCTTTCAATCAGGGGTTTCTTAGAATTTTCTACTAAAGCTCCCCCTAAGACCATGCTAGGTCTAGTTACCAGAGGAATCATTTGCACTGAATGAGGGTAAAGATGTATCAGTAGTCTCTGAATCTTCTTTCTTTTTCCATACTTTACTCATTTCTTGCTTAACTTCTTCTTTTTGAATCTTCTTCTTAGGTTCATTCTTTCTTTTCAAAACAAATTGTTTTCCCTTTTTTCTTCTGAATGCCTTTGAAATATGTCCTAGTTTATTGAAATTATAATAGACAACACTTCTTTGACTTGATTGACTTCTATTAAACCTTGTTCAACACCGATTTTCCTTATGCCCATATTTATTGCATGTATAGCAATATCCAACAAAGGATTGATTCATCCTTCCTCCATTAAACCAATTCATTATCAAAGTTCTGCATTCACTAGCTCTATGTCCAAACTTATTATAGCCATAGCATTGTCTGGGGAAAGAACCAAAAAATTGATTCATCCTACTTCTACATTCAATTGCCTTATGCCCAAACTTGTTACAGGAAAAACAATTGACATTGAAATATGGGTATCTTTGTGTATTTGGCTATCTGATAGGTGGTTTTCTTCCTAGATTCATTTTCTACTTTCCTTTATCTTGAGTCTTTTGATCTTTTACATCTTTAGATCTTTCACCTATTTCTAATCCCAATCCTCCTTTTTCTTTAGAAGGTTTTTGTCTAGCAATCAATTCATCAAGCTTGGTGGAGCCTATTTTGAAACTGTCCTCACATACTTTTGCCTTCTCTAGTTTTGCTCTCAGATTCTGTACTTCTTGTTCAATCCTAGAACATTCACCAAAATTGTTCTTTATCTCTTTATTCAATCACTCTTCAATTATTTTGTTTTCTTCCACTTGCAGCTTTAGTCTAGTAATGTCTTCATTTTCTTGTTTCAATTGGCCACTGACTTCTCTATGTCTCTCTTTGAATTTCTTTAATTGTTCCTTCAATTTATAGACACATTCATTTGCATCATCAAGATTCTCTTTCAGATCTTTATTCTCATTTTCAGCTTTTTCAATATCATCAAGAGCAGTCCAGAGTTCTACATTATCTTCCATTTGTTTAGTCTTCAAGTTCTCCCTCAAGTTGTTAGACTTCTCTAGAGGAACCAAGCTCTGATACTAATTGTTAAATATCCAATATACTGAGAGGGGGGGTGAGTCAATATATTATTAAACTTATTGAACAAATACCATCCAATCAATCCAAGGCATATGATAATTAAGATAAGCAGAATCATCAACAAAACATGAAACACATAACACAGGAGACACTGGAATTTTTATGTGGAAAACCCAGAGTGGGAAAAATCACGGTGAGGATTAACTCACAATATAGTATAACTGGTTATAAGATATTACAAAAGGGTGGCTCATTTCCAAGACTCACTATCCAAAATGGGAGGCTCATTGCCTACAAAATGAAGTAACAAAAATGGCTAACTACCAAAATGAATTGATAGATGTACACCTCAAGTGTAGATTTAGTTCCTCTGTAATTCAGATGAATTTGCATGCTAGTAGATTACACTTCACCTTTTTTTCTCCCATATATAATCTTCTAATATTTTCTCAAAAAATATCTCTTACTTCAACTCTACAAAACATCTTATATATATATATATATCTGATTGTCAAGGATAACAATCAAATTGGCTTAACAACATTTCAAATGTGTGGCATGCAATAGATTATTGGAATGGATTAAAAAACCAAAATTTAATCCATTACATCTTTATCTGCTTGATAGGTTGGTCAGCAATAGACCTAATAGAAAAATTATATACAACAAAAATGATACTGGAGATGACTAGGAACAATTGTGCTTATGAGTTCCTATTCATGTATGCATTTATCAGTCACAAAAATAAAATGACTAAATAGTTATTCATTTATTTATTCACAATCCATTTGAATAAATTATTGAAGGAATCAAGAATATAGCCTAGCAAAATACTCTAAAACTTTTGTCAAAATCTTATTTTTAGGCATATCCTGCCATAATGGAGTTTTCATTTTAATAAACATACTCTAAAACATTTATTGAAATATTATTTTCAGGCATAGCCCACCAAAATGGAGAAGTGTTTCAGTAAAGAATGATAGAGAACAGTAAGGAGATGTGTGTGATAGGAGGCATATGATTCATTCTTGCTATGCTCAACAAGGGTTACATTGTTCACGCTACTATTTGTAATCCAAGTATTTAATGAACATATATTTCCATAATCTCAAATTCCTTCAAATGATTTTGAAGTATCAATGTATCCTATATAGGGTTTAGAATGATTTCTTTTAATTTAAAAATATAAATTAGATGCTTTTGAAGTATCAATGTATCCTATATAAGGTTTAGAATGATTTCTTTTAATTTGAAAAAAAAATGATGTATTTGTATGTGATTAGATAATGTGGAGATCTCCTAAATCTGCCCCAACACATTGTCCTCTTTGGCATTGTACTCATTACTCCAACTACTAGGGTTTTGCATGTGACATCTTTAATATCTTCATGATGGTGGCTTTTAAATAGATCTCAATATTTTCTTTAATAGTTATCATGGTAAACCTTGAGTTCCATAATCCATCTTCAATCTATTCTAAGAATGTTGTCTTAAGCTAGACTACATAGTATGCATATAAATCAAGTCCTTCATACCTACCATTGAAAAAACCACTCATTACCTTGCTTAAAATGCTACCACTATAAGCACAATAAAATATTTTAAAATCATGGTTGCCAGTGATTTACCATTAAGGTCACTACTTTCATCAAGATACAATGAAGATACAATGAGATTTTTGTCTTCAAAATGAAGGCATTATGCAAGATAACATTGTGAATTGTTTGTTGTGTACGATTTGATTTTCTTGCACATTTACTGCTTTGCTAACTGCCTTTAAGATTGGATATTGCATCCTTAGCTACAATCTCAAACAACTCACTCACTATCACTTGAAGATTCCTTTCATGAGCATACTATTCCCTATAGACTGCCTACTTACTTGCTATAGGGGACTCATTGTTTCATGGTATTGTGGGTCTTAATATCCTTCAACCTTATTTTCACTACTTCATAGTCCACAAGGTATTATTAACTATTCTCCCATCTTTGATGGGTCTCAAAACACTATAAAAACATGCAATCCACTACCTCCATTATACAATGGC
Source organism: Sequoiadendron giganteum (assembly GCA_007115665.2). Lineage (NCBI taxonomy): Eukaryota > Viridiplantae > Streptophyta > Pinopsida > Cupressales > Cupressaceae > Sequoiadendron > Sequoiadendron giganteum. The sequence continues at coordinate 551,242,908 of CM021105.1, forward strand.
TAAGAAGAAACATTGAACCTATGATTACCACTATTACTTCATTTGGATATTCATTCCTTGATTTAATTTACCTATTCTAACACTACCAAAAGAATTTTAAAAACCCTTAGGATAAGCAAGGGGATAATGAAACTCATGGTTAAAACCTCCAATTTACTATGAAAGGTTTGAGGTTTATTATCTTGTCACTAATCAACCTCCTTTTGACTGTCACACCTCAAGTGACTATCATTCTTCTTACCATAGATTACATTTACAAATGTCACTGAGCTACATAGTGTGCTTGTTATTGGCTACAATCTTTAGATTGCAAGACTTTGTTATTGGCTACAATGTCTCAATATTTATGGTTTATGTTTATATGGAGGCCTAGGGTTTGTACCCTAGTCATGCTCTTACCAATTCTTTTATTGGTATTAAAAAATAGCCTTAAATCTTGGGTTATAAAATTAGTTGTCTTCATAGGGTTGTGGTATGATCATTAAGGTATGCAAACCTGATCAGGGAAATGTATTGTATGTAGCATGGGTCTTTCTTTAATATTTTCCATAATGGTTATTAATAGATCAAATTATTATAGTTTTTGGTAACCCAAGATTGCATTCAAGTATGTAACAAACTTGGTTTGTAGTTTAAGTTGTACACTTTTAAGTGACATTCATAAGGTTTAGAAAATCTTGATCACTCTCTAGAATAGCCCATTAAATATGGGTTGTGCTTGAATGCACTACATAATTTCAATAAAACAACCACTCTGCATATCAACCAGAGGCTCTTTATTGTAGCAAGAGGTAATCACTTTTAGTTAACTCTTGCTAACATACTTTTGGAATAAATGTTAATTAATTGGATTACTTTGAGTGTGAAGAATTTTGTTTTCTGCTTATAATACATTCATTGGGAGCTATAGTCGAAAGATTTTTATTCTTGAACCCATCCTGTAAACTTTCTTTAAGCTACATTTAGGAGGCTTCATTGAATTTTTGTGATTTATACAACTTTTGTTTTGATAATAAATGACATTGGATTCTTTCTAAAACTGAAATGATTTATTAATTATGGTTTTATGATGATTAAATGTTTTATTTAGAAGGGGTTAATATGTGGTATTTTTATGTGCAAGAATAATATATTGTGATGCAACATTCAGGTATGGATGATTTAGGAAAACTTGGATTGCTATCAGTGACATAACTAGGTTGGAGAGTACTCTTAGTTGGCTTGAAACACTTTTGGGTGTTTTCACTTGGAAGAAAAACTCGAGTATAGGAATTTCTAAATATTTGATAGAGGAAGTTCCTACATTATAAAGATAAAATAATAAATCTACTGGTCCAATTTCACATCCAATCTGAGATCTTTAATATTTGATAGAGAAATTTTGTACATTCTAAAGATAAAATCATAAATTTGTTAGCCCAATATCAGATCCAATTTGAGGTCGTGAAGCTCTGACAAAGGAAGTTCCTACATTCTAAAGATAAAATCATAAATGTTATTGGTCTAGTTTGAAGTTTCGATAGAGAAAGTTCCTACATTCTAAAGATAATATCATAAATCTTCTAGTCCAATTTGAGGTCCAATTGTAAGGATGTGTCTTTTCAATTATACTTTCTGGCATTTGTCTTGATACAAATTGTTAATTTAGAGTTATGGTATTGCTTTTCTTCTAATGTTTTCAACCCTCATTTCAAGGAAGAGCTCCAAAGATGGTTCCTTTAGATGGATACTACACTTTTCTGCTATAGGTTCCATCTAGAAACACCAGAAGCTCAAGTACTATCATACTCAGTTACAACAAAGTTTGAGATGAATTTCACTTAGTATTTTACATTGATATGGATATGTTCTAGCCCGTAGTTAATTTTTGTAGCATAATAGATAGCTAAATAGTTTCTCATGTACCGTCGTTTAAAATTTTAAATTTCTATACCTTATACTAGGAGAAAATCATAGGGGGAGTTTATACATAGGACACCATTGTTTCAAATTAAAAAAATTCTAGCTCTTTCACAATTGTTTGCTTCATTTATTTTCTCTAAGACAACCTGCTACATAGAATATGCTCTCAAAATCACAATAAAATCCTTTATTCTAGGATGACTGTTCAAAATCTTTCCCATCATAACAATGAACAAAAGCATCAGTCATTAACCTAAACTTTGCAAGAGTTTCATCAAATTCTACTTTTCCAATCTCTTTTCCATTCTGAATTTTATTCCCAATTTCATCCATGAAGAACTTCCTCAACCTGTAGATCCTATTTTTAGCCATAACTTTACCAGGTGTCGAGGATAGCTTCAAGTTTTTACCCAAGCAAGAATTGAAAAAAAAAATCCTTACCAGATTAAACTCGAATTGCTTCTTGGGTAAAAACTAGAAGCTATCCTCGACACCTGGTAAAGTTATGGAAAACAACAAGATCTATAGGCTAAGGAAGTTCTTCATGGATGAAATTGGGAATAAAATTTAGAATGGAAAGTATAATTTGATGAAACTCTTGCAAAGTTTAGGTTAATGACTGATGCTTTTGTTCACTTTTATGATGGGAAATATTCTGAATAGTCATCCTAGAATAAAGGATTTTACTATGATTTTGAGAGCATCTTCTATACAACAAGTTGTCTTATATCAAATAAATGAAGAAAACAATTATGAAAGAGCCAACAATTTTAAATTTGAAACAATGGTGTCTTATGTATAGACTCCCCTTGTGATTTTCTCCTAGAATAAGGTATAACAATTTAGAATTTGAAACAATGGTATATGAACAACTATTTAGCATATCTGATATGCTACAACAATTAACTATAGGTTAGAACATATCCATATCAACATAAAATAGTAGGTGAAATTTCTTTCAAACTCTATTATGGTAATTTCTTTGTAAGGAAGTTTTCACTCCATGAACAATCTCTATGCACATCAGTATGTAGGTTATTATCTTGATCTCCTCTGTGATCAAAAGAATAGTGAAGTTCATTTCTTAAATCATGAACATTTTGTAGTGCTATGATCTAGTGCTCTTTTACTTCTTACTCACTGTGTTCTCAATCACCATGTGCAAATGACTTAGAGGACAGATATTTGTCACCATTTGATAGTAACTTTCATTTTTTTTGGACTATTTGTTATGATTCAATAATTGTTTGATAGTGTTTTTCCTTTCTCAATCCTATAAGACATAGGACAATTCATAATTTGCAACTCTCTAACAATGGTAAATAGATACAGTAAAGATATTTAAAATTTTAGAAGTGGATTGTTTTTTGAATTGGTAAAGCCTATTTATCAGTTTTATAACTTAAAATTATTTAAGCTATTTGATTAGATAAAATTCATATTATAAATATTTAAAGTACAATAGACTCGAGTACTTAAAATGATTATAGAGAAGTTGAATAATAATTAATAAATCACTATTGATTTGGCTTTTCCTTTTGTGTGTTTACAGGGTTATTTCTTCCATCATTTGTCAGGCCTATTTTGGATTCCATGGAAACAACAAAGGCAGTTCCACATCCAAGTCTAAGTGAGGTGATGACCCATCCTTCTATGATGAAGTTTGCAAGATACACCCAAGAATATATCTAAAAATATCAGATTTTTAAACCTTCATATCTTTGAGATCATTATAGATTTGATTTGATTTTTTGTATAGTTGGACGGATCTAAAAGACTATTGCTTCAAAATGATGTAAATGAAAATTTTATTTGTTCAGAATAATCTAAGGGTGTTATTTTTCACTTGCACAATTTTTTTTTCTACCTTAAGATAACCATTAAAATTATCATTTTTTAATCACAATATTTCATTGTATATTTGTATTTTGTTAGATTGTATTGGATAGTTAATGGTTAAGTTTTAAAAAAAAATAAATTCAGCATAATATAATTTCCATGTACTTCTTTTCATCACTTATAAATCTAAATTTTTGTTACTTTTTGTGATCATAAAAAATAGAGATGATTTTAGTTTCTGTGAAATATTTTCATGCATGTTTGAGATCTCTACAAGGTGATGAAAAAGGCCCTAGCGTCTGGTAGGGTTTTGAGTATCCTTTTTGTTTTGATGTTAATAGTGTCACCAAATTCTCTCCTTGCCCAAATATAGTCACCTAAGAAACTTTCATGATGCTCTTGACTTTAAATTACTTTGTTCTCCCTACCTTCTCACTACAGGTTTGATTCTTCAACTCTACCAACTTCCATTCCATCTCAATTTCTTTTCATGCTCCTGCATATATTCTCTTATAAATTTATTCTTATGACTCTAAAAGCTATCACTAGGTCTATTATGATTGTTAGGTCTTTGAGGGTATATGATTTTCTACTACAAAATCCTATATTGTCATACTTATGATGAAAATTTTGCAAGGATGCTTGCTCACTGACTTAACTCTCTATATATTCTTCATTATGCATTGAAAATTAATGGTTTCTAGTTAACTATTTATTGGTGTAACCATTTCCATGTTTCTTGGGACTCTCATCCCTATAGGATAGTTTCATAAAACTATTTTTTCAAGGTAGCATATTTTCATGAAAAGTTTCATAATACAACAATACTGCAAGAGAAAGAAGACATGGTGTGGTGTAGAAGTAACATCCTACATTACCGTGAAGGATGAGCAATAAATGTGTGGTATGGTGGTAACTCAAATACTTCTCCCACATCCCTACAAGAGCCAACAAGACATGGTGTGGTGTAGCAATAACATCCCGCATTATCATGAAGGTTGAGCAATAATGGTGCGATGTAGCGATAACATCCTACATTAATCCGAAGGTCAAGCAATAATGATGTGATGTAGCGGTAACATCCCACATTACTATGAAGGTCGAGAGGTAACGATGTAGTATAGTGATAACATTCCACATCACCACAAGGATCATGTAAAAATGGTGTGGTATCACAGTTAAACTATAGAAATAAATATCACATTTCTTTAAGGAATTTTTTTGAAACAATTCGCTTGCCTTGTGTATATTGCTTCCACATTTTCATGTATGTCTAGCAAGGAACTTGTAACTACAACATATGAAAACAAAATTCCTTGCTATTATGTTTTGATGGATGTCCCTTTGTTATTACAAGATATCTGACATAGTACACATTATTATAGTGTAAGCCTATTTTTTAGATTGTTTCATTTAGCATCACAAATATTCTCCACAAGAACATTGTCCATGTTTAAAATGATGGAAATGGTTCACATCTCTTAGAACAATTTATCTTGAAACAATCTTGGAGATGAATTTATATGTAGTGTGAAAATTAGAACATACTTGAAGGTTCTTAACAACTCTAATAGTTTTACTAGGGGCCATGTTTAACAAACCAAATGCAATTTCTAACTTTTCTCTATGGTGGCAGATAAACGATTCTTTTTCTTCTATTCCACAACATTGATTAAAAGTATTGAATCTTGAAATACCCTGCTGCCTTCATTTTCCAAGCCAATTTATCCAATTTTGCATAGATCTCCCTTGTTTGTGGATGTGATCTATCTCCTACACAAAAATCATGTACCCATTTATGCCCTTCAATCTAACTACATGTAGGCATCTTTTTAATTCCTCTATCTTTCATCAATCTCCTTACTATTTGAACCTCAACACACCTACCTACTTTTGCACAAATTTTTTAGAGAAGAACATAAGGCACATCATTTTTAGGATCCAACTAAAAAATTAGTGTTGTTGGAATACTTAGCCTATATTCATATATGATCCATAGGAACCAAAGGTTTGACTAGAATCTTAGTAATAATCATTAGGGTGTCCTAAAGATAGCTAGCACAAACACGAAGGTCAACCATGCACACCTAATGATAAAATCTATGTGTAATGAAAGAAGGGTTACTGATGTGTGAATTATGTGCAACCCTCATCAACTAAACCTGCATGACTATATGCATCTAGAACAAAAACAAAGCTTACAATGTCAATGTTCTAGAGTGCTTCATTAATTCAAATATTTTGAGAGCTTCCTTGCAAAATCCATTTTGTGCACATTTTCCAATCATATCATTTCATTCCATGAGATGACATCTCTTTAAGGAATTCTATCAAACAATTCATTTTGTAATAAATTTTGGTGTCAAATCTTTGGTAATTATGGTTAGTTTCATTACATTCAAATTTTGAATTCTGGGAAATTATATATAGTAAATAGATTAATGGTTGTTTGGATAGTGAAATTAGCTCTCTTAGAAATTAACTAAAATATCTAGAAGGATTATTTTAATTAAAGAGGATTATATGGTTATTTGTGTAACAATGATTTATTTTACAGTGCAGCTAGCTTGCTATTTTTATTCAACATACAAGTCATCAAAGTCAAGCACATACCAAGAAGATGGTAATCTACTTCAAAACATCAACCTCACTCAGTTTAGTCTGCTTACATGGGGATATTAAGGAAGTTGGTAAAAAATTAATATATATCATTTTTTGTTTGTGAAGGAGAATCTTGTGAGATTCAATATGGTAGTGGATTAGTAGCCGATCTCTTAAGTAAAGATGATGTCATAGTTGGGAAACTTATTGTGAAACATCAAGTTAGTAATTTTTGGATGTTAAGGCTTCCCAGTTAGATATCAAAGATCTTTTCTCATCAAATTAATTTGGAATTTATGTATAAATGGATTCTTCCATGGTGTAGGTCTTTACTTCAATGACACATGAACCAGGGTTGACATTTTTGTTTTCTAATTAAGTTCGATGGCATTCTTGGGCTTGTTTTCCACGAAATTTCTATTGATAATGTTGTTCCAGTCTGGTTAGTGTTGATATCCTTCATTATTTAATCTGAGCATATCAACTTTCTTAAACTTTGAACAAGGTTCTAAAATCAAGGGTTCAATATGCATATTTCAAACCTATGTTGAACACTAGGTTTAAGGCATTCGTTGACAAGGCTACAGTTTTTTAATTCATTTATCTTTCTGCTGTGTTTGGAATTTCTTTTGTAAACTTGCAATGGGTAACTACATGGATCTATGACACAATTTTGCCTCTTAAGATGCCACTTTTTTTTTAAATCAGAAAAATCTGATTTGCACGGGAAAATGAAGATAGTTACGCTCAAAATTTGAAGATGCAGCAAGAATAAAAGTTGAAGTGCTCCGAGTCTAGTTTCTAAGCTACTATTTTTTTTTTGAAATTAATAAATATTAAGGTTCTCAAAAGGGGGCAAAAAAAATCCTATTTTTATCAAAAAAACAACATAGTGCTTGAGGACTCCCCCCGTTTTGATTAACTTTTTTAAGAATTTCAAAAATCCCAAAAGTGAGAAATTATCTAACACCATGTAGTTTATCCTCGTTCTTTTGGATAATTATTTTATTCAATATATAATATTTTATGAATTTTCAAAGTGGATACATCCTGAAAAGTTGAAAATTGAGCGTGCTCCCCCCTAATTTTTTTGAAAAATAATCGAAAATTTACTTTTTTTTTGTGTAGAATGGAGTCTAGTTTCAAAAAATTTAATTTGTTTCACGTTTCGATGAATGAGTAAAAATATATCCTAAAACTAGTACATGTTGGTTTTTGACCAAAAAAGGATGCATTTACAATAGAAGCTATGGATCAAAACCGTAACTAAATCAAAATGAAAAAAGAATTATATATTTAGATAGCTAAGAGAGAGCTTAACACTATCACAATTTTGTTATAAACTTGCATTGAAAGATGTGTAAATGAGATAGGGAGCACAGATGAAAATATGAGGAAATTTGGCACCCTTTCAAAAAATCACATCTTTTCCATGAAATTGTTGTCCAAATATTTGGGTTGTATGCCCAATGAAAAATCTAACCCATTGGGTTGGTATTTCCCAATGCAACCTATTTAGTGAGCACTAAATTTGGCACTCGCCAAATATCATTCATGACTTTTGGAATGCATTTTTCTAAACTCTTTCATTTTGTCTTTCTTTGCCAAGGAGACTATATACATGAAATAAACATTTAATTCTTTTAATTTAAGCAATATTTCATGTATATAGGTAGGATTTTTGAGAGTGGTTTCAAATCTCTAAGAGTTATAATGGAAATTCTATTTTTCTGAAGATCTTAAAAATTTCAGACTTAGTCAAATTTTAGTAATCAACATGTCAAATTTTAGTAATCAACATGTCAAATTTCAGTAATTAGGAGGTAAAATTTTAGTAGTTAGCAAGTTGTATCATCTTTCTCCCTCACTCTCTCCTTCTCTCTACTCTTTATCTCTCCACTCCATCTCTCTCTCCCTTCCTCCCTCTCTCCCCTCTCTCTCTCACACACCCCTCTATCTCCTCCCTACATCTGCCTCCCTCCCTCCCCTCTCTACTTCTCTCTCTCTACATCTCCTTCCCTCTCTTGATGCAGGAGAATCCTTGGTTCTTTGAAATCTTGCATCAACCAAAAAAATATTTTCATTTCAATTTTTTCTTGTTCAGTTCAAGATGGCAGATTTAGTGGATCTATGTTTTCATCATCGACATGTTCTTTTCCCATTATTCCAAGATTTTAGAATGATTGGATCTTTTTTCTGAAAGTTATCACTTCCAGATTAAGTGACAATTTCTAGAATAGAGCACCAAAGAAATTTCAAGCCTAACAACTAGTTTTGTCTCATGTGGATCCTTCATGTAACTTGTGGATCCTTGCAAGGTGTTCAAAATTATTCTATGGAGTGTCCTCAACCTTAATTTTGGTCCACACTTCATCCTATGCACTTGTTGAGGAGAAATTCAAATATAAGGCCAACCTATTTCATGCACACATTACATTTCCTTCATCGAAGATTGTAATGATCTTTGGTTGACGTGGAGAATTCTAGATCTCTGAATGTGATATAAATCATTGTAATGGATCATTAGGAAAAAAAGTAGAATGAATATTGGATACGATATGTAGAATTTTGGCTCGTATTAAGGAGCATATAGGAATATTGTATTTCGAGCATGTTGCATTAGGCCTGTGAGCTCAATCTATGAACCCGGATGTTTCCGGCTGATTGTAACTAAAATTTTTGGTAATAAGAATGTTTGAATATGCATTTACCTCCATTTTCCATGTGGCTTCTATTGTATAACTCTTGTTGCATAGTCCAAACTATTCTCTTTGAGGACCCTCCTACAGTGAATACACCAAATTGGTATCAGAGTGAGATTCATTCCATGAGAGATCATCAAAGTTTGTGGAGTCTTGTTTATGATTTGTTGTGGGGTGGCGGATTGAGGATCCAACTTGTAGCTACAGAGGACTTGTTTAAAGATGGTGGGAAGAAGAAATGGTAGAGGAAATGGAGCACGTGAAAATGCAGACCCAACTATAATGGAGATGTTGAGAGGAATTGTTGCTAGATAAGTAGTCGAAATGGCCTAGAGGAGAGTTCGACTAGTTGATGATGTGAGATGAAGAGGTAGAAGAACAAGAAGAAGGGGAAATAGAAAATCAGCCTGGCCTTGATCAGGGAGAAGAGAGGTTCATAAGAGCCCTAACCAAAGTAATTACTAAACCACATTTCAATCCACTGGATTATAGTGGTAAGTTGGATTCAGATGAATTGCTTGATTGGATAATTGAGATGGAGAAGTATTTTTATTTTGAAGGTATCTTCGAAGAAAAGAAGGTGAAATTTTCTCATACAAAGTTGAAAGGACATGCATCCCTTTGGTGGGAACATTTGCAGATAGATAGGCAAAGAAGAGGAAAGGAGAAGATAAAATCATGGGATCAGATGGTGAATAAGTTAAAGACGAAGTTTATGCCTGCAGACTATCAGATCAGTTTATTCTATAAGTTACATAATTTGAAGTAGAAGGAGTCAAGTGTGATAGAGTATACTAAGGAGTTTCACAACTTGAATATCAAATTCAAACATTTAGAGGATGAGACCGAGCAAGTAGTCAGATATGTGAATCGATTGAAGCTGTTTATATAGGATGAAATCAGTTTGATCAAGTTGTTAAGTGTGGAGGAGGCATATGAATGTTCCCTAAAATAAAAAGAGAAACTGAATAAAAGACATGAGTAGAGACAAAGAGGAAGAGGTGGAATATTTTAGAGAGGAATATTTTTTACTGGAGGAGGAAGAGGATATTTTGCATATTAGAATAAAGATAAGGAAGTCAGTAAGAATGATAATCCATACCCTAGAGTTGATGGAAAATCTAACCAGAGAGGAGGATATGGTGGTTACCCTAATCAGGATTATAGAAAAGGTGATAGAGGACAAGAGAAAAGAGTATTCAGGGGAACTTTTTTTAAGTGTGGTTGAGAAGGACATAGAGAATTTGAATGTAATTGGGGAGATACAAGCATACAGATAGAGAATAGTAGAAGAACAACCTTTTCTAAGGAGGATCATGTCAGATCATTTAATAAACTAGAATAGGGAGAAGTGTCGGTGAGCATAAGAGTATTGTGTTAAAGTGAGATGGTGCAGGAACCGTTGTAGAGAAATTTTTTGTTCTAGACCAAATGCAAGGTAGCTGGTAAATGTTGCAAAGTGATTATTGATAGTGGAAGCTCTGAGAACCTCGTTTCTGAAGAAATGGTGACTAAATTGAAGCTAGAAAGATTGAAACACCTGAAGCCCTATCAAATAGCATGGATTGAAGTTGAGCATAAGATACTAGTAAGTGAACAATGTTTGGTTAAATTGAAGATATGAAATTATCATGATGAAGTTTTGTTTGATATCATGCCTATGGATGTATGCCATGTTATTTTGGGAGGGCATTGGAAGTATGATAGATAGGCTATTCATGATGGAAAAAATAACATATATACCATTGTTGCTAATGCGATGAAGAAAACTTTGTTTCCATTGGAGGATGTTCCTAAAGTTGAGGTTTGTACAAATGCGAGAATTTATTTGGTTGATGGAAGGATATTTTTGGATGGACTGAGACATGAGAACATGTGCTATTCCTTGGTTCCTAAGAATTCTGAAGACTTGAAGCATGTAGAAGAACAACTAGAGCAGATAAAGGAGTTTCTCGAAGAATATGAAGCTATCATTTTGGATAATGTACCTAATGGATTGCAACTTATGAGGAATATTAGTCATTGCATGGATTTGATTCCTAGAGCTAGTTTTCCAAATAAAGCAGCACACTAGATGAAATTTAAAGAGAATGAAGAGTTGTATAGACAAGTGCAAAAGTTGTTGAGGAAGGGTTTGATCAGAGAAAGCTTAAGTACTTGTGTAGTACCTGCTATGCTAGCACCTAAGAAGGATGGAGAATGGAGGATGTGCACAAATTCTAGATCCATAAACAAAATCATAGTGAAGTATAGATTTAATTTTCCCTAGATGGATGACATTATGGATTGTTTGAGTAGAGCTAAATACTTTACAAAGATAGATTTGAAGAGTGGATATCATCAGATCAGAATCAGAGAAGGGGATGAGTGGAAGACAATATTCAAGAAAAATGAAGGATTGTATGAGTGGTTGGTGATTCCTTTTGGACTAAAAAATGCACCGAGTACTTTCATGAGGCTGATGAATGAGGTATTGAAGAATTTCTTGGGTAAGTTTGTGATTGTCTATTTGGATGAAATCTTGATTTTCAGTAAGACTAGAAAATAAAATTTGTTGCATATAAGAAAAGTTTTCACTGATAAATTTGACTCCAAATTTTGACGAAAGTTCATCAGAATTATTTTTTATCGATTTTTCAACGAACTTTGAAATGTCGAAATTCCAACCCAGTCAATGATGCTAGGTTAGAATTTCGATGTTTCAAAGTTCATCAAAAAATCAACGAAATAATTCTAATGAAAGTTTATCAAAATTCCAACGAAATTTAGTTGGAATTTGGAGTCAAATCTATTAGTGTTTGCAGAGGTTGAGAGAAGAGTAGTTGCTGATAAAGATTAAGAAGTGTAGTTTCATGAAGGAAGAATTGGTATATCTAGGATTTGTGATATCTGCTAATGGATTGGAGATGGATCCTAAGAAGGTAAGAGCAATTTTTGAATGGCCTACTCTGGAAGGCATTGGAGAGGTAAGATCATTTCATGGATTGGCTAGTTTCTACCAAAATTTCATTAGGAATTTTAGTTCTATTTGTAGTCCTATGGCATAAACAAGCAGAGGGGATAAGAAAGATTTTAGTTGGATATCTAGAGAAAACCAACATTTTGAGTTGTTGAAATAGAAGGTGATTGAGCAACCTATGTTGGCTTTACTAGACTTTAATAAGGTATTTCAGGTAGACTATGATGCAAGTGGAAATGAAATTGGAGTAGTATTAAGTCAAGAAGGAAGACTGATAGCTTATTTTAGTGAGACCAGGAGTATTTAGTGTATGACCAGGAGTTTTATGCCATAGTTCAAGCCTTGAAGAAGTGGAAAAATTATTTTTTTCCTAAGGAGTTTGTGTTGTATACAGATCATTAGGCATTGTAGTATTTGAACAGTAAGTTGAATCAGAGACACATGAGATGGGTGGAATTTTTGCAGAGTTATACTTTTGTTTTGAGACATAGGAATGGAAAGTCAAATTTTGTCGATGATGCTTTGAGTAGGAGAAGGAATTTACTGGCAAAGATGAGAATGGAGGTATTAGGATTTGATGAATTGAAGAACTTGTATGAGAAAGACCCAGATTTTTCAAAACCTTGGAGAGCTTGTAAAGAACTAGTCTTGGAGGATAGGAGTTAGTGGTTGGATTATTTCATTTAGGAGGATATTTTGTTTAGAGGGAATCAATTGTGTATACCCCGAATTTCAATGAGGGATAGCTTGGTGAAAGAGAAACATAGTGGAGGATTGGAAGGACACTTTGGAATTAATAAGACAATAGCATTGGTAAGTGAGAATTAATTTTTTCCACAAATTCATAAGGATGTTAGGAAATTTGTGTAGAGTTGCAGAGTTTGTCAAGCTACAAAATGGAGTAGTTAGAATGTTGGATTGTATAAGCCTTTGATAGTTCCAAAGAGACCTTGGGAGGATATTAGGATGGATTTCATAATTGGTTTTCCAAAGACACGGAGAGGTAATGATTCTATATTTATGGTGGTGGATAGATTTTCTAAAATCACACATTTCATACCTTGTAAGAAGACAACAGATGCAATACATGTAGTAGACTTGTTTTTCAAGGAAGTGGTCAAATTGCATGGATTACCTAGGAGTATTGTTTTACACAGAGATACAAAGTTTGTTGGTTACTTTTGGAGGACACTTTGGAAGAAGTTAAAGATAGATTTGAAGTTTAGTTCTAGTTATCACCCACAGACTGATGGATAGATAGAGGTAGTAAATAGGAGTTTGGGGAATTTACTGAGATGTTTGGTTTGGGAGAAGACCAAAATTTGGTATTTGTTCCTTGCACAAGTAGATTTTTCTTACAATAATTCAGTGAATAGGAGTACTGAAAAGACAACTTTTGATATTGTTATTGGAGTTCATCCTAGAGGTATATCAAAGTTGCAAGACATCAGTAAGGAAGCTAAAAGGAGTGCAGAAGTAGAGGAATTCGCAGAACATATGAAGAAAGTACATACTCAAGTAAAGCAATGATAGGAATATATGAATTGGAAGTATAAGGAGCGAGCAAATGAAAAGAGGAGACATAAGGAGTTCAAAGTTGGAGATGAAGTGATGGTGTATTTGAGGAAGGAAATATTTCCAGTTGGCACATACAATAAGCTCAAAATGAGGAAGTTTGGACCCTATAAGATTTTGAAGAAATTTGATTCAAGAAATGCATATGAAGTAGATTTACCGGATGGCATGGGTATATCACCTATATTCAAAATTACAGATCTACATCAGTATCGTGAAGTAGAATTTAGTAAAGATAGTAAAGAAAAATTGGAAAAGCAGTTTCCTAAACAACAATCAGATGAGATAGAAGAGATTTTTGATATTAGAAATGGGAGGAAAACATGTGGAAGACAGTACAAATAATATCTTGTAAAGTGGAAAGGTAGAATAGTGGAGGATTCTTCTTGGATTTCTCAGGATGAGGTAGACTGTATTGGTTTTCCTTTATCCCCAAAAAAGTGAGGGACTTACTTTTCAAATAACCTCAGATGTCTAATGGAGGAGCATCCTTGGTTCTTTGCAATCCTGCATCAACCAAAAAATATTTTCATTTCAGTTTTGTTCTTGCTCAGTTCAAGATGGTAGATTTAGCAGATCTATATTTTCATCATGGACATGTTCGTTTTCCCTTATTCCAAGACTTTAGAATGATTGGATATTTTCCAGAAATTTATCACTTTCGGATTAAGTGACAGTTTCTAGAACAAAGCACCAAAGCAATTTCGAACCTAATAGCTAGTTTTGTCTCTTATGGATCCTTCCCATAACTTGTGGATCCTTGTGAGGTGTTCTGAAATATTCCATGGAGTTTCCTCGACCTTCATTTTGGTCCAAACTTCATCCTATGCACCTGCCAAGGAAAAATTCAAATTTAAGGCCAACCTATTTCACGCACACGTTATGTTTCCTTCATCGGAGATTGTAATGATCTCTGGCCAACATGGAGAATTCTAGATCTCCAAATGTGATATAAATAATTGTTACTGGTAATAAGAATGTTTGAATTTCCATTTTCCTCCATATTCTATGTGGCTTCTATTGTGTAACTCTTGTTGCATGGTCTCGAGTGTTCTCTTTGAGGACCCTCCTATTGTGACTACACCATCTCTACTTATATTTATCTCCCCTCTCTCTCTCTTTACCTACCTCTCCCTCCATCACGTTGTATCTCACCTATGTCTCCCTCCCTACCTCTTTCCCTCTCTAATATCTATCTCTCCCCTCCCTCCCTCTACCTAAATCTCTCTCTCACTCTCTATCCTTCTCTTCCCCCCCTCTCTCTCTAACTCTCTCCTCTCTATCTCATAATTATCCCTCCCTCCCTCTCACTCTCTCCTCTCTATCTCACCACTCTCTCTATCTCTCTCACACAAACAAACCTCTATATCCCTCATTAACACTCCCTCGCTCCCTCCTTCCCTCTTTACTTCTCTCTATCTCTCCTCTCCCTCCCTCTCTTAACCTGACCCTCCCTCCCCTTCTTTTTGTCTCTCCTCCCAATCTCTCTTGCTATTTTCCCTCCCTCCCTCCCCCCTCTTTCTATCAATTTCTTCTTTTATCTATATCACCATTTTCCCTCTCTCTCACTCACACAAACCTCTATCTCCCTCCCTTTGCTCTCTACTGTCTATCTCTCCCCTCTCTTTCCCTCTCTTTATCTACTCTCCCTCCATCACTCTCTCACTCCATCCCCCTCTATGTAACCTATTTCTCCTTCCCTACCTCTTTCCCTCTCCACTCTCTATCTCTCCTATCCCTTCCTCTACCTACCTCTCTCTCTATCTCTCCACCCCTCTCTTTCTCTCTCACTCTCTCCTTCTCTCTATCTCACCATTATCTCTATCCCTACCTCTCACTCTCTCTTCTCTAAATCACCATTCTCTCTCTCTCCCACTTTCCCTCCTTCCCTCTCACTCCCTCCTCTCTAAATTACCATTCTCTCTCTATCCACCTTTCCCTCCTTCCCTCTCTCTATCTAACCTATCCCTTTCTACCTCCCTCTCTCTCTCTCTTTATCTCTCTTTATCATTCTCTCAACTCTCTACTCACTATCTCACCACTGTCTCTCCATATCACTCTCCCTCCTTCCCTCTCTCCCTCCTATCCCTACCTCTCTCCTTCCCTCTCTACCTACATATCCCTCCTATTGGAACTCTCAAATTTTGAAAATTTGAGGTGCCCATTTTGAGAAATTTGCCTCTACACTTTCAGAAGTGCACTTGAGGGGTCAGTTTGAATGACCCACTTTGGAGAATCAGAATTTGAGGCATGTTGATATCCAAGAATAGCCCATTTGCAGACATGTTTGATTGACATATGTGAATGTGCATGTCAATTTTCAGCTTCCAATGATAGGTTTTGTCATGGTTTTGAAAAGTGAAGCTGGAGGGTTTTTGCACTGTTCTGATGTTTGCAGGTTGTCAGTTTTGCGAAACAGCCTCCTGTTTGAGCTTGGATTTCATAACCAGTTGATTGTCATGTCAAAATGAATGTTGTTATGTTTTCTCCATACCTAAATGATATCGAATGTTAGTTTTCTGAGCCTCATGATCTGATTTGCTATTTTTAGCAGATTGAAACCAAATGCAGTTTGTTCAGTTTCACATTTGCATTCCTAACAGCCTTTCTGTCTGGTCAAATTTGATCATTAATGTCTTTTGATCAAAGATGTTTCATGGAATTTCCTTTTGCACAAGTTCTCAGGGTACCTTAATGAACTTATGTGTCTGATGGAAACTCGCCAGGAGTTGTTTCACTATTTTTACAAATTGGTAGTTAAGTGAATTTTAATTGTTTCAGAATAGTTGTTGTTTCAGAAAAGTTCAGCTAAGCAACTTTGTGGATTAATATCTTCCACCTCATGATACATTTTTTTGAGTCATTTGTTGCACTGCATTCCTGGATTGAATCTCTATAGGTTTGCAAGTTTTTATCACTTTGGGAGGGAATTCAACCTGTTTTCAAGGTCGATTTCAGGGCCAACTTGGCCAGTTTGCACCATTTTGCAATAGGGTCAAAAACTGAGTTTTAATGAAAACCCATTTCATGTTTTCATTCTAAAAACATTAGAAGCTGCCTAAAATCATTCAGGGGAAAAGTTGTTTGAAAATGATTTTTTTTTTAGTCAGGCCCACAAAAGACCTAACATTGCATCAAATCATCCAGTGACAATGTGAGTTACAGGTCCTGAATATTGATCTGGATACTCATCATTATTGTGAGTGCAAAATTATTGATTGTGTACTTTGAGCTGATTTCCGAAAAAAGAGGGGAAGTCTTATTGTCTGAAGAAGTTGATATGGGTGATTCTATTGGCGATGCTCCATTTGAACTTGGCATGGGATGATGCTACAACACTGTATACTCGTGTTCAGTAATTTGAACAACTTTATGGTACTAAAAGGAAGAAAATCTTGCAAGCAAGCCGGTACTGATATGATTTCCTAAATTGTGTGCATGCATATCTTTGTTTGGAAGCCATGGCTTATGGCTCTAAATTGAGTCCAACCAAGATCAGTATTCATGGTGAAGGCAGTTAAAGTAGGTAAAATAGATTCATCAAATTCCTTATGTTTGCTTAATGGATGGACTTGAGGATGCCAAACTTATTTTGTTAAATGGTGATGTGCCCTCTGGTTTAGAAAGGTGATACTTGACAAAGGATAAGTATATACATGTATTGTGCAAGTCAATGAAGAAATCTTGTTCCCTTGCTGTTGCATTTGTATTTGTATCTATCTCAGGGGTTGATTGGCACCATGGGAGAGGGATTTTGGATTGAATCAGCAATTATGATGATGGCACCATGACTATCTTGTAGGATGAAATGCCATTTGTATTTTTAAGGCTCGAATTTATCATGGAGTGGTGATGCTATTTTAAGAGTTTTCTTTTTCAATCTATAGAGGGCATGAGTGTTGACAAGGATATCATATGCAGCTTTTGGAAAACAATTAAACAATCTCCAAGAACATTATTGGGAAGAAACATAATTGCAGTGGCAAATTGTGGTAAATTCATTTTTGAACTTGACTCTTTGCATAACTACTTGTGCCATGAGAGGAGGGCTCCTTAAAGCAAGTTTACACACCGTTCACATTTCTTGGAGAGGCCAGATAAGTGTATTTACAGCATGCACATGAGAATGTATATTGAAAAGTATTTAGAAACTTTCTTGCAAATGCTATATGGTGGGCGCAACCAGCATGTAGAGAAGCCCGCACAACAAGGAGGTCTGCACCAAACAAGGAGAAGACCAGAGGGATGGGTGCAGTTAGTAGTGATGGTGGGTGTGGCCAATTGTGAAGGGCTCAAACCAGGTGAATGGTTGGCATGCCTGGCAGCTGGGAGGCTTGCGCTAGGTATGGAGGGCTTGGCCAAGTTAAAGTTGAGAATGTCCAGAGGATGGAGAGCCCACACCATGAAATGGAGGCACAAGCCAGCAAATAAGGGTGCAGCCAGTGGTTGGAAGGAAGCACACGCCTGGCAGTTGGGAGTTTTGGAATAAATAAAAAACATCCATCAGACAATGTAGAATGAAGCTTCCACCCTGAATACACCAGAGCTTGGAGATGCATGAACAAAACAGAGGATTAGGGCAACACAAAGGTGAAACAAGATCAATGGTTAGCAAACGGGGTTGGCTCCAGCCAAATCTCCGCTATCGCCCGCCATATCGCAATAAGGATGTTGATTGCAGGATGGTGATTGTGTGAGTGCGGGGAAGTGGTGGCTTTCATATAAATGGTGGGCCCCTTAATTTTAAAGGTCTCAGGTAAAATAGGGGAGTCATGTATTAAGAGAGGAGAAATATAAAACATTTAAAATTAAATGTTTTGCTAAGACTGTTGTCAAATGATATTAAAATGGGGGTGGGGCCCGTTTTATTTTCTCGGGTGAAGTTTTAAAAATATTTTAATGAAGTGAGGGTGAATTAGTTTCAATGTGAAAGGAGGTAAAAGCTAGGGGATATATTTTAAATTGTGACCCAATGGCAAATTTTTTGAAAGTCAAGTGAAACATTTTACTGTGCTGGGGTAAAGAGTAAAATGGTATTTTCTTTGTGCAGCTAGGTAATTTTAAAGAGTGCCCCAATATAAATGCTAAATAATTTTTGCTACTAGGTAAAGTATTTAAAATACTTTGTATTTGTTGGAAGTTAAGTGAATATACAAAGTAAAATGCAGCAAAGGGGCAGAAACAAAGGTAAATGGATTTTCACGGGAGTGGAGTTTTTCCTTTTAGCTACAAGTAATGATTGCATGTGTACACATGGGCTTTTTCTATTGGGGAACGAATTGGGCACATGCTGTTTTCAAATAAGAATAAATTTTGTTACAGGGAGATGAAGAGGTTTGGTTGATTACTGTTCAATGGTGGAGATGTTTCCAGATGGCCTTTTTCTGATCGGATTTAGGGTTTCTTCTCGAATTTCTTCTCCTCTACTTATTATTTTCTTCTCTCATTGTAATAGGTTAGAAATTCGAAGTCTAGTGTGGAGTTGCATAACAAATTGTAAAATTTGTAGTGACAAAGAAAATGCAAATTGGATTATATGTCATTTTGTTGTAGGATTTGAGTTTATGGGGATTTAGTGTTTCATAACAGTACTGGCATTTGAGTTTAACTAATAAATCTAGGCTCATGTCTCTCCTATGTGCAAATGTATTCAAATTTTGAATGCAGTAATCAAGGGTTATTCTGTTCATCTCACTATTATGGTGTATGCAATGCTGGTTTTAGCTTTAAATCAAAGAATTAATTAAACTGCTTAAATGAGATTGCAAATTGATATGTTTTGTACAAGGATTTGGTTAGTATTGAGCTAAGGTACAAATTGGTGATATTGTAAGGTAGTATAATCAGAGATATTATATGCTATGTGTTGAAATCTGCTATGAACCATTAGGTGTTGGTGAATTTGACTCCTCTAATGGATATGGCACTGGTTTGATTTGCATTTGTTTTTTGTGATTTAGTGTTTGTTTGTGTTCACCTAGGGCTTGCTACCATTTTAAAAATAATGATTATCTTTCACCATGAAGCTGTGTTGTAATTATCTCACACTCTAAATGGTTGATATTGTTGATGAACAACCAATTCATTTCAGTTTTATCCCGTTCTATTGAGCGATTATGTGAGATTATCTATTTGAAGTTAATGATTGTTTATAATTTTGTTGCAGAGATTGTAAACTCATTAAGGGATCACCCTCCTAGGTCTTGCAGAGCCCAAAGTGTAGGAGGTCTTTTCAAATCCTCGTCAATTGGTCTAGGTTCTCTGAGCTACCCTTGATTGGAATTGGAAATTCCATAGGTAGATTAGGAGACAAACCTAGTTTACATTAAAAAAACACCAACAAAATGGCGACTCCGCTGGGGATGCACTCAGAAGTTTTGGTTGCAGACGACGTTGTTATAGAGTCATTAAAATTTTGAATTATTCCTGTAACCATTGCTGAAAATTATTTCTACCTTATAGAGTCATGAGCTTGATATGTCCAATCTCCTTGTTAGCTTAGTCAATTCTCATGAATGTTGCCAAAGAGTCTGTTGTAATTCATCTTTCAATGTAATTTTGTCTAGATTTGTCCATACTTCATGCTTATTTCATAATACCTCACAAGTTGTGAGTGGCAACTTCGAGATCTATGCACTAGTGTGCATTATTTATGAAAAACTAGGAAAGACCCAACAGATTTGTAGTAGAGATGAAACAAATTTGAGCTCTTGTGATGAAGTACCCTGACAAGTTTGAGGAAGAAATCAATATGATGTCATATTGTTGGTTAAGTAGGTGTTGCAGTACTTATGCTAGTTTTTAATGAATTTGAACTGTGAGGAATTTTCAGCTATTCAAATTTTTGTCCTTTGCAAAGAGGTGGCGACTCTACCAAAGAACCTAATGAAGATGTGAATACGGTTCAAGATATACAAATATTTCCAATTAGAAGAATGATTTGCAGCTACTGCAATAATTCTAGGTATTTTCACTCTTGGATTTCAAGAAACTCTTGCTTAAAAACCATATTTGAACTTCTTAGAAAGAAATTTGGTTCCCTACATAGTGAGTTAGCACTACCAAAGGGAAAGGATAGTAAATTTAACTTTGCACACTTTCATTTGTTGGATCTATTGAATGTAACTTCATTCCCATTGAAAGTGTTTTGTCTAGTGCTCAAATATTTGCTTATATGGATGGTTAGAATGCAGTTGCATATTTTAGTGGTTTCCATCCATTTGTATTATCATATGTTGCAAGCTCAGGTTGTCCTTATGTCAGCCATTTTCATAGTAATCCTTCATTTGGTCATGCTTGTAACTATACAAAATTAGTGATCCTTAACTTGTAATATCCATGGTTTATCAAGGTGATGTAACAATACTAGAGAACATTTTGGTTCGGCTTGTTAGAAAGTGTTATGAACTTCAAGCATCTAATACCCCAAAGTGTAAGAACCCAAGAGTTAATAAACCTAGGTCCAGACCTGAATGGAATGATAGAAATGAAAGAAGGCTTAAAATAATGGATGAAAGATACTAGTTGTCTCAAAAAGCTTAGTCAAGAGACCATCAAACAATGTCTTCTTGTCAAGTCATTGCACCATTTGTGAATTCATTTAACCCATTGTATGCTCAGTTGGATTTTTCATGGGTTGATTACAAAGCAAAATGTATGCCAAATCAAATCTATAAGAAGCTGCCTAGATTTAATGGGTACAATATTTGTGAAGGAGATGCACATGTAAAATATTTTTCTAGCTTTGTGGAGAAACATTCATTTGGAGATCAGGATATGTGGATGAGAGTCTATGTTAGATCCTTTGAAGCATGAGCTCGGGACTAGTATTTAAGTTTTCTTAAGAAGTCATTTCCTTGATAGGATATATTAGTGAATGCTTATAGAAAAGAATTTTCAAGAGAGCCTCTAGATCTTGTCACACTATTAAAAGAGATTAGAAAGACAAACAAAGAGTCAAGCATTGATTTCAGTCATAGATTTGATGTTGCTCTTTCACTAATCCCAGAAATTTTTAGACCTAGCACTCCTGACTGTATCCATATCTATTTTGAGGCCTATGAAGAGGGCTCTAGTGCATTGTTAACTGAGTTTGAAATCTTCAACATGCATATGGATTATACAGTCTCAGATGGTTTGAAAAAAATGAGAACTGAATATGTGTTAAGTTTGTTGTCTTCAATTATGGGTAAACATGCTGATAAAATCAGCAGTAGTTGTGTAAATGCAAATGATTAGAGGTCTTCAGACAATTGCACATTTGAGAAGGGTGAAGATAAGAAGGCTGCATCATCAAGTGATGTGAGGGTTGTCTTTGAACAACTCACAAAGGAAGTATACCCAAATACAAATCTACAATTGATTTTTCCGAGCCAAGAACATGATAAGGAGTGCTAGTTGGATTCACTCTTTCCAGAAGAGGAATGTGATCAGCAAGGTGATGATACAATTGATTATGTCTATTCTATATGTGAAGAATGTAGTCCTGACATAAGTCTCTATGATGAGACAAAGAAGTTTGCTCATTTAGGGAATTCTCTTGAGAACATCAGTTTGTCAGCTACAAATGAAGAAGTATGTGATGAAATCCAACTTGAAAGAAAAGCTACAAGAAACTACAATCAAGAAACCATTGCTGGTTTTCATCTTGATAAAGAAGATGTTTATGTTTTCCCTCAAGAGGATACAAATGATAAGCTCAGTGAAGACACCCATTCTAATGTTGAAGTACAAAGAGATATGGATTATTGTTATGATAGCCCAAACATAAATAAGAATGGACAAGTGAACAGTTTGTTTGCTATGATAGATGGTGACTATGTGTGTGACAATGTTATCAACAATTCAATCTCATATGATTGGGGAGCTCCTATTTATGATCAGCCCATTGAATTTTTCAGATTTTGATGATGGAGGCATCTTGGGATATCCTAATTTGAAATTTAATAGTGCTTTTAATTCAAGTGAAGGTCAAGAAGAGGAAATGGATGAAAAGATAGATTGGAGCGGTGATGACTTTGATAGTAATGATGATTTTCAAGATGCAAGGTGTAATGTAAGCGAGTCTAGTTCTTTCTCTAATAATGAACCAGTTGATCATGACAATGATAAAAAAGATGAAAACAAACAACCACTTGATGGTAATGATGCAATGTATGATGAATATGGCAGTCATCATGATGATAAAATATTGGATTCATCAAGCATGTATATTGATCTTGAATCAGGGTCATTACCCATTGATGATATTGAAAGGCTCGTTGACTTATGTGATAGTAAAGTTTTAGATTGTGGTGATTTGGATATGTTGTCACCACATGTGAAAAGAATTGATGAGAAAGAAACTGATGATTTTAGTTTTATTGTTCATGAGGAAATTTCGGTTAGCAATGTGTCTTTCACTTTTGAATCAGAAAATATTTCAGTTGGTGTTGTACATGAGGTTACTAGTTCATAGGGTTGTTTTCCTGATGTCCTTGTTGATGATGATTTGTTTGAACCTTCACTTGAGGTATTTGGTTTTGAAAGAAATGATGATGTGAAAAATAAATCAGAACATTTTCTCAAACCCAAGATGAATGTATTTACGCATTCCTTGGATGTTAACAATGCATGTGTTTCTCATGACCTTGATACTGAGTTGTGTTTTGATGTGCCTAAACCGAAGTGTCAAAAGATGGGCATAGGTTGCAATGATTAGTACAAGGATGCTCCTGAGTGTGCATCTTTTATATTTGACGTATGCCAAGATGATTTGCAAGAAACACACCAAATTTTTTGTGAGAACTTTTAGTTTGATCAGCAAGCTGATTTTGATCTGCAAATTGATAATCAGAATGAGATTAATAGTTCCAGCCATGTAGCAGAATGTGAGTGCTATTTTTGTCAGCTGGAAGGAATTTTCATAGAATGTGGCAATGTGCAAGATATGGAGGCAAGTTGTTTTCATCTTGAGAATGATCCTTGTGATGAATGTGATAGGTTGTTGCCACATGATAATCAGTATTTTGAAAGTATGCCTGATTTTCAGATGCATAGTGATTGTGAACATGTTGATAATTTCCTGATAGGAGAGGCCAGCTTGTTTAACCAGGCAGATGGTTGTGGTCAAACTATGCTTTCATATGGTCTTGATCACTATTTCCAAATCATGCCACTTGATATTAAATCAGAAAATAAAGAAAGTAATAGTGGTATAACCTATTTGATTTGGTTGCCATATAATGAAGTTGAATAGAGAGCAAGTTTCTACTTGCCCAAAGGCAGCCTGACACTTGTGTTTGCAAAGGTACAGTTGTTCATGTTGTTGTGGTTTGATAAGTGCAAGCATGAGTTGAGGGAGATCAACTCTTTTAACAAAATTGTATTTGAAAGAGGTAAATGTTGATTCCCATTTTTTCATTTGGTGACCTAGGGTCATCAGATGAAGTTGAAAACAAAGTTGAATAAAGGAGCGGTGTGAGGACACCTAGTAGATTCAGAATTTGGTCTACTCACCCCAGAGATCCAAAATATTGCTATGTCCATAGGGGGCATATATCCCAAAATGAAGCCATTGTTGGTACTCTCAAATTTTACAAATTTGAGGTGCCCATTTTGAGAAATTTGCCTTTGCACTTTCAGAAGTGCACCTGAGGGGTCAGTTTGAATGACCCACTTTGGAGAATCATAATTTGAGGCCTATTGATATCCAAGAAGAACCCATTTGTAGACATGTTTGATTGAAATATGTGAATGTGCATGTCAATTTTCAGCTTCCCACGATAGGATTTTTTAGGGATTTGAAAAGTGAAGCTGGAGGGTTTTTGCACTGTTTTGTTGTTCACAGGTTGTCAGTTTTGTGAAACAACCTCCTGTTTGAGCTTGGATTTCGCAACCAGTTGACTGTCATGTCAAAATGAATGTTGTTTTGTGTTCTCCATACTTAAATGATCTTGGGTGTGAGTTTTTGGAGCCTCGTGATCTGATTTTCTATTTCTAGCAAATCAAAACCAAACGTAGTTTGTTCAGTTTCACATCTGCATTCCCGACAGCCTTTTTGACTAGTCAACTTTGATCATTAATATCTTTTGATAAAATATGTTTCATGTAATTTCCTTTTGCACACATGCTCAGGGTACCTTAATGAACTTATGTGTCTGATGGCAGCTCACCAAGAGTTGTTTCACTATTTTTACAAATTGGCAGTTGAGTGAGTTTTAATTGTTTCAGAACAACTATTGTTTCAGAAAAGTTTAGCTGAGCAACTTTGTGGATTAATATTTTTCACCTCATGATACATATTTTCAAGCCGTTTGTTTCACTCCATTCTTGGATTGAATGTCTATAGGTTTGCAAGTTTTTATCACTCCTGGAGGGCATTTGACCAGTTTTCAAGTTTGATTCCAGGGCCAACTTGGCCATTTTGCAACAGGGTCAGAAACTGAGTTTTAATGAAAACCCATTTCATGTTTTCATTCTAGAAACATTTAGAAGCTGCCTAAAGTCATTCAAGGGGAAAAGTTGTTTGAAAATGATTTTTTTTTTTGTCAGGCCTGTAAAAGACCTAACATTGCATCAAATCATCTGGTGACAATGTGAGTTACAGGTCCTAAATATTTATCTGGATACTCATCGTTATTGTGAGTGCAACATTATTGATTGCGTACTTTGAGCTGATTTCCAAAAAATGGGGGGAAGTATTATTTTCTGAAGAAGTTGATATGGGTGAATGTATTGGTGGTGCTCCATTTGAACTTGGCATGGGATGATGCTACAACACTATATACTCCTGCTCAGTAATTTGAACAACTTTATGGTACTAAAAGGAAGAAAATCTTGCAAGCAAGCAGATATTGATATGATTTCCTAAATTGTGTGCATGAATATCTTTGTTTGGAAGCCATGGCTTATGGTTCTAAATTGAGTCCAACTGAGATCAGTATTCATGGTGAAGGTAGTTAAAGTAGGTAAAACAGATTCATCAAATTCCTTAAGTTTGCTTAATGGATGCACTTGAGGGTGCCAAACTTATTTTGTTAAATGGTGATGTGCCCTCCAGTTTAGAAAGGTGATACTTGATAGAGGATAAGTATATACATGTATTGTGCAAGTTAGTGAATAAATATTGTTTCCTTGGTGTTGCATTTGCATTTGTATCTATCTCAGGGGTTGCTTGGTGCCATGGGAGAGGGATTTTGGATTGAGTCAACAATTATGATGATGGCACCATGACTATCTTGTAGGATGAAATGCCATTTGAAGTTTTAGGTCTTGAATTTATCATGGAGTGGTGATGCTATTTTAAGAGTTTTTTTCTTCAATCTGTCAGATGTGACTTGAGGGCATGAGTGTTGACAAGGATATCATATGCATCTTTTAGAAAATAATTAAACAATCTCCAAGAATATTATTGGGAAAAAACATAATTGCAGTAGCAAATTGTGGTAAAATTTTTTTTGAACTTGACTCTTTGCATAGCTACTTGCACCATGAGAGGAGGGCTCCTTAAAGCAAGTTTACACACCATTCACATTTCTTGGAGAGGCTAGATAAGTGTATTTATAGCATGCACATGAGAATGTATATTGAAAAGGCTTTAGAAACTTTCATGCAAATTCTATATGGTGGGCACAGCCAGCATGTAGAGAAGCCCACGCAACAGGGAGGCCCACACCAAACAAGGAGAAGACCAGAGGGATGGGTATGACCAGTAGTGATGGTGAGAATGACCAATTGTAAAGGGCTCGAACCAGGTGATGGTTGGCACGCCTGGTAGCTAGGAGGCCTATGCTAGGTATGGAGGGCCCGACCATGTTAAAGGTGGGCATGTCCAGAGGATGGAGAGGCCGCACCATGAAATGGAGGCACAAGCCAATAGATAAGGCCATAGCCAGTGGTTGGAAGGAAGCATGCGCTTGGCAATTGGGAGCTTTGGAACAGATAATAAAAATCCATTAGACAATGTAGAATGAAGTTGCCACCATAAATAAACTAGAGCTTGGAGATGCATGAACAAAACAGAGGATTAGGGCAACGCAAAGGTGAAACAAGGTCAACAGTCAGCAAATAGGGTTCACTCCAGCCAAATCTCCACCGTCACCTGCCATATCGTAATTAGGATGTTGATTGCGGGATGGTGATTACGTGATTATGGGGAAGTGGCGGCTTTCATATAAATGGCGGGCCCCTTAATTTTAAAGGTCTCAAGTAAAATAGGGCAGCCATGTATTAAGAGAGGAGAAATATAAAACATTTAAAATTAAATGGTTTGCTAAGAGTGTTGTCAAATGACATTAAAATGGGGCGTGGTGCCCGTTTTATTTTCTCGGGTGAAGTTTTAAAAATATTTTAATGAAGTGAGGGTGAATTAGTTTCAATGAAAGGGGGTAAAAGCTAGGGGATACATTTTAAATTGTGACCCGATGGCAAAATTATTGCTAGTCAAGTGAAACATTTTACTGTGCTGGGGTAAAGAGTAAAATTGTATTTGTCTGTACAGCTGGATAATTTTAAAGAGGACCCCAATATAAATGCTAAATACTTTGTGCTGATAGGTAAAGTATTTAAAATAATTTGTATGTGCTGGAAGTTAAGTGAATATACAGAGTAAAATGCAGCAAAGGGGCAGAAATAGAGGTAAATAGATTTTCACGGGAGTGGAGTTTTTCCTTTCAGCTGCAAGTAATGATTGTAGGTGTACACATGGGATTTTATCTATTTAGGAACAAATTGGGCACATGTTGTTTTGAAAGTAGAATAAATTTTGTTACAGGGAGATGAAGAGGTTTTGCTGATTACTATTCAATGGTGGAGATGTTTCTAGATGGCCTTTTTCTGATCAGATTTAGGGTTTCTTATGGAATTTCTTCTCCTCTAGTTATTCTTTTCTCCTCTCATTGTAATAGGTTAGCAAGTCGAAGTCTAGTGTGGAGCTGCATAGAAAATTGTAAAATCTATAGTGACAGAGAAAATGCAAATTAGATTCTATCTTTTCGTTGTAGGATTTGAGTTTATGGGGATTTAGTGTTTCATGATAGTACTAGCATTTGAGTTTAACTGATAAATCCATGCTCATGTCTCTCCTATGTGCAAATGTATTCAAATTTTGAATGAAGTAATCAAGGGTTATTATGTTCATCTCACTATTGTGGTGTGTGCAATGCTGGTTTTAGCTTTAAATCAAAGAATTAATTAAACTACTTAAATGAGATTGCAAATTGATATGTTTTGTACAAGGATTTGGTAAGTAGTATTGTGATATTGTAAGGTAGTATAATCAGAGATATTATATGCTATGTGTTCAAATCTGCTATGAACCATTAGGTGTTGGTGAATTTGACTCCTCTAATGGATATGGCATTGGTTTTATTTGCATTTGTTCTTTGTGATTCATTGTTTGTTTGTGTTCACCTGGGGCTCGCTACCATTTTAAAACTAATGATTATCTTTCACCATGAAGTTGTGTTGTAATTATCTCATGCTCCAAATGGTTGATATTACTGATGAACAACCAATTCATTTCAGTTTTATCCCTTTCTATCGAGCTATTATGTGAGATTATCTGTTTGAAGTTAATGATTGTCTATAATTTTGCTGCAGATATTGTAAACTCATTAAGGGATCACCCTCCTGGTTCTTGCAGATCCCAAAGTGTAGGAGGTCTTTTCAAATCCTCATCAGTTGGTCCAAGTCCTCCGAGCTTCCGTTTATTGGAATTGGTAATTCCATATGTAGATTAGGAGACAAAACTAGTTTACATTAAAAAAAACCAACACCTCCACTACCTACCACTCTGTCTACCTCTATCTTTCTCTTACTCTCTCCTTCCCTCTCTACTCTTTATCTCTCCCCCCTTCCATCTCTTATCTATTCCTCTCTCTCCCCCCTTCCTCTCTCCCCATTCCTCTCTCCCCTCATTTTCTCTCCTCTCAATCTATCTCCCTCTCACACACACTCACCTCTATCTCCTCATTTCTTCTCCCTCCATCGTTGCACTCTGTACTTATCTTTATCTACCATCTCTCTACATCTCCTTCCCTCTTTATTTATCTTTATCTCCCCTCTCCCTCTCTTTACTCGCGTATCCCTACATCACTTTATCTCTCAATTGTGTCTCCTCCCTACCTCTTTCCTTCTCTACTCTCTATCTTTCCTCTCCCTCCATCTACCTCTCTCTCTACCTCTTCCCTCTCTACTCTCTCTCTCTCTTACACACACACAAACACTCACCTCTATATCCTCCCTACTTATCCCTCCCTCCCCTCTCTACTTCTCTCCTATCTGTCCTCTCTCTATGTCTCCTTCCCTCTCTACCTATATTTATCTCCCCTCTCCTTTTATTTACCTACCTCTCCTTTTATCACTATGTATCTCACCTATGTTTCCCTATCTACCTAGGGTTGATATATTCATGGTTAAGGGTTGAGAATTGAGAGTTCATGGTTTAATGCATAGGGTAGAGCATAGAGGGTAGAGGATAGAGGGTAGAGGGTAGAGGGTTTAAGGGTAGAGGGTTTATGGGTTGAGGGTTGAGGGTTTAAGGTAGAGGGTAGAGGGTTGAGGGTATATGGTTGAGGGATTAGGGTTGAGGGTCCAATGTATAGGGTATAGGGTATAGGGGTTGAGGGATTAAGGTTTAAGGGTTGAGGGTAGAGGATTGAGGGTTGAGGGTTGAGGGTTTAAGGGTTGAGGGATTAAGGGTTGAGGGTCGAGGAATTAGGGTAGTTATTTTACTTGTGTTTAAGGTTTTAAGAGTTGAGGGTATAGGTTTGAAGGTAGGGGGTATTGGGTTGAGGGTAGAGCGTAGAGGGTAGAGGGTAGAGGGTTTAAGGGTTAAGGGTTAAGGGTTAATGGTTTAGGGTTGAGTGTTGAAGGGTTTAAGGGTTGAGGGTATAGGGTTGAGGGATTAGGGTAGAGAGGGAGGGAGGGAGAGAGAGATGGAGGGAGAAGTGAGATAAAGAGTGATATAACTTTAAAAATTTGACAATTTTTGGCTGGTTCCATGAAAATTTTAGTAATCTTTCACCCTTGTGTTGGATGGTTTTATGCTAGGGTTTTGTGGTCTCATTCCCTTATCCAAATTTAATAAGGCCTTAAACCATCATGTTATGTTTCTCCATTAACCCACTATGTCATCTTTCCCATTGTCATTATCGACCCCTCTGTCAAAGCCTATCGATCATTGGGTGTTTGTTAAATTTTAAATATTCCATGGTCGGCCTGAAATAATTTATTTTTCTAAAAGATTTATGTCCTAAGTCTTTAATCTATTTTGAGGTGTTGTTTCCCATTACCTAGCTCATGGCCCCTTATCTATGACAAATGATGTATGCACGTGTAGAAAATCTTAGTCGTCGGCTTAAATGATTATAATCCAAGCCTTGTGCGCAAACTGCACAACATTTTAAAAATATATTTTGGATAGTCCACACAGTGTGTGTGATTGCGCCACACATCCTCCAATTCAACTGGGATCCAATCCCCACTATCGATGTGGTATTAGCTAGAGGTAGATCTATGACTCTAATGTATCATTTGGTCTTAATCTGATTTGTAGCGTGCGTGTCACGTAGAGTATTAAATAATGTTACCTAACGTCTTGTGCGGTCTATGCGATGGGGACTTGTGGATTCTACTAGCAGTGTATGAAGGTTGTATGGGGCTTGTGGGTGATTTATGTTTTTTCTAACTGGGGAAGACACCATTGGTCGATGGAATTACCATGTGATAGGATGGAATTGCCAAACATATTTGACTCAATCTGAGGAATTCAAAGGGCCATCTCAGTGATTGATTGATGGCTCATATTCAAAGAACATAACTGGCCATGTGATGGTCATTTGGGTGCTGCAAATGGTGAGAATTAATGGAATTGTGAAGAGCTACTTCCTGGTAATTATGAAGAATGGTATGTGATTTCCATGTACCTGGGAATTAACAGTGATGAAATAGATGCCAATGAATAATCACTCACTCTCTTGTGCTACTCTTGGAGCATTGATGATCGGAATCATCAATTTTCTCAATAAATATGGATGAAGGCTCATCATTTTTGTCATAGCAGTTAGGATTTTGAAATTTTATGTGGCTTGTGATTGCTCTTGTGAAGGTCTCAAATATTGATGCAAGATGAGTAGGTCAACTACTTCTCCATCATCTATGTGTAGGTCTTCTAGGGTAAATGTTCAAAGGTTAGACGATGATGTGCCATTACATGAGTAGAGTAATCTTCAAGGCACTCCTAGCCTGAAGATGGAATGCACAGGGCTCATCCCAGTAGTTACCAGGTGCAACTCCTGATTGAAAGTTCGAGTTGCAAGTAGAAAGGAGGCAGTGTGTGGCAAAGAGAAGAGGTCTACAAAGTTTGAGTGGAGACCAAAGGCCAAGATGTGTTATGGTTGGGGCTCTCTAGGGAGGAATTTTTTTCCCATTGATGTCTCTAATAATTCCGGTGATGATGATATAGATACTGACTCCGGTTATGGCCAATTCCTTATGGCTATGCTCGAGATGGCTGGTGTGAATGAAGAGGTCCTTGTGGTTTCTCCAGTTTTTTCGATGGCACTATGTAAGGTTGTTGGTTCTAGTGTTGAGAAGTGTGTTTATAGTAAGGAAGGAGTGGTTTTTTCACCTCCTATTGTGGCAAAAGTGTGAAGTGGATGCATGTACCATGGACCTAGAGTTGGTTTGATCTTTGGGTGATGGTGCTATCTAGTTTTTGGTTCCACATGGGTATGGACAACAAGGCCTTAATGACATTTTGCAACTAGTGTGGTGACACCAATTGGTTTTGTTGGTTGTTACATTTTGATTCCCCTGTTCAGTAAATGATTACATCTAACCGTCTGGGAATTTTGAAATGAAATTTTGTGAAATGTAACTGTAATGAGCTCGATGCTTGTTGCTCTCTTATGCTATAAAATATATTTCAAGGCTCATTTCAGAGGTCAAATTTTTTGAATCTAGAAAGGTCTAGGTAGGGTATAGTTACCAAATATATTGTCGAATTCTTGATGAGTCTGCTAGTTAATTGCCTTGGGTATGGGTTATGTATGAAATAGTCTTAAATAGTTTTATGCAATTTATTCATATTGAAAAAAATCTATAAAATTAAAGTATGTGCTCTCTTATGTACAATTTTTACAAGCTATAAATGAAAATATCAAGTATTGTTTCATTTATCTTCAATGTTTTAGTTGAATGCATGATTCTGTTTATTGCCTCAACTCAAAGAGTTGATTAAATACTTTGAAGAGTCATAGGTTTTTGATAATTTTTTAATGATTTGGTAAGAATTAGTACTTTAAGTACTATGAGATTTTGTGATGTAATGCATTATGAAAATGGTCCATACATTTCAGGGTCAAATGTTTTGTGTATGGTAGAGTATTTCATGCTTGACTCCTCTTGCCCAATTTGATGAGGCATTGGCTTATTTGTCAGAGATTCTTGTAATCTAATAAATCTAAAAATACCTATCTATGGATTCAAGGTTAAAACATTACTTAATTCAAATCTTATTCACTCTGAGATCTAAGTCTCATACATACTAGTGTTCCTAGAAATTTAATGGTTATTTGTGTAAAGGTCAGCGAATTCTTTGATAAATAATGTATGTTTTCAATTAGTAGGGACATATATGTGTGTTGAAATGTTCTTAAGGCCCAATGAACACAATAAGAAACACCCTCCTTGGTCCCAAAGAGCCTAAAGAGTAGGGGTAAGTGCCTGAGAAGCTTTGCTCATTGTGTTGGCCACTAGCTTTGGTGATCCTTGAATACAAAGGTTGGCTACATCTTTGAGGGCTCCAAAGATCAATTGGAAAAAACACCAACAAAAATGGCAACTCTACTAGGGAGAAGTCTAAGAAATCATATATTATAGCATCACAGAGTCAAGCATTTGGTTGATTTGAATGGTTTGTTAAGATATTGAAAGGTTTTGAACTTGGAATGATTTTGGTTGTAGCACAATTCAAAGAACTAATGAATGACTCCACTGGAGGAGACAACCCAGAACAAGATTTACTTATGAAAGGACTTCATATTTATTTGAAGTTCAATCCTCTATGAAGGAGGTGGAGACTCTAGCTTTAGAACTTGATAAAGAGAATGCAAAAATTCTAGATTTGCAAGGTTGTGGTCACAAAAGAATTCATTAGCTACTACTATTTCTAGGTATTCTCATAGACATATTTCATGATTCAAAAAGTAGTTTATGAGAAGTCTTCAAGAATAGAAATGTAATTGGTTCCTAGTTAAGTGAAGAAGCACAAATAGAGGGAAATTCTAGTTGAATTTTGCATGTTTCTACAATATATGGAATTCATAAGTTGTGATAAAGAAGCATGTTTTGTTTAAATTTATAAGCAAAATGAATAGAAAATTATGTTGTAAAGGTTTGAGAGCTTAGGTACAAAGAGAGTTTGAATTACTCTTTGGTAGAATTTTGCATGGCTTACAAAGCCTAGGTGATATTACCTTATCAATTTACATGCCTTGATATAAATATGAGTGCAATGGTGCATAATAGACATCCTTTTTCATATCAGGAAAATTTTAGTATAGAGAGATATAGTGTTATAGATTTTAGTAATATTCATTGCTATCCAAATGAGATACTGCCCAAAATTATAGAAAAGATACCTAAGTTTAATGGTACAAAGGATGAGTCAGCAAGCAAATATCTACAGGAGTTCATTGACATGATGGGGGATTATAAATTAAATTTTGAAGATGTTGTCATAAAGTTGTTTGTTCAATCCTTGAAAGGGGATGCAAGGGATTGGTTCTCTTTTCTACCAGCTACTTCAATATATTCCTGGTATGAATTCAAGCTAGCATTCATGTAACAGTTTGGTGAGAGAGTAAACCCAATTCTAGTAAGGAAATTTTTTATGGAAATCCACAAAGAGGTGGATGAGTTAGTCTATTCTTTCAATCTTATATTTTTAAGGATCATAAGGGGGGTACTAAAAGGTATCAAACCAAATGATGTTGAATGTTTGGTTGTATATTTAGTTGCATTTGAAAAAATATGAGCTACCTATTAAGAGATAAAGATCCCACAACACTACACCAAGCATATCAAATTGCTATGGATATTGAAAACAATCTCAAGTATTCAATGATGAAAGGATGCTTAACTGCTAATTTTGGTAACTCTGGCATATCTTGTGCAAATATAATCAGTGAATCAACTATTCAAGAATCTTGTCAACAAGATATGGCTCCTGCTATCCCACTTTCTCCATCACCATAGTATGTTGATCATAGTGAGCCCCAAGTGAAATGTCCACAAGTTTCAAGTAGGGCTAATCATGTATCTCATGTTAGAAGATTGTATGATATATTAAGAGGTCAAGGTGAACTGTCCTATCACTTATTCCATAGGTTTATGTATGTTTTATTGGAAATACCAAAAAAATTTAGGCCTAAAGAGTCAATGTGAATTGACTTGTTTTATGAAATATACTAGTCAGAAACAAGTATGTTGCCAAAGGAGTTGAAACTTGAAAGTCTAGGCGAAATAGTTAAATGGATAAAATTGGCAGAAGGAATTGGGAGTAACCATGCACAACATATGATTCTTATGAGAAATAATGATCCTAATCCTACTAGTGAAGAAAATGAATTAGAATATAATGATTGCAACCAATTCACTAATGATATGTGGGAAGATCATTACCACACTAATGAGGATGATGACCCCTATTGTGATGAAAGGTATGATGTGTCTGAATCGATCTCTTGGGAGGTATTGAAGGATGAAGATCTAGATCAGGTCTGAATGATTGCACTAAGTGATTCGATCAATAACTATGATTTTAGTTTTGATAATTTTTTAGTCTTTTGCTAATGATCAAGATATTGACAATAGATATTATGATATCTAGTCTAAGGGGTCTGAATACAATATTACTATTGATGAATTCTCATTTTGTGGTGGTTATGATGATACAAAGTCATGTCTTTCCTTTGTTGAATATGAGTATCCCTACCAAATGAAGGGAGACCCTCTTTTCAGAAGCTTGCAAGGATGCTGAGTGTGATGATAGGATGAAAATTTTTCAATCTCATGTAAAGGGAGCAAAGGGTTCCTTGACCAAAATACATGTAATATAAAACCACCTTTTTGATGAACTTCTATCTGTGTTAGTTGTTAAAGATGAGTTCCCTGGTCGGTATAGGAATAATCCTCTTTTTGAGGAATTTGATGATGCTTTGGATGCATGGTCAGGGTATGGCTATGAGAAGTGCACTAGTAAGTTTATTGATAAGAATGCTTATGAAACCTTCACATTTGGCACTATTGTGGAGGATAAGACTAAATATCAAGAGAATATTAGGGTCATTGAGTGTTTCTCCCAGGAGTGTGGTTCTTTTCATGAAAATAACTTGCAAATAATTTAGTCACAAGAAGAAGAGAACTTTGAGTTGGGAAGTGATGAAGGATATAAGGACAATGGTGTCATTTTTTAGTGTGTAAATGTCAATTCTAACAAAAAATGCTTAGAATATGATGTGTGCATCATTGGGGGTGAAGTTTCAACAATAGTGATTGAGCTGCATATTTTGATGCACATGTAGATTATGAATTGGCTTTGAGGCTCATCAATGATGAATGATGATTTGGCTCATGTGTCAGATAGCCAAATGATGTTGGATATGATATCAACCAACATGAATATGTGGTTGATTTTTTTTTTATGCTTTTCACCTTTTGGGCATCATTATGAATTTTCTCCCACTCAACAAGGATGAAATTTATGTGAATCAGGGTGAAGAATTTCTTGAATCCATCTCTTTCTTTTCTAATGCTTCAGGAGACTGTGGGCCTAGTTTGATGCACAATGTTCTTGAAGGTTTTAAATTTGATATGCAGAGTGAATATGATCAAGTGGAATATGGATGTTTCCTTTTTCCACTTCAATTTGACAAGCCTGAGGTTGGTAAACAAGGAATTTCTAAGGCATATGGGATCATTGGTATCCATCATAATGATGAATTTTTTTGAGGATTTTCTAGTATGAGTACTCATCCAGTGCAAGTATGTGAAAGAAAGGCCCTTGAAAAAGAAAATATTTGGCTCCAAAGCTTGGAAACTCTTGATGCAGTAGGCTTACAAATTGAGGCTAGTAGAATTGCATGAAATTTTCTAATAGAGGAAACTTTGTACAACCATGTAAATTTTTGTTTAGAGGTGTGGTTTGTTTCTTTCCTACTGTGTCTTCTTGTCTTGTTTGGACAAGCTCCTATTTTGGTTTTTTGGTTCAGTATGCTTCTACCAGAGATTTGGATTCTCACCATACCCACTATGGGTATGCATCCCCAAGTTGGAGCCACTGATAGAACTTTAAAATTTTTACATTTTTTGGCTGGTTTCATGAAAATTTTAGTAATCTTTCACCCTTGTGTTGGATGGTTTTATGCTAGGGTTTTGTGGTCTCATGCCCTTATCCAAATTTACTAAGGCCTTAAACCCTCACATTATATTTTTGCATTGACCCCCTATGTCAAGTTGCCGGTTGTCCTAGTTAAAACCTATGTCATCTTGCCCATTATCATTATCAGCCCCTCTATCTAAGCCTGTTGATCATGGGGTTTTTGTTAAAATTTTTAATATTCCATGGCTGGCCCAAAATATTTTCTTTTTTTTTAAGATTTATGTCCTAAGTATTTAATCTATTTTGAGGGGTCATTGCCTGTTACCTATTCCATGGCCCCTTCTTTATGAAAAATGATGTATCCACGTATAGAAAATTTGAGTCGTTGGATGAAACGATTAAAATCCAAGCCTTGCATGCACACCATAGAACAATTAAAAAAATTATTTTGGTTGGGCGACATGGTGTATGTGATTGTGCCACATGTCCTCCAGCTCAACCCAAACCCAATCCTCACTATCGGTGTGGTCTTAGCTAGTGATAGATCGATGACTCTAACATACCATCTAGTCTTAATCTAAGTCATAGTGCATGTGATGTGTAGAGTATTAAATAATGTTACCTAACACCATGCATGGTCTACGTGATGGCAACATGTGGATTCTGATGGTAGTGTATGAAGGATGGATGGGCCCTACGGGTGATTGACGTATCTTCTAACTAGGGAAGACACCATTGGTTGATGGACTTTCCATGCGACAACATGCAATTTTAAAACATATTTAACTCAATTTGAGTCATCGAAAGGGCCATCTCAGTGATTGATCGATGGCTCACATTCAAAGAATAGAACTAGCCATGTGATGGTCATTTGGGTGTTGTAAATTGTGAGCATTAATGGCGTATTTCTCTTCAGAAGATATCAACTTGATCTCCATGCATGTGAAGAGCTACTTTTGGGTAATTATGAAGAATGGTACATCAATTTCCAAGTACCTAGGAATTAACAATGATGAAATAGATGCCATTGAATAATAACTCACTCGCTTGTCCTACTCTTGGAGCATTCATGATTGACATCATCAATTTGCTCAATAAATATGGATGAAGGCTCATCATTTTTTGTCACAATAGTTAAGAGTCTAAAATTTTATGTGACTTGTGATTTCTCTTGTGAAGGTCTCGAATATTGATGCGAGATGAGTAGGTCAACTGCTTCTCCATCATCTATGTGTAGGTCTACCAGGGTAAATGTTCAAATTTCGCACGATGATGTGCCATTACATGATTAGAGAAATATTCATGGAACTCCCAACTTGAAGATGGAATGTACGGGGCCCATCCCAGTAGTTACTAGGTGCAACTCTAGGTTGAAAGGCTGAGCTGCAATCATAGAGGAGGAAGTATGTGGCAAGGAGAAGAGGTCTATAGAGTTTTAGTAGAGACCAAAGGCCAAGTTGCTATATGGTCGGGGCTCTCTAGGGAGGAAAAATTTTCCCATTGACATCTCTAATAGTTTTGTTGATGATATAGAGAATAACTCTGGCTGTGGCTAATTCCTTATGGCTCTGACCGAGATGGTTGGTGTGATCGAAGAGGTCCTTGTGGTTTCTCTAGTTTCTATGAAGGAACCATGTAACGTTGTTGGTTCTAGTGTTGAGAAGTGTGTTTTTGGTAAGGAAGGAGTGGTTGTTTCACCTCCTACTATGGAAAAAGTGTGAAGTGGGCACATGTACCATAGCCCTGGTGCTAGTTTGGTCTCTTGGTGATGGTGGTATCTGGTTTTTGGTTGTAATGTGATGTTGGCTACTTTTTTAGTTTGACATGGGTATGGAAAACAAGGCCTTAATGGAATTTTGCAATTGGTATGGTGGCACTAACTGGTTTTGTTGGATGTAACATTTTGATTCCCCTGTTCAGTAAATGATTACATCTAACCGTCTAGGAATTTTGAAATGTAGATGAAATTATATTTTGAAATGAAATTTTATGAAATGTAACTATAATGAGCTTGATGCTTTTTTCTCTCTTATACTATAAAAGAGATTTCAAGGCTCATTGAAGAGGTCAGATTTTTTGAATCTAGAAACGTCTAGGTAGGGTATAGTGAATGAATATAATATAGAATTCTTGATGATTCTACTAGTTAATTGTCTTGGGTATGGGTTATGTATGAAATAGTCTTAAATATTTTTATACACATTATTGATATCAAAAAAATATACAAAATTAAAGTATGTTCTCTCTTGTGTATACTATTTATAGGCTATAAATGAAAATATCAAGTATTGTTTCATTTATCTTCAATGGTTCAGTTGAATGTATGATTTTGTTTCTTGCCTTAACTAAAAGAGTTGATTAAATAATTTGAAGAGAGTCATAGGTTTGTGATAATTTTCTAAGGATTTTGTAAGAAGTATTACTTTAAGTACTATGAGTTTTTTTGATGTAATGCATTATGAAAATGGTCCATACATTTTAGGGTCAAATGTTTTGTGTATAACAGAGTATTTCATGCTTGACTCCTCTTGCCCAATTTCATGAGGCACTAGCTTATTTGTCAGGGATTCTTGTAATCTAATAAATTAGAAAATACCTATCTATGAATTCAAGGTTAGAACATTACTTAATTCAAATCTTATTCACTCAGAGATGTAAGTCTCATACATACTAGTGTTCCTAGCAATTTAATGGTTATTTGTGTAAAGGTCAACCAAGCCTTTGATAAATAAAGTATGTTTGCAATTATTAGGGACATATTTGTATGTTGAAATGTTCTTA
Source organism: Sequoiadendron giganteum (assembly GCA_007115665.2). Taxonomy (NCBI): domain Eukaryota; kingdom Viridiplantae; phylum Streptophyta; class Pinopsida; order Cupressales; family Cupressaceae; genus Sequoiadendron; species Sequoiadendron giganteum. The sequence goes on from CM021105.1 coordinate 551,281,633, forward strand.
AGGCCCTGAATATTAAATGAACACAATAAGGAACACCTAGCTTGGTCCCACAGAGCTTGAAGTGTAGGGCTAAGTTCCTGAGAAGATTTACCCATTATGTTGGCCACTAGATTTTGTGATCCTTGAATACAAAAGTTGACTACCTCTTAGATGGATCCAAAGCTAATTTGGAAAAAAAACTAATAGAGAGAAGTAGAGGAGAGGAGGGAGGGACTAATATAGATGAGGGTTGAGGATCCAATGCGTAGGGTAGAGGGTTAAGGGTAGAGGGGGGAGAGATAGAGGGAGTGAGTGAGTGAGAGAGAGAGACTTGAGAGAGGGAGAGGGGGTAGGACGAAGATACTTGAGAGAGAGAGGGATGGAGTGGGAGAGAGATAAAGGGAGGGAGAGTTAAGGGTAGAGGGTTTAAGGGTTAAGTTTTTAGGGTTTATGATTAAGGGTAGAGGTGAGAGAGATAAAGGGAGTGACTAAGAGAGACCTGAGAGAGGGAGAGGGTTTAGAGAGAGATGGAGGGAATGGGAGAGATATAGAGGGAGGGATGATTAAGGGTACATAGTAGAGATTTTAAGGGTTAAGGTTTTAGGGTTAAGGGAAGAGGGGTAAGGGTTTAAGGATTTAGGGTTTAAGTGTTAAGGGTAGAGGGTAGAGGGTTTAGGGGAGAGGTGAGAGTGATAGAGGGAGTGAATGAGAGAGAGACTTGAAAGAGGGAGAGTGGGTAGGAGGGAGGGATGATTAAGGGTAGAGAGTTAAGTGTTTAAGGATTTAGGGTTGAAGTGTTAAGGGTAGAGGGTAGAGGGTTTAGTGTAGAGGGGATATTGATATAGGGAGTGAGTGAGAGACCTGAAAGAGGGAGAGGGGGTAGGAGGGAGAGACTCTAGAGAGAGAGGGAGGGAGTGGGAGAGAGATAGAGGGAGGCATAGTTAAGGGTAGAGGGTAGAGGGTTTAAGGGTTTAGGGTTTAGGATTAAGGTTAGAGGGGAGAGAGATAGAGGGAGTGACTGAGAGAGAGAGACCTAAGAGAGGGAGAGGGGTTAGGAGGGAGAGGGTTGAGAGAGAGAGTAAGGGAGGGAGTGGGAGAGAGATAGAGGGGAGGATTGTTAAGGGTATATGGTAGAGGGTTTAGGGTTTAAGGGATAAGGGTTTAGGGTTAAGGGTAGAGGGTTAAGGGTTTAATGGTTTAGGGTTTAAGGGTTAAGGGTAGAGGATTAACGGTTAAGGGTAGAGGGGAGAAATATAGAGGGAGTGAGTGAGTGAGAGAGGAAGACCCAAGAGATTGAGAGGGAGTAGGAGGGAGAGACTTCAGAGATAGAGGGGGGGAGGGTTAAGGGTAGAGGATAGAGAGTTTAAGGGTTAAGGGTTTAGGGTTAAGGGTTAAGGGTAGAGGGGAGAGAGATAGAGGGAGTGAATAAAAAGAGAGAGCCTAAGAGAGGAGAGAGGGGATAGGAGGGAGAGATTTGAGAGAGAGAGGGAGTGGGGGAGAGGTAGAGGGTAGAGGGATAATGGTATAGGGTAGAGGGTTTAAGGGTTAAGGGTAGAGGGTTAAGGGTAGAGGGTAGAGGGGAGAGAGATAGGAGTTAGTGAGAGAGAGAGACCTAAGAGAGGTAGAGGGGGTTGGAGGGAGAGACTTGAAAGAGTTAGAGGGTGGGGAGATATAGAGACTCTCCCTCATACCACCCCTCTCTCTCAAGAGTCTCCCTCCTACCCCTCTCTCTTGTAGGTCTCTCTCTCTCTCACTCACTCCCTCTATCTCTCTCCCCTCTACCCATGAACCCTAAAACCTTGTCATAAACCCTAAACCCTTAAACCCTCTACCCTCATCAGGTCTCCCACTCCTCCTCCTTTCTCTCTCTCTCTAAACCTCCCACTACCCCCTCTCCTCTCTCTTAGTTCTCTCTAACTCTTTGTTTTATATCTCTCCTCTCTCTTCCCTCCACCCCTCTACCCTCACCTCTATCTCTCTCCCTCCCTCCTCTCTCTCTCTCACTCACTCCTCTATCTCTCTCCCAACCTAAACCCTAAACCCTTAAAATTTATGCCCTCTGCCCTCTATCTCTCTCCAGCTCCACCACTCTCTCTCTCAAGTCTCTCCTTCCTACCCCCTATCCCTCTCTCAGGTCTCTCTCTCTCTCACTCACTCACACTATCTATCTCCCCTATACCCTTAACCTTAAACCCTTAACCCTTAATCCCTCTACCCTCTACCCTTTATCTATCTTGAAATATCTCCCTCCCTCTCTCTCTCTCAAGTCTCTCACTCCTACCCCCTCTCCTTCTCTTAGGTCTCTCTCACTCACTCACTCCTACCTCTCTCCCCTCTTTACTTAGTTCCCTTAATCCTCAACCCTTAACCCTTAAATCCTTAAAGCCTCTACCCTCTACCCTTAACCCTCTACCCTCTATCTCTCTCCCAATAATTCTCTCTCTCTCAAATATATCCCTCCTACCCCCTCTCCCTCTCTCAAGTCTCTCTCTCTTAGTCACTCCCTATATCTCTCTCCCCTCTAGCCTTCACCCTAAACCCTAATCCCTTATCCCTTAAATACTAAACCCTTAAACCCATTACCACATACCCTTAACCCTCCCTTCCTTTATCTCTCTCTCACTCCCTCCCTCCCTCTCTCAAGTCTCTCCCTCCTAACCCCTCTCCCTCTCTTAGGTATCTCTCTCTCACTCACTCACTCCATCTATCTCTATTCCCTTTACCCTTAATGCTTATCCATCTACCCTTAACCCTTAAACCCTATACCCTATACCCTTAACCCTCCCTCTATCTCCCTCCCACTCCCTCCCTCCCTCTCTCTCTCAACCCTCTCCCTTCTACCTCCTCTCACTCTCTCAGGTATCTCTCTCCCCCTAATTCTTAACTGTAGTAAACCCAACATCTTAACCATTAAACCTCTACCTATACCTCTTAACCTCCCTCCATCCCTATATCTCTCTCCCACCCTCCCTCTCTTCTCAAGTCTCTCCATCC
>CM021105.1:551285194-551314799 GCA_007115665.2 Sequoiadendron giganteum
CCTCTATCTCTCTCCCACTCCCTCCCTCTCTCTCTCTCAAGTTTCTCCCTCCTAACCACTCTCCCTTTCTTAGTTATCTCTCTCTCTCACTCACTCCCTCTATCTCTCTCCCCTCTACCCTAAATCCTCTATCCTCTACCCTTAACCCTCCCTCCCTCTATCTCTCTCCCACTCCCTCACTCTATCTCTCTCAACCCTCTCTCAAGTTTCTCTCTCTCTCTCTCTCTCTCTCTCTCATTTAGTCACTCCCTCTATCTCTCTCCCCTTAACCCTTAACCATAAACCCTAAACTGTTAAACCCTCTACCCTCTACCCTAAACCCTCCCTCCTTCCATCTCTCTCTCAAGTCTCTCCCTCCTACGCCCTCTCCCTCTCTCAAGTATATATCTCTCTCTCACTCTCTCACTCACTCACTCACTCCCTCTATCTCTCTCCCATCTACCATTAACCCTCTAACCTATACATTGGATCCTAAAACCTCATCTATCTCTATCCCTCCTTCCTCTTCTCTACTTCTCTCTATCCCACTTATCCTTGTATATATCCCTCCATCAATCCCTCCCTCTATCCTAACCCCTCAACCATATACCCTTACAACCTTGAACACTCAACCCTAAACCCTAAACCCTAAACCCTAAACCCTTAACCCTTAACCCTTAACCCTTAACCCTTAACCCTTAACCCTTAACCCTTAAACCCTTAACCCTTAAACTCTCTACCCTTTTCCTTCAACCCAATACCCTCTACCCTCAGCTCTATACCCTCAACCCTTAAACCCTTAAAATCAAGTAAAATCTCTACCCTAATCCTTGAAACCTTAACCCTCTACCCTCTACCCTCTACCCTCTACCCTCTACGCTCAACCCTAAACCCTTAAACCCTATACCCTCTACCCTATACATTGGACCCTCAACCCTATACCCTCTATCCTCAACCTTAAACCCTCAACCCTCAACCCTCAACCCTTAAACCCTCTACCATCTACCCTCTTCTCTCTACCCTATACATTAAAACTTCAACCCTCAGTTCTCAATTCTCAACCCTTAATACCTCAACCCTAGGTAGGTAGGGAAACATAGGTGAGATATAGAGTGATAAAGGGAGAAGTAGGTAAACAAAGGGAGAGGGGAGATAAATTTAGGTAGAGAGGGAAGGAGACGCAGAGAGAGGAGAGATATAGAGAAGTAGAGAGGGTAGGGAGGGACATGTAGGGATGAGATAGAGGTGAGTTTTTGTATGTGTGTGTGTGTGAGAGAGAGGGGGGAGGGAGAGGAGAGATAGAGACTAGATAGGGAAAGAGGTAGGGAGGAGACATAGTTGAGATATATAGGGTTGGAGGGAGAGGAGAGATAGAGAGTAGAGAGGGAAAGAGGTAGCGAGGAGACACAATTGAAATATAGAATGATGGAGGGAGACGTGGGTAAAGAGAGGGAGATGGGAGATAAAGATAAATAGAGAGGGAAGGATATTTAGAGAGAGAGAAGTAGAGAGAGGAGGGATGGAGGGAGAGGAAATGAGGAGATAGAAGTAAGTGTGTGTCAGAAGGAGAGAAAATGAGGGGAGAGGGGAAGGGGAGAGAGAGAAATAGAGTAGAGAGGGAAGGGGGAGAGATAGATAGTAGAGTGGGAATGAGAGAGTAAGAGAGAAAGAGGGGGGAGGGAGAGAGAGAGAGGTAGAGAGTGGTAGGTTGTGGAGGGAGAGGTAGGTAGAGAGGGAAGGAGAGGGAGGGATAGGAGGGAGAGAGGGAAGGAGGGAGAGTGAGATGGAGAGAGAGTGGTGAGATAGAGATTTATGAGGTAAGGAGAGAATGAGAAAGAGAGATAGAGAGAAAGTGAGGTTGGAGGGAGGGAGAGGTAGAAAGGGATAGGTGAGATAGAGGGAGGGAAGGAGGGAAAGTGGGATAGAGAGATAATGGTGATTTAGAGAGGAGGGAGTGAGAGGGAAGGAGGGAAAGTGGGAGAGAGAGAGAATGGTGATTTATAGAGGAGGGAGTGAGAGGTAGGGATAGAGATAGCATTGAGATAGAGAGGAGAGAGAGAGAGAAAGAGGGGTGGAGAGGCAAAGAGAGATAGGTAGAGGAAGGGAGAGGAGAGATATAGAGTAGAGAGGGAAAGAGGTAGGGAAGGAGACATAGGTGAGATAGAGAGGGATGGAGAGAGAGTTATGGAGGGAGAGGAGAGATAGAGATTAGAGAGGGGAGGTAGGGAGGGAGAGGTAGGGAGGGAGATAGAGGTGTGTGTGAGAGTGAGATATAGAATGGTGAGATAGTGAAAAGGATCAATTGAGAGAGAAATAGGGGGGAGGGAGGGAAGGAAAATAGTGAGAGAGATTAGAAGGAGAGACAAAAATAATAGGAGGGAGGGTGAGGTTGAGAGAGGGAGGGAGAGAAGGGATAGAGAGAAGTAGAGAGGGAAGGAGGGAGGGAGGGAGTGTTAGGGAGGGAGATAGAGGTTCGTGTGTGTGTGTGAGAGAGAGAGATAGAGAGAGTGGTGAGATAAAGAGGAGATAGTGAGAGGGAGGGAGAGAGAATTATGAGATGGAGAGGAGAGAGTTAGAGAGAAATAGGGGGAGGAGAGGGATAGAGAGTGAGAGAGATGTAGGTAGAGGGAGGGAGAGGAGAGATAGAGAGTAGCGAGGGAAAGAGGTAGGGATGGATACATAGGTGAGATACAATTTGATGGAGAGAGAGGTAGGTAATAAGAGAGAGAGAGAGGGGAGATAAAGATAAGTAGAGAGGGAAGGAGATGTAGAGAGAGAAGGTATAGAGAGAAGTAGAGAGGGGAGGGAGGGAGGTAGATGTAGGGAGGAAATAGAGGGGTGTGAGAGAGAGAGAGTGGATAGAGGGAGAAAGGGACAAAGAGAGGGAGTGGAGGCATAGAGAGTAGAGAGAAGGAGGGAGTGAGAGAAAGATGATATAACTTGCTGAATACTAAAATTTCACCTCTTGATTACTGAAATTTGACATGCTAAATACTGAAATTTGACTATCTAAATTTTTTAAGATCTTCCAAAAACTAGAATTTTTATTATAAATCCTAGAGATCTGAAAACACTCTCAAACATCCTACATATATACATGAAATATAACTTAAAGTATAAGAAAGTAAATTTTAATATGTAAATGTCATATTATACTTAAATATTTATTTCATGTATATAGTCTCCCTGGCAAAGAAAGAGAAAATGAAAGAGTTTTGAAAAATGCATTCCAAAAGTCATGAATGACATTTGGCGAGCGCCAAATTTGGCACCCTTCAAATTTGGCAAGTGAAATATGGCTTGTTATTGGTTTTTTTTTCAATTTGACACAAAAATTGTGTCATAGATCCATGCACTTACTCCAATATACAGTGCATTTTTATTCTTTCTGAATTGAGACTAATATTAATTTTGTTGGTTGTATTGAGGCACAACTTTGTTAATCATCAAAAAGGTAGCATCCTGTTGCTCATATCAAATGGCACATTGTATATAAAGGAGTAAATATTCTAGTTGGGTTATTGTTGACTATGTTGAAGGAGAGAGCTTCATATATGAGACATGATCAACACTCTCCTTGGATTCTACACATTACAACTTTCTCCAAGAAGATTTCCCATGTTGTAGAATTTTTAAGAGATGAAAGGGGAATGTGCTCGCATTGAAGGGCTTCAAGCATGAATTTTCATCATTGCAAAATTCTTTTGGAGAAGTTTCTTTCTTGCAGTCATTTCTCTGCAATATTGTAATTCAGATTTTTAGTCTTGTGACTGAAAATAAAAATTATAATACTCTATTTGTAAGTTGTAATTAGAACACCTTTATTTTATTAACAAAGTTCACCAATTTTTCCTTCTTAATGGTTGCCTTATTGTGTGCTTCATGTGCATTTCTATGTTTTATGCTTAAATCCTCAGCTATCAGTCAATTAAACTACATCAATTAATAATTAAATTGACTAAATATACTACCAATTGACAAAAATCAATGAATAGTGAATAAATTTGACTAGATATATGACCAATGAAATTAGTGAATAAAAATGACTAAATATACTACCAAATAACAACAATCAATGACTAAATCAACAACTAATAAGTGACCAGATTACAACAATCAATGACTAAATCAACAACTAAATAAGTGACTAGATTACAACAATCTATGACTAAATCAATGACTAAATATATCAGTGGAAAAAAAGTGACTAAATAAGTGACCAAATTGCAACAATGAATGATTAAATAAATGACTAAATATACTACCAAATTGATCAATAAAAACAACCAATAAATGACTAAAAATGGTTTATTTATCAATTCAGTTGCATTATATATGACTGGCAATAAACTACTAGTGGTCATGTGACCAACTGTAGTCATTTATAAACAATTTTTAGTAGTTTTTTCAATAGTTTATTGTTGTTTTTGTACTAGTATTTATTGGTCAAACCCCACACTAGATCTAATTATGAAATGTGGCTTACTTCTAGGATTTAGTGAATCTATTGATTTGGGAACCACCAAATTGGTGACTCTACTAGGGATAACTTTGAATCTCTAGTTGTAGATTGTTCTATTATAGAGTCATATTAGTTGATGATCTGAACATTTGGTTCAAATATTGAAGGAATTCATACCTCTAGAGAAAGAAATTGTTGTATGAACTTGAAATTTTCATGATTTCTGGTCCTCTATTGGTGAAAGGAACTCAGAGAGAAAATCATCTTTGAAGAAGCTTCATATTGCTTGAAGTTTGATTGTCTCTGAAAAGAGGTGGTGACTCTATCTAAAGAGCTTGTTGAAGATGTGAAGAAAGTTTCAGATCTATAAAGACTTCTAGTCAGAAAGAAGATTTTGTAGCAACTACAACATAACCAATTATTTTCTATTTGAAGGTCCTAGAAAACTTTGGTTCCCTTATTTAGTGAAATTGAGCACTACAATAAAGGGATATAAGAATTGAATGTTTGTGGAGGGAATAAATTCAATTTACAAATATGTATTGTTGTCTTAGTTATCCCTCTACAAGTTGTAATATCATGCCTAGAACACAGTCATGTCCTCAAAGGAAGGTGTTCACTAGTGAGAGATACGACCCATGAGATTTTAGTAAAATCCAAGGGTACCCACATTATGTCCCAAGAATAATTAATGAATATTTTCCTAAGTTTAGAGGATATTTTGAAGAATCAAAATCAATACATTTACAAGGTTTCATTTCTTTGGTGAAAGATTTTCAAACTGAAGAAGAGGATGCTATCATGAAGTGTTTTGTAAGAACTTTAGAAGGTTTAGCTGAATGTTCATTTTATAGTTTTCCAATGCATTCCATAGATTCATGGCATGAGCTTAGAATGAATTTCATTGATTATTTTTAAGAAGAATAAATAGACAATGAATTCCTATTTAAGGATAGAAACTTGCATAGCCAAGAATAATTTGAAGAGAAATTTGAGAACAAAGTGGAATCCATATCATGTAGTAATAATAGTTTTTTTTTTTTTAAACCATGTAGAAAATGTATGCAAAATAAAATTGCATCCATAATGGTGTAAGACATGATGAGCTAAATGAAACATATGAAGTCATGCCTTCTCTTGATTTTGAAGAAATAGAAGTGGAGAGTCAATTTTCTATATCAAAAGAATGCAATGATGTAGATGATACTGAAAGTATTTTCTCATATATGGATTGTGGAAGTACAGTTGAAGGGTATGCTAATTCTAAAGTTTCATCTCTTTATGATGATAACAGTAGTATTGGTGATGTGAGTTTGCAATTAGCTGTGGATTATTATTATCTAGATGATCAAGATGGATGTGAGTCTATTTGTAACCCTTATGATGGCGATTCTTCTCAAGAGGAAGAGCTAGAACTGATTTCCTTAAGTGGTAAGTGTTTCAATAAGGATGATGAGTATTTTTTTTTAATCTCACAACTGCATGGTGATGCTATCAAAACCTATGATAGTCTCAAGTACTCCTTGAATGATCATCTTAGTTCATATTGTACTAAGGTTATAATATTTTCTAAGCCTTGTATGGAAAGGTTAGATGCTGAAAACTAGTGTGAATTGTACATCCTCTTTTCTAACAATAAACAAAATGGAACTCCAAGTTCTCTTGGACAAGAGCATAATGAGGTATATGAATTGAGAATTATTTTTGAAGAAGAAGTATGTAATCAACATCTCCATGATACACATGGTCATGTAAATTCTACAAGTGTGTGTAGCATTGATGGATTATTTTGTAGTGATGAGACAGAGGATCTTGCTAATTTGAGGAGTACTTTCAGAATGTCAGTGTATCATATCCAAATGAAAATGAGTGCAATGAATTTCAATTGGAAAGATCAACCCCAAGTTGTTGCAATGAAGAAACTATTGACAATTTTCAGTTTGATAGTGAAGAATGTAGCCTTGTTGATTGTTGCAATAGTATGAAAAAAGAGGGAGATATGTATGCAAGAGGTTCATTGGATGAATCATCTCAAGTAGTTGATTATGAGGAGCATGCATATGTTGATAATGATGAATAAAGAATTCATGTTTTGTTTGATGCTTTATCTTCTTATACTTCTTTTGTTGACATTGGAGTTATCACTTACTATTTTCATGATGATAGTATAGATGTAATTGTATATGAAATTGAAAATTAAAAGATAAATATTAGTACAACTAATGACACTCTTTATGATGAGTTTTCATTGGAGGTTTGTGATTGTGTCAATCACATGGATGCATATGAGGATCCCTTTTCTAGATTTGTGACTCACAGTATTTTTCATGAGCATTATGCTTTAGATTGTAATGTTGATGCAACAATAGGTGATGTTAAGTGTGGTACTCCTTGCAATAGTGAATGTGTTTTGAACACTCACTATGAGGGTATAGTTGCATACAAAGATTCTTAGTCATTTGAGCTTGTATTTGAAGTTTTCTTGTCTAATAATTTGAAGAATGTAGATGATCTTGTTTATGAACCTGATGTGGGAAATATTGTTCGGGATGCTAACATCTTTTCTAAGTGTTATGCTTTGAATGTGGATAATGGTACTTTGGATGATGATAAGTCTTGTTTTCAGGATCATGAGGCATGTAGTAATGTGACTAAGCTATGTTACTGGGATGATGATAAGCTGACGTGTGTTGCAATTTAGTTGAAGGAGTTTCAAATGTGTGAGAATTATTTTCTTTGTACACAGGAGGATTGCACATTATCTTTGAAGCATGATATCTTTTCTGACCTTAAACCATTATGAGGAAGTTACTAAATATTATAAGACTATGTCTTCATATAGTCTTGACCATTTTATGCATATTGTGTCATTTACCACAAGATATAAAAATGAAATGAGTTGCAATGATGTGGCTTTTTTTTTTGGGTGCCATGTGATAGTAGAGCTAAAGATGGAGTAGATTCTCACTTGTTCAGAAGGGGCTTGACACTTTTTTTTTCAAAAATGAAGTCACTCATGTTGATGTGGTGTGATAGAGGAAAGTATGGATTGAAGGAGATCAACTCCTTTAACATGTTAGTATTTGATAGGGATAAGAATTAATTTTTGTTTTTCATTTGGTGGCCTGGGGCCACCAAGTGATGTTAAAAGGTTGAAAATATAAAGAATCTATTGCCCAATGTTTTTGGCACTTGGTCTACTCCCTAGAGATCCGAAATATTTCCATGCTTGCAAGGGGCATGCATCCCCAGTTGGAGCCACTGATAGCACCTTCAAATCTTCAAAAATCGAATTGCCCATGATGTGAATTTGATCTACACACTCAAAAATGCCCTTGAATTTTTTTCCCTAGTGACCTACTTTGGAGGGTCATAATTTGGAGCCACTTGATTTTATTGCCAAATCCCTTGCTAAATGTATTCATTTGTCATATGTGAACATGTGTGTTAAATTTAAGCTTCTTGTGATGAGTTTTGTTAGGGTTTTGAAGAGCAAAGCTGGAGGGTTTTGGGACTGTTTTGTTGTTTGCATACCCTCAGGCCTACGAAGTGGCCTCCTATTTAGATTGATATTTCATAGCTGGATGAACGTCATGGAAAATGTATTGGTGCTCTACATTCCCTTCATATCCATATACTCCTTGATCTGGTTTCAGAGTCATAGGATCAAATTTGATATTTTTGCCAAGTCAAAAGCAAATGTAGTTTATTCTATTCTTACATCTGCATTTCTAGTGTTTCATGGAGGTCAACTTTGACCCTTAATATCTTGTGAAGAATGTGGATTGAAGGAAATCGATCTTTCACACATGCTCAATAGACCGAAATGATGTCACATTTTCCAGTGGTAGCTTCCTAGAAGGTGATTTGATAATTGTTCAAGGAGGTGACTTGGTGTGCTCAAATTGGTTTTTGACAAATACAATTGCAGAAATGTCTGAAAGAGCCACTTTGGTATTGAATAGCTCGCACCTCATGATGAATTTTTCCAATAATTTTTTTGCACCGAATTATTGGGACAAATATCTTCATGCTTGTGCATTTTCATGGCTCTAGGAGGTTGTTTGACTAGTTTTCCAGGGCGATTCTGGAAGCTATTAGGTTAGTTTTGATCACTATGCAAATATGCTAGAAAGAAAATTTTAATGACAACCCACTTCAATTTTCCTCGCTGGAAGTATGTTGAAGTATCCTCAAGTCAATTCAAGGTAAAAAAAAATGTTTCAAAATGATTTATTTTTTAGTTAGTCCCATTGTTGCAAGTATGGACGTGTTTGGTGGTCTTGTCATTAATGTTATCATTGATGTCAACACACTTCAGGTTGATTGCAAATTTTACTTGTATAGTTGAGATACTGTAGAAGTTCTTAGAGTAAATGGAGCTATATTCATGAAGTTGAAGTTGTGTTTCTTCAAAGTGCTTTTGAGAAAACTTAAAGAATAATGAAGGCAGTGTTGAGTGTGTGTTCTGAATGTTCTTTGGTATTATGCTCTTCATTTCTTCTATGTTAATTATATGCTTGTGTGGATTTATATTTGTATTCATAAGCTTCAATGGATAATATCTCCAATTTTAGCTTCTAGATTGATGGAGAGTGAAAGATATGTTCACCAATATGTGATCTGGTTTGAGAGAACTATCTATCTGTGGACTAGGAGAAATGTTTTTGCTCTGAAATATTTTGGATTTTGGTTTCAAATCTTATGGATTTGGGAGATTATTTATTTTCATATTTTATATGTTATAAAAATCTTTCTTATGATTTGGCACTTAGAAATACTTGCTCCAAAGCTCTTGTGTGTTTCCAGTTGGTCTGGCTGGACTATTGAAGAGTATTTTGTGAATGAAGGTTGTAGTTGTTGCGGATGTAACTAAAGTATTCTTAGAGATGGTAAAATTTATGGTGAAGCATGTTGAGTGATCCACATGCGATCATCTTTCTAGAGATATGTGTACTTCAAAATATCATTGGTGTTTTCATTAGGTTTGGACGACTTGGTGTCTACACATTACATTAAGTTTTTGCATCAAATTAAGGAAGCATGTGATTGATCCAAGATGTTGTTTAGGTCCTAAATTGAATTCTAAATTGGTCCTCTCTCATTCTTATCCACCACGGGAATGTTGAGTAGCTGACCTAATTTAAATTTGTAATTTGAAGAATGTATAGTTGACCTTGGAGAATGTTTCTAGGGTTGAAGATGGTATAAAAGAAAATCAAGTTGTTGTGAATTTATATCCATCCATGAATCAAGAAAGTGAAGTGTAGAAAGTAGAGTGTGCAAGAGTGAATTGAGGCAATAGTACTTTAATGTGTTAGATTCCTGAAAGCAGTGAGCTAATGGTGTCTACAATCTTCTGATCAAACTGCAAATGTGTGGTACCTTTGTAGTGGATATTTATCTATCTTTTTATGTAGGTAGTGAACCTCCTTCTAGACAATGAGTCCTTTGCTGGCAGTAAGCCTTTGTATTTGGTATTGCATCATTACTATATTGTGAGCTAATCCTCATCATGGTTTTTCCCTCATTGGGTTTTCCATGTAAATTTGGTATCTCTGGTGTTTACTTTCTATTATTTTTATTTCATGTTTACACTTAATAATAGACTGATTTAAAGTGGAATTATTTAAGGTTAGAAGTAACATGATTTGATACAACTGATTTACCCCCCCCCCCCTCTCAGTTGTCTTGTGCATTTCAACACCCAAAATGGGACCAAACATTTGTCATACAACTCAAGGAAAGCCCCTAACCTATAAGAGGTTAGTCTTAATGATTGTAATGAATATTGTAGATGACACTCATTTTCATAATGTCTAGATGAAAACATCTATATTCAATGTTTTGATAACTCCGACAAAAGGAAAATGTCATTTCGTTGTGCCTACCAAAAAGATGATTAAATCCTTGATACATATGGGGAAGGCTAAAGAAGCTAAAATTATTTTCTTATTGATAACTTGATTGATGAGGGACATAAACCCGCGCTGATTATCTATAAAATCTTTGTGAGTGCTTTATTTTTTTATCACCTTTAAGAAGTGTAAAGACTGAAAGCCATCATTGGTTAGTTGCACAAATGAAAATGAAGGAAGTGATTTGAGTTACCATGGGGTAAATTCACAACACTATTCACATTTTTGGGTTGTTTGAACAATTACATGATGCTAAAAAAGAAAATATTTTATCACATTAGTATTGTTTAAGTTTCCTGATAATGGGGATACATATCCTTGGCTTACAACCATGACCTAGGTATGGGTGAGATCCAAATAAGCTTATTTTTGGTTGAGGATGCATCTAAAATGGATAAGCACTCATCAAATTCTTTATTATGCTTGGCAGTATAAAGAAAAAGAAATAATTAAGGCTGCAAAAAACAAATCAATGTGAAGAATTCTTGTGACATTTCACTCAAAAAATGGAAATAATTTGTAGCTTTTCACAATAAGTAGAGGAATTCATAGTGAGGCAATTGATTTTGTGAAAATTCTTGTAGCCAAGCTTCTCCTCTACCATGTTTTACACAGGAAAACTTTTGATTGTGGCATTCATTTCTACCATTTTTTGAGCATGACCTAGTAATTTCCAAATGCTACAATTTTGTGGGCACACAAATGACATGAAGCCAAGGCCAACAACATAAGTTGCAGCTAAGTTGTGGAGTTTAACTCTGACAATTTATGTAGCTCATATTTTTGATAATGGCAAGCACATACAATATATAAGCATTGGTTTTGGTGTAAAATTTTGGAGGTGCTTAAAATTGATTGAAGACCTCCATCGAATCAACTTACATGGTATATCTAAAGAATGTGACGAAGAATCTTGATGGAGCTTGCAAATTGTATGATGAAGTGATGGTGCAGAGAACAAAACATGAAATTGGTAGTGCAAGCAACCATCGTGCGAGCAACTGAGGAGGGATAAAATTATGGAGAAATGTTAATAAATTGTCATGCTAGCGGAGAGGGGGCAACTTTGATATTGCAAAGGGATTTTTTTCACAAGCATGTAAAGTTGTTGTGGGTATGTCTTGCACATGTTTAGCTCTGTGTAGGTGGTCATTTGTGTGTGCGGTAAAAATGCATCAAAATTGTTTAAGGAGATTCTATACTATGCCTAAGTTTAGTTGTGTTGCCACCCGATCTCTTTTTATATATCTATATACCTATCTTGAATGTATTTTTGAAGCAAAAAAACTATTGGCGCCTATAATAAAATGTATCAAATTTTTTTAGGGATTTGTATTTTGGTTGAAACCCTAATTTCATTACACTTAGCCTAATTACAGTTTGAAGTGGTGAGTTGTGGGAGAACAATATTGTGCACTATTACATGCAGTGCATTTGGCACACTCAAGTCACAGGCTACACTGTGTGATGGCATTACAACACAAGGTTTTCATCTTCAACATTTTAAGTACGAAAAAAAACTACTGAAAGTTTCCTTAAAATGGTGTTAGGGTTACACATTGACGATTGTAAACATTCACATTTTCCATGAAAAGGTAGTGAAATAATGAAGAAAAATGAAATGTTGATGAAGAACAAAGGATTCAAATGGTGGAGGTGTCAAAACTAGGGCATTTTATGTTGATAACACACATGATTGTTTGGTGTCACCATTTCCATAGTGTATTAGAGATGGGCGATACCACATTGTCTAAATCGTGCATCACTCTTTGATGCTTTCAAATTTTCATTCTTTTAGCGATATGTGATGCTTCCATGTTTTTATCTCATCGCTATTCCAATTCTCATTTTCTCATTTCATTCATGATCCACAATGTGTTTTGAGGAACGATGGGCCCTTGCCTATTTTAAATAAAGTTTAAGTTAAAATGAAGGTGCATGGGAATGAAGTTTTCTACAACTGGTAAAAAGAATTAAAATTCTTCACTGTGTAAAAATAAAAGGCTTTGGATGCCTGGGGAAAATAAAAAGTAAAGATAAGGCATGAGTAGATTATTTTATTGACCAGTGCTATAAAATTAAAGCCCCCATAAGTGAATGATTTTAAATTTTAAATTTTGGGCATTTAAAATTTGTAAAATCATGGGTAAATGGATTTATACACCAAATTTAAATTTTAAAGTGTTCTCAAAAGTTAAAATTTAAATTAATGTGCTAGGTAAATAAATGAAAAAATCATAAATAAAAGCCTTCACAAGTAATTTTTTTTAGCTACCACAAATGTAAAAGGCTTTGTATTGCTAGGAGAGAAGAAGGTAAATTACATAGGTGAAGTGGAGATTTTTCAGCCAATGGTTTTTTATGGAAAATAAAGAATGAAGGCTTTCATTTAAGGTATTTTTCAGCTACGAGTAAAACTAAGATATTTTCAACTAAAGGGTATATGTGAATGATGGTTCTACATGGTGGAGAATGTTTTTTTTATTGCAAGGCAATTCAAGAAAGAGGCATTAATCAATGAGAGGATTGAATATTATTCATGAGCTAGAGGTGGTTACAGATCAAAGGAGATGAAGAATCCAGATGTCACATGAAGATGATTTTTTAGGGTTTCTTCTTATCCTTCTTATTCTTATTTTTCTCTAGCTGAAGGAGATTCTGAGATATTTTTATCTTCTCTCCAGTTTTTGTATAGTTTAATTTTTGTACAAAGTGGCTTTGCTAGGTTTTAGGTTGTTCTTCAAGTTTCAGATTTAAATGTTGTGATCTATTTTACTGATAATGGTAGGTAGATTTAATTTGCAGTTTAATATGAAGAATGCCATATTGTCAATTTCTCCTTTATGTAATATAGTGATTTTTTAATCAAGATAATCAAAGATTGTTGAGGTTTTCATTTCATATTTGTTGTAATGAATGTTTAGCTAATAAATTTTATTCAATGAATAAATTAAATTTCTTTTACTTAAGCATTGAGAGCATTGTTATTGTGTAAGGATTTTGAAGTAGATTGGCAATATGTCCTTAAGTGGATGCATTACTATAAGGCAGTGACATTTCAAAGGCCATTGAATTAATGTTTATGTTTTTATCAGGGGATTATTTCATCTTGACTCTATCGTGGATAAGGCAATGACTTAGTGGGTTTCTTTGTTAACAAAACCTAGAAGGAATAACCAAGTTTTAATATCAAACCATTCAATTTTGTTTTTCCTATTTTATATGTTATTGGTATTTACCATGTTCTCCATGCTAGTTGATGAAGATTTCCCAATATCTTAGCCAATGTTGAGTGACATTTCATGTTTCTTGGCATATTCTTGTGAGAGAATTATCTGTTGAGCAATACCCTATTGATTTTGATTGTGAATCTTTAGGTGTTGCTAAAAGGGTCACCCCCCTAGGTCCTACAGAACCTGAAGTGCAGGGGAAATATATTCTGATATCATTTCCTATTCATTGACCAAATACTACACTAGATCTAAGTAGAAAATGCAGCTTACTTCTAGGATTTAGTGAATTTGTTGATTTGGGAACCAACATGATTGACTATATATTCTTCCATACATAGCTTTAGCAATGTGGTCTTTCTTGTATTTCTTTAGTAATTTGGCCATACCTTTAAGAAGTGACACATATCTGATTTCAATAGTGATTTTCTTTACCGTGTCATCTTCAAATAATTTCAAAAATTTATGCTTTGATACCTGTACTTGCATGGCGACCTGTGAGGAAACATTTTTAAAAATGAGCTTCTTGTAGAACTCAATAAGCAACCTCTTAGAGCCCTAAAACTTTTCCTCATTTCTTCCAATCCAAATTTTCCATAGCATGTCATTATAAAATATCAGTCAAAACCTATTGCAATTATTACGTAGTCCTTTTGCATTTCCAAGCAAGATTTCATTCAAAATGATATTGCCTTGCCAATGTTTCAAATCATAACAAAACAGATTCCAAATTTATCTTACATAGAAGCATTCAAAGAAAATATCTTTTATAGTTTCAGGATTTTTACACATAGTAAATAAATCAACATCACTAACATTAGATTTATAAGGCAACTTTTGAAGAATAAGTAGCCACTTAAAATAAGCCTTTTTTGGTTAAATATATATATTTTTTGGAAAAAGGCTAATAGTATATATATTGTATTAAAATAATAGCAATTAATTATAAAAGTTCCCAAGAGGGCCTAATTTATGCTTTTAAACCAGCTGGAAGATTTACATGATAATATTTCCTACTATCTAGCTACCAAACATGATTACCTATTGAGGATTATCACTAGCTTTGGTTACGAAGTTACTTGTATGTTGTTGGAAAATTTCCTCTTTGTTTCATGCGTTGGGTGTCACTCTTCCTTCTTACCATTTGCATACATTGTTAGAGTAAAGGTTTTAACTTAATTGTGTTAATTAAGTTGCCTTTATTCCTCTCTTGAGATTTCACTTTAGTTTGCATAATATGACATTTAATAATTATATTAATTATTAAATGTTTACCTATTAGGGTTTCTTTTAGGTTTTGCATGATCTCCTTTCTTAAGGATTGATCCATTGTATATTTTTCATTTCTCTTGATCTGATAATATAATCTCTCATATTTCAGAGCTTCAAACCCTTGTTTTCTTTTTTGTCCATTCTCTTACTTGTGACAAGTATCCATTTGCATGTAGGCATTCTTGGACTCTGAAGTTGGTTTTGACAACTTCTACATGGTATCAGAGTGGACCTGCTGCAGCCTATTCTTGTTTGAAGAATTTGGAGCTATGAGGGTTGGATCAGGCATTCACAGTTTTCTAGGGTGATTTTTTTGTGGATCCAGCATACTTCATTTTTTGGGTTCACATTGGGCCCAAACGGACCTCACCATTGAGTCTGTTGCAGTCCAAAACCTCAAAAATGACTATTCATTTGTTCATTTTAGACATAGTTGATCCAGGAGGCAAAAAACATTGTCTATACGACCGTCTGCTCGCAGATCGAGAATTTGTTTTAAACCCTAGTAAAAAATAAATTATTTTTTGCATTTATTTTTGTCAGAATTAAAAAAAAAAAAAAATGTAAAGTTTTTTTGATTTTTTTTAACAAAAATCAAAACAAAAAAAAGCCTTTTAAAGGCTTGCTCAGGCCTCGTACTAGGTACCTATAGCACCTACGTACGTAGGCCTGCGGGCCCCTTAAGTATAGTGGGTGGTATACTACCAGCCGGTGGTGGCTTTACTGTTGATCGACGGTCTGATAGTATTGCTAACGGTGGTACACAGGTCGTCGACTTTTTTAAAAACAAAAAATTATATGTAATTTTTTTTTATTGTTTTTTATATGAAAAAAACATTTTTTTTCTGTAATAAGCTGACCTGTGCATGTACGGCGACGACCATTTAGCCATCTAATTTAGGCTCAGATTGTTTTTGCGATGGCTACATGACCGTCAAATTTAATCCAACACTATGTTTTTCCTCTTTTGGTGTTGTTTTCTTCCAGAGGCCATAACTTGGGCATACGATATCATTTTTTGGAAAAGAAGATATTGTTGGAAAGCTGGTTTTGTCACCTTTCTAGTGGTGTGGGTCTCATCACTTTATTTTTCTGTTGGTGCATTATACAACCAATTGAGTCAAAGGAGTTGTTTTAAGTCCCAAGCTCGTAACTTTTGACCAGTTTCTCCGTTTATTGCGATCTAAGTAGCGTTGGAACCGTATTTCAAAACTCTTCAGTTCCATCCATGCAATTTTTCTAGATTTCACTCTAGGTATATTTTATTTAGCTTTTTGTGTTTTCACACTCTGGTGAATTACTTGGACATATTAGTTCTTGGGAACTTCTCATTTGCATGGGTTGCTTCGTTTTTTGGCTGTTCTTCATGTATTTCCAGTTTTTTGTCCTTTGTGGGAATTTTTAGCATCATTTATAAGCAATCTTCTATGTAAATGCACTGAGATAAAGTGCCACACTATTGTACATGTATTTTGGGGATTTTGCACATAAGGTTGTGCCATATTTTGTACTCGCACTGTATTATAAAGTGCCATGGGGGGTTATGTAGTGCCTTTTTTTTGCCATCACACATTTGTCTAGTGAGTGTCCCTCCATGATGATAGTGGATCCATATGATTCCAGCCTCATGCATGTGTGCTTTATTTTGCACACCACTTTTTCAGTTGCAAGTGCTTTCTTGTGCACTTTCAGATGTTGTTCTTCTCCTTCATGCACTACAGGGTGTTACACAACATTTCAATGGATCTGCCAGGCTCTCCTAGTTCATCATTATGGGGGGGTGTTATACTGTTCATGCTAATGCTTCCTTGGCTTCGCCTTGGAAGGAATCTTCCATTCTCAGTTGATCAGTGTTTTTCAGACTATTGGTACTTGTGCCATCTGTATCTTCGTTCTAGGTGTTTATGTTTATTTTCCATCTAATTTGAGTAGTATCATTTTGGGCACTCATGGATATTGTTGTCTTCTTGATCCTAATCATCCTATCTTCAAAGGAGGTTCTTCAACACCATAGTAGTCATCTTTTGATAGTTGTTTGCAGCTTCTACTTCAATGATGTTCTTCATGTCTTATGCATCTCTTTTTGGAGTAGAGTTTTTCCCATGAGGATTTCTCTATTTCTCCACTTTACAGAGATTTGGTTGTATTTGGGTAGCTGATCAGGCCTAGTTGTCGGGACCGATATTTTCTTTCATGCATTGTAGTTACTTTTTCTTTCTTGCACTTGTTTGTAGCTGCACTCTTGCTCATCTTAAGGGGGGGTGTTAGAGTAAAGGTTTTAACTTAATTGTGTTAATTAAGTTTCCTTTATTCCTCTCTTAAGATTTCACTTTAGTTTGCATAATATGACATTTAATAATTATATTAATTATTAAATGTTTACCTATTAGGGTTTCTTTTAGGTTTTGCATGATCTCCTTTCTTAAGGATTGATCCATTGTATATTTTTCATTTCTCTTGATCTGATAATATAATCTCTCATATTTTAGAGCTTCAAACCCTTGTTTTCTTTTCCCTCCATTCTCTTCCTTGTGACAGGTATCCATTTGCATGTAAGGTGTTCTTGGACTCTGAAGTTGGTTTTGACAACTTCTACATACATTACACTTGGTAAAGCCTAAGGTGGAGCCCTGAACAAAGAATCTCAACATGCCTTTAGACTTGTCAGGGATTGAGATTCTCCTCTACCTTTTCCAACCTTCACTTCTACCACATGAAAACCTTTGATCGATGCAAAATTTTTTTATCTTCTATCATCTATATTAGGTTGTGGGTATCGAGGATCCCATGATCACCATATTATGCAAAGCTCAAACTAGTAGACTGACAACCTTACCTCTGATCAATGAAGAGTGAAAACCATTAGAATTTTTGATGTCAGAGTCTACACATACTTCATACCACTGATCATTCATTTTGGTAAGATGTAAACCTTCCTTTCAAATTGTGATGTTTGATATAGTCCTTCATGAGTTTTATCAACCATAAACCTTTTAGGTGTCAGTGTTCGAGATTTCATGTTTCACCAAACTTCACAAACTATTAACATTGACCTGCAAATCCCAAAACATTTTATTTCTTCATTTTTTTATGCAACCAGGACAAGGTACTCTCAAAGTTTGAAGTCCGAAATCCTTTGGACTTAGAAATTTTCTTTATAACTCTAAGGGACTCAGTAGGAGGTATAACCAAAGCCTGATGTCCAATTACCTTTAGTCTTGTTGGTGTTCATAATTCTCCTCTACCTTTCCCAACCTTTTCTTTTGTGAAAGCCAACAAGATGACCTCAGATCTTCAAAATTTTGATGCCCAATATGTGAAACTCAACATAATTAGACCAATTCCTTTTCAAGATAACTTTCCACTTCCTTTTAGAAAAATTAAGATTCCAAAAATTATTTATATGTGCATAAGCATTATTTTTGTTTGTTAAAGAGCTATAGATAACTTTAACATTGATTTTTTGTATGTTTACCCCTTTGGACCAAACCAATTTCTCAAAAGAGTTTGAGTCTTAATTAGTGCCTTTGGGTAGATTGAGGATAGCACACACCTCCTTGAGCATGGTATAGGTCCTCCAATAAGATTTTGGGAGATTAAATTCCACAGTAAGGGAATTTCATGATCTTAAATAGCCATCAAGAAGGATATCTTTGAAGTAGATTATTCCCTTGTCAACCTAACCTTTAGCTGAGTAGCCTTGGATTAAGGTAATGAAATTATATTTATGTCTTAAATTCTACCAAATAGTTCTATTTTTTAAAACATTATTAAAATTATCCATGACACCATTGTTAGAGATATAAGGACCCAACTCCTCCCAAGCTTTCCAGTTACTTCTAAAAATGCTAGAACCTAAGGGGACAACTGGAAAGGTGCAAGGAACAAGATCACTAAAGGGTAACATCTTCCAAGACAGACCAAAACTTTCCAAGACTCCTAACCCTCAAATGATTTATAAATAAAATTAACACCAAGGGCCATACCATGTTTTCTAAGGTTCTTGAGACCCAATACTCATTTTTATTTGTCCAAACTACACCACTCACACCTTACTAAGTGATTTTTTCTCTTGCCTTTCCCATTTGAACATAAGAACCATCTAATCTTTTTATGGATCTCATTCAACTAGTATCCATTGAGGAGCCACATAGAAGAATAATATAAACTATAATACAAAAATATTTTCTAACAAACTTGAACTCTGGTAGCAAAGGAAAGGAACGGTTTGTCCCATTTTTCCAATTTTCTCTCGTTTTCCCATTTTTCTAGTCCCACATATTCTTAAGGAAAGGGTTGACTGCAAAGAGAATCCAAAGGTACCTCACCTGCTTACTAGGTTCTCTCCATTGAAAAACATATTTTTTGAACCAATCTGGGGGATACACACATTTTAATATTTATTTAAAAATATATATTTATCAAAATAGAAAAAATATATCCAATCACTAAAGTTTCAAGTTATAAATACACACAAAACATGTGAAGGAAAAAAAAATTACTATATAAACATTGATGTCTGATGTAACTTCATTTTTCAACATTTTATCAACAACTAAATTATAGTGTCAATCTATAAAAAACTATATTCAAATAATTTCTAATTTTTTCAAAAAAATACAAACATAAAATATACTAAAATGTAAATATTTTATAATTTTGTGTCATTTCAAAATTCAAAACATATGTCACTTTTTAGTGATTCAAGTTTAAAATTTGGATTAGTGTTGGTTGTTTTCTTTAAAAAGTGTGACACAACTTTGTACTTTTACCCATAGAAAATACTATAGACTGATAATCTTGAGGTGGGATATTGGTACGGGATAATTCTACTATGCATTTCACTTTAAACTTTTGATATGAACTGAAAAATAAATCTTCAAAAGGTTTATCAAGTTCCATAGGTTGAGGCCAAAAATAATCCAATGAAAATTTTCTATGGGAAGCCAAAGGTTTAAAACCACTATGATAAATTGTATATATTTGATTCCAAAATGGGAAATTTATGCACTTGTGGATTACTGATGGGATTACATTCATCGAGCATAGCCACAAATATCCTATCTTCACATGAAATTGGTTCGATGCTGAGATGATCTGCTAAATGATACATCTAGTTGTTTAGGTTCAACTTTAAGTAGAAGAGTTATCGAACCTATTGTAGGGAGAGTGAATCATCATGATTTTTTAATCATGCTTTTGGTTGTTCATAAAAATATTAATAAAGTTCATGCACAAATATGAATTCCTTAGTGATCAAATTCTCTAGACACATGGGATCAATGAGGATCCTTAGTGTAGGTTTGTCATTAATACATCCAATGATATAGAGATGACTATTTGGTGCATGTACACATACATCAATATGTGTGAAAGCAATTTCAGGTAATAAAGTTATTTCAACCTTACAAGGTTGGACATCTATTGCATTAAAAACATTATCTAGATCAACATCATCATCATTCATATCCTCACAGGCTTGCAAAAGTTGGGTACATGATTTGGAATTGGATTTGTGAATATATATGCAAACTTTGATTGGGTGGAGATACAAACTTTTTTATTTATCATTAGCATCAACCAACTAGATGTGGTTAGAATTGATGAGGTCTATGACTTGATGTTTAAGATGCATACATCACTTCATATCATTTCCAAGTGTACGGTAATAGTGAGAAAAAAAATTGGGTTAAAGTTTTAAGTTAAAGGTTCAGTTGTAGCCAAGGATCTAATTGGAGGAAATTAGATTAAGTTATTACATAGAAATTATAACATGATCACATGAAGAGAGTTGGGAAATTGGGTAAACTATATATCTCTTGACCTAAATTGATAAGGATTTGAACTTATGGTAGTGACATTTGTTTCAATGCTATCAGTGGCTTGAGGAGTGTTTATATTAATAAATTTATTTTTTTGCTTCTTGAATGATTGATAATTGTTTTGCGGCATAGATTTAGATTGATTAGGAATCGATGAAGGTGTACACCCTCATATTGAATAATCATAGATATCCTATATTCACATGAAATTGGTTTGATGTTGAGATGATCTGGTGAATGATACATCTAGTTGTTTAGGTTCAAATTTAAGTAGAAGAGTTATCGAACCTATTGTAGGGAGAGTGAAACCATCATGATTTTTTAATCATGCTTTTGGTTGTTCATAAAAATATTTATAAATTTCATGCACAAATATGAATTCCTTAGTGATCACATTCTCTAGAAACATGGGATTAATGAGTATCCTTAGTGTAGGTTTTCTGTTAATACAGCAAACGATATAGAGATGACTATCTAGTGCATGTATAGATATATCAGTATGTGTGAAAAAAAATTTAGGTAATAAATTTATTTGAACCTTACAATTTTGTACATCTATTGCATTAAAAACATTAGCTAGATCAAAATCATCATCATTCATATCCTCACAGGCTTGCAAAAGTTGGGTACATGATTTGGAATTGGATTTGTGAATATATTTGTAAACTTTGATTGGGTGGAGCTAAAAACTTGTTTATTTTATCATCAACATCAACCAACAAGATGTTGGTAGAATTTATGAGGTCTATGACTTGATGTTTAAAATGCATACATCACTTTGTATCATTTCCAAGTGTACGGTGATATTGAGAAAATGTTTTTGGGTTAAATTTTTAAGTTAAAGGTTTATTTGTAGCCAAGGATCTAATTGGAGGTAATTAGATTAAGTTATTACATAGAAATTATAATATGCTCACATGAAGAGAGTTAAGAAATTGGGTAAACTGTATATCTCTTGACCTAAATTGATAAGAAGTTGAACTTATGGTTGTGACATGTGTTTCAATGCTATTAGTGGCTTGAGGAGTGTTTATATTAATAAATTTATTTATTTTCTTCTTGAATGATTGATAATTGTTCTGTGGCACAGATTTAGATTGATAAGGAGTCAATGAAGGTGTACAACCTCATATTGAATAATCATGAAGAGATGTACACAAGTGTGTAAAGGATGTATACTTTATCAACAATATCTTATCTCAAATGTTAGGTTGAAAATTTACTATAAACACCCTTTAGACATCGACATCAGGAATACTATAGGAGATTTGTGAATAAATCAATTGATATTGTCATGTAAAGTCTATTATCTTCTCTTTAGGTCCTTTTTGCAATGCACCAAATCAATTAATGTTACTTAAGGACCAAGGTTTTCCTAAAAAATGTTGGAGAAATGCACTAACAAGTTCAACAAATGAATTTATTGAGTTATTTGGCAATGAGAAAAACCATTCCAAGGCCATATCTTTCAATGATCTAGGAAAGAGCTTAGCAAGGATCTTATCTTCAAAAATGAAGTCACTACATAATGTAATAAAAGTTTATACATGATATTTAGGATCTCCCTTACCTTTATTTTTCTTGTATTATATTTTGAGGCATAGATTTTTTCAATATAGTGATTGAAAAAGGGTTCTTTGTGAGGTATTGTGGTGGTTTACCATTTTTACTTTGATTCAATGTGGACATTTGTTGTTGAAGTGATGTCACATTTTGGAAAAGTTGTCTTATGATAGGATCACTATTGGACATTTTTTGAGAGTTTGGTGAATATGGTGGGATTCTGTAAGTGTTTGGTGGACTAATATGTTTCATTTTTACGAGAGATGATGAATATTGAGGCATTATGGGTAATGTGAAAAATTTATAAGGATTCCCACTAGGAAGCCCTAATGTTGGATTTAGGCCATTAGTGTGTTGTATCATTGAAGTTGTGGTTGGTGGTGTGAATTAAGGAATAGAAGGTATGGATGTGGGAAGAGAAACTTGTTTTCCTTTTTGGTTTTAAGCATTTTCAAATTCTTGATGCAACTAGTTGTCATAGGGATTTTAACATCTATTATATGATCTAGACTATGTAGCACCTCTATTCCTTGAGTATCTAATGAAGGGTACTCCCCTTAAAAATGAAAACTAACCACAACACAAAATGGTAACATAGGTTTGCACAATAAAATACAAAGTAAAACAATGATATTTTATTGAAATTGAAATGGAAACCCAGTTACAAAATTACATGGGCTTTTCTAATTACAAAAGAATCAATCAAACTTACAGATCAACATTCAATCTTTGATCATGATCTCTAAACACCCACAAGCTAGTTGGCCACCACCGCTCTGCCTCTCTCTTGTTGCACTATACCCTTTTATGCTGGCCTATCGTCCTTCTCATTCTATCTTGATATATATCTATTTCCCCAAGTCATCCTCAGAGTCTTATTTCCATGTTGTTGTAGTATCACCTCATCATCTAACTAGCAATAAAATTCCCAAGTGGTTACTTGGTTATTAGTGATTCCAATCATTTTCCCAATGAACACATTGATCTATAACAACAATGTGGAATCAATGAGTCATATCTCGCCAAAAATCACCACTATACTCATTTGTCTATCACCTTCATCTTACTCACATATCCGTTCAACCTTTCCTGCATAGCCATGTTGAGGGGACACCAAAACACCTCACCTCGAAACTGCAAATTCTCACCGAAATGGAAGCCCTTAACATCATTAATTGTTTGGCCCATCAAAGGGACATGGTTGCATGCCCACTTGGAGTTTCACCATCAGGTCAATATGTTAGATCATCCCATCAACAACTCAAATTTACCTCGATGTGGCTTGACAGTTCATCAGGGGTGTCGAGGGGACACCGAAAGCCATCCTACCAAAACGAAAGCCTCCCCTCGATGTGCATTCCTTACAATGTTTTAATACTAATTTTTCCACCATTGAGACTTCAAAGGGACATGAGATAAAGTCTCATTGCATCTACCCTATCATGTTGATGCACCAATCCATTGAAGCATAGTACACCAAATGAAGTAAAGGTGTAAACGCAAGATTAAAATGTTGTAGCTCGTTGTCGGCAGTGCATACTTGGTAGACACCCTTATTGAGAAAAATAATCACAAATTGATGCAATATTTCTCTTTGCATCGGATTCTCCCACATTAGACACTCAAGGTAATTTGAAAATGTTTCATGAGTTGACTCATAAACATTTATGGATTTGATGCTTGTCCTGGATCCATCTATTTTTTTATTTTTTTTAACACCTTTTTGACCTTGCCTTTGCAATGTAATATCGCTTCCATCCTTCATTCTTCCCCTCTTTCTTCCTCTTTTCACAAATTCTAGCTCCCACTAATGTACACTATGAAAATCTAAAAAATCATACTTATTAATTATATCTTCTTTAGTAAAATAAGAAAACTCAGGCATTACCTATTCCCCTACCACTGCTGAAACAATCATTTCATTTTCCATCTCCATTTGTTCCATGTGTTCCTCCTTTCCTATATCTTATGAATAGTAGTTCTCTGTTGACGCAGAATTTTGCATGTAGCAGTAGTCTTATGGGAAACTTAGCTATTGGGGGACATGGTGCACTAGCTAAGTGACCTCCGAGATTTTATCGAAGCCAGCTCTTCACTTAGTGGGTTGAGGAAAAAGATAAGGAGAATATCATGAATGTAAAGTTTACACTATAGACGATGCGCCAAAGTCTTAGACGAATTTTGATAGAGCATAGTGCAAGATACAGAGGCCCGAACCACTAAATGATGTTAATTAAGTTTATCTTCCTCCACAAACATTCATTATGCAAAATACCCTTTAATTTGTATAATGTAATCTAGCATAACTTCATTTTAACACAGAAGAGTCGAAGAAAACATGATCTATATTATTTTCAGCCATAAAAGTTTACAGAAACTGAAGAATAGACATTCATACAAAAATAAAGATAATAGCATAGGTTAATAGTTATAACAACTGCTGAAAATAGAAAGGCCGAATTTATTTGGCACAGTCTAAAATCTTTAATTGAAAAATAGCTATTACAAAAGGCTTGCTACCTGATGTCTTTAGAGTTTTTGCTAAACTTGATCAACAACCTAATAAAAGAAAAACCAGGCCCCATATATAGGCTATCCCACCGCCTGAAAATGCATCATGGAAGAGTAGACCACACATGGTGATCCGAGCTGCCACAGTAAATATCCATCGATCAGTAACATGCCAGCAAGGCCATGATCCAAAACGGAAAACCATGCAGCAACAAGAGAAGACACGTGGCAGCGGGAAGCACAAAAGATTCATCGGCATTTCCAAGGTAACCGGCGCATGAAAAAGAAATGCCACTTGTCATCCAGACAAAGCTCGACAGAAAGCAGCAAGAACGCCCAGTAGAAAGCCGTGAGAGGGAGCCACGTGGAGAGCTCTGAGCAAAAATGAAGAATGAGGCGGAAAGCAAAGGACGAGGTGGGTCTGACTCAGAAGAGCAGCCAACACAAGCCACGTGGCACACAAACGGAGACTTTCGAAAAGCAAAACGAAGACAAAGCAAAAAGCTTCGTGAGGCAGCCACGTGGCGAGCTCTGAAGATAGTGAGCATACAAAATTAAGGCGTAGCCGCAAAGGAAAAGAAAATGGCCAAGGCATGGGTGGTTTTTTATTGAATAGTCTGGCAACTCATAGGGGCTTTGTGCTTTGCGGAAAGGATAACCCCAAAAACCTTTGGCTCAGCAACAAAATGCTCACAACTTTGAGAGGGCAGCCTACAGATTGGTCCATATTTCATCTGATGGTGCAGAGAGAGTTCACAGGTGCTCGTGAGCCAGTCAGAGATCAATGATTGCTTTGAAGGGAAATCCACCTGATACTTTTGTTTCCAATTCCAATTGGAAGAAAAGTTGTGCCAGTTGATGTACAATCGCCTCGATCTCTTCAGCAGTTAGAGATTGATCAAAGGTCTGGAAGACATAAAGGTCCTGCTTCTTCTCTTCGATCATTTCAATAATATGCTCCACTCCTGCTATTGCTTGGTCTGTAATGAAAGGCGAGGGGAGGCCTCTTTGAGTCAAATGGGAAAACTTTGCCTGCATGTCGCTTGTGATCTGGTTCAACCGAGCTCTGCAATCTACCACCTGTTGAACGACCTCATGCATGGAAATGAGGCTACTTGCGCCCAAAGCTGCCATCATTCGGTCATTGATGCCCACACTACTCAATGCTTCATCTGAAGCGGTGTATAACTTACCCAATAACATTCTAGCCTCGGGAACTTTGTCAGAAGTTAACTCCTGAACCTGTTGTATCGATTCATTCACCGTTCTACAGAGGCTAGTTGCTTGCGCCATAAACTTTAAAGTGGGCTGCAGGGTAAGGTACAAAGCTTTTACCTTATCCCAGTATGATGCATGCAGCCCCTTGGCAATTTCCAAGGAACTCATCCAAGGCGCAATGGGTCGGGTTCTTAGGGTAGCCAACTCTACTTCTTTGCTGCTTAAACCTGCCACTGCTTCCGCCAAGCTTTTATCCAATGCAGATATCTACTCCTTTAGGGCAAGAACTTCCTTTTCCCTCTCTACCAAGGCCGATTCGGCTTGCTTAGCCTTTTGAACCTCCAACTCCAGGTTGGTGTTCACTTCAATAATCTCGGCAGTTGTATTCTGCTGGAGCTCCCTCATGCCTTCAATTAGCAAGTCGGACTTAGCGCAGAGCTCTTTTTCCTTTGCCTGGAACTTTTCTTCACTTGCTTAGAGCAGTTCAACTTGCTTCTCAAGAGTCGGAATGACCTCTTCGCCCAAATTTTGTAACTCTTTGATTTTATTTTCGAAGGTACCCCTCTCCTTCTCCAGGTGACCTATTTCGTTCTCTTGGGCTTTGAATTTGTTCACCCAGATGTCAACCTTCTTTTTCAGCTCCGTAATTTGATCATCTTTCTTCTTCTCTTGACGACTGAGCTTGAGAAAATCAGTAGTCACTATTTTTTGAGTCTCCTCCATCAGCTCAAGTTTATCTTGCGGGCGGGCCTGCCACAAGTCCAGCCCAACAGCATTCACAGAATAGTCACTGGGCTGCATTTCGTTTACTACCTTGATCACATTAGGAGTGATCTTCGTGAACATCAAGGAGTTCTAGGCTTCATTGAAAATAGTTTGCAAGTGGGGCTCCGCCTGCCTGGTCCCATCCTTCGCTATTCGCTTGCTGGTCCGGTTGGCGCAGACATTTTTATTTGCATCGACCTATGAGAAATATTCCTAGGCCGGGATACCCAGTCCACTAGCAAAAGGGTACTCCTAAGAGACAACCAGCGGGAAAGATAGTGTAGCTGATGCATCAGAGGTTTTGTTGGGTCGCATTATAATAGCAGGGGAGAATGGCGGGATGAACTGGCCACTCGAAGGGGATGAAAATGAAGTGACGGAGTAGGGAAAAATTGGAGATGCACCAACTGCAGGGCTGGGCTTTGGGGATAAAAATTGTTGACCCACGAGCCTGGTACTGACACCAAATTACGTTTTGGGCAAAGTAGTAAAAGCGAAGGACATAGGAGGGAAAACAGGAGGAGCAAGACTGGAAATACTGGCAAATCCAAGAGCTGAGAAAGCTAGCGCGGATGAGGCAACAGGGATAGACTGCGGTGGGACCAAAGACATAGAGGAGAGAGAAGAGGGAGGAAAGCTTACCTGATGTTCTGGTGGAGCCGTAGATGTCTCAACCGCTTCCGTTGCTGGTTGCTCTTTCTCCACGCTAGCCTTTTTGGTACGTTTTCGCTTCTCCCTCGGGACATCATTGAGGTCAAGAATGACCCTACTCTTACTACTGGTGGTCCTCATCCAATTTTTTTAGCTTAGAAGAGGCGACCGCCATGGATGCCAATGCGCGCGGCTCTTCCTCCTGCACAGGCTGCTTACCAGTGTTTCTTTCAAGTATCGGATTCTCGACAATGGCGGGGGGAAACTATGTTATTTCCTCCCCAGATTCCGCAGTAACCTCCTCTCTTTTATATTGTTGCACGTATGTTGAACGGTTCGGAGAATACTCAACATCCGGATGCTCATTTTCTCAAATATCATCAAATTTCTCATCGAGGGAAACTTCGTTGTATAACTTGCTAGGTGCCAGAATCTCCAGCCAGTATATCCAGAAAGCTTGCATCTTGTCAGGTTCCCAATTGAGCTTCTTCAATTGGGTGACCAAAGGGGGGCTGATGGGGAGCTTTGGGTTGACCCTCCTTATGATGTGATAAAAATTCAGCTAGGGTGGTCGACCATCCACTGTAGGCAAATATTCAAGGCCTACATATCTACTCAGGTTTCCTTCCTCGGGATCCCTCCGGAGGTCCTAGAATGGCCGAGGTGAGTGCGTGATCTTGATGCCAATGTCCAACAAATTATTGTCAGGGTTGTAATTCCAAGAATCATCTATCAGTACCAGCCTGAGACGAGCCAATTTTGAAAGTAGAGTCACCGAGGTATCAAGCT
The DNA here is from genome assembly GCA_007115665.2 of Sequoiadendron giganteum. Lineage (NCBI taxonomy): Eukaryota > Viridiplantae > Streptophyta > Pinopsida > Cupressales > Cupressaceae > Sequoiadendron > Sequoiadendron giganteum. The sequence continues at coordinate 551,313,375 of CM021105.1, forward strand.
GCGGGGTCCTCTTCTTTGCCAGTGACACTGAACCAAACATGATTGGCAATAGTAAATAGGAGGTCTGGTGTTTTCCTCCCCAATAATCATCATCAAGGGTAGATAGCTGTTTCATTGCCTCTAGGGCCAGCACTCTGTCAGAGAGGAAACAGGGAAGCCAGAAAGGCTCTCAGACGAAACTCGGCAAATGGAGCATAGTGAAATCCGTGCCGAAGAACCAGTCACAAGGTGGTACTAACTTCCCAAGCCAGAACCTCTGGCGGGGTGAAATGCATTTGATCATATTTATACCAGCTTTACCGAAAGCCCTTATAGTCAGGGCTATGAACGCATCCGAGAATGCATAATAATCAAAGGTTTTTGACATAACAGGAGTCCATGTTGAAACCGGCTTCCTCAAGCCATTCTCATCAAAAATAGATAGGGGCAAAGACGATGAAAATCAATCCAGATTTTGGTGCAAAATTAAATAGGCTAGGAAAGACGAATACTTGAACCTAGAGCCGACCCCAAATTCTTTTAACTGCAATCGAATGCCATCGCTAATAATCTTTACAAAATCAAAAAGTGGGCCCTCACGATTTTTCCTTAACATAAAGTAGATGGACATTTGAAACTGATGGACCTCTGTGTCGGAGTCCAAACCGCACACCATTGCCAACATAGAAACGGTAGATTGTACCGTACCTCTCAGAGATTTCAAACCTCGAATGTTGAAGCTCGGAGCGATAAAATTGTGGCCCTAATTGGAACTCTCCCCACTTTTGCTGTATTCTTTCCATGTCAAAATCTTCAACCTTCTTAACCAAAAGAAATGGGACACACAACATATCTTGAATAGCCATGGGGCTAATGACTATCCGAAAATCCTTGCCGTTGATAACCCCAGTGTTTGGGTCGAACTGTGTCACACATGCTGCTATAATCTCTAGGCAAGGGTGCACCAAAGGGACCATGTACTGTGCAAGCCCACAGTACCATAGTCATTTGTAAAATTGGTCTGTTGTATGCTTCATTCTTTCGCATGCAGCTTCCCGAAGGCTCTTAGGATTGCTCGACATCTCGAGGTCAAACACATTGTCCCAATCCTCCAAAACCACTACTTGGTCCCTATGAGGAACCGTGCTCAACAACCTCTGGTTTGCTGGGTGAGTGAAAGGCCAGTTAGGCTTTGTAGGTATGCCTGGAGTGGCATAAGACTCTCCATCATAAAGTTGCATGCAGGGCGCATTCTTCATCTGCTCGCTTAGAGCTACTTTAGCTGAAGTCTGTGCAGGGTTTTCTAAAATTTCAGCCATTTTGTCTCTACAAGGGTCTCTGTGCAAATCTTTTGGCAAATGAATTAGCTTCTTTTCAAACTTCTCTCTTCTTGTGAATGCCTTAATTGCTTAATTCTTTGGCAACTTCTGCAATAAATATGTTTCC
>CM021105.1:551314899-551568909 GCA_007115665.2 Sequoiadendron giganteum
AAAATAGTCATTGGGTTGCATCTCGCTTATTGCCCTTATCACATTAGGGGTGATCTTTGCGAACATCAAGGAGTTTTATGCTTCATTAAAAATAGTTTGCAAGTGGGGCTCCACCTGCCTGGTCCCATCCTTTGCTCTTCACTTGCTGATCTAGTTGGTGCGATCACTTTTATTTGCGTCGACCAGCGAGAAATATTCTTGGGCCAGGATACCCAATCCACTAGCAAAAGGTTACTCTTGAGGGATAGCCAGCGGGAAAGATAGTGTAGTTGATGCATCAGAGGTCTTGCTAGGTCACATTATAATAGCAGGGGAGAACAGCAGGATGAACTAGCCACTCAGATGGGATGAAAATGAAGTGACGAAGAAAGGAAAAATTGGAGATGCACCAACCACAGGGTTGGGCCTTGGGGATAAAAATCATTGACCCATGAGCCCGGTACTGACACCAAATTAGGTTCTAGGTAGAGTAGTAAAAGTGGAGGACATAGGAGGGAAAATGGGAAGAGCAAGATCGGAAAGACCAAAAAATCCAAGAGCTGAGATGACTGGCGCAGATGAGGCAGCAGGGGTAGACTACAGTGGGGCCAAAGACATAGAGGAAAGAGAAGAGGGAGGAAAGCTTACTTGATGTTCTGGTGGAGCCGCAGATGTCTCGACCGCTTCCGTTGCTGGTTGCTCTTCCTCCACACCAGCCTTTTTGGTACGTTGTCGCTTCTCCCTTGGGACATCATCGAGGTCAAAAATGACCCGATTCTTACTACTAGTAGTCCTTGTCTACTTTCATTTTGGCTTAGAAGAGGTGGCTGGCATGGATACCAATGCGCATGGCTCTTCCTCCTGCACAAGCGCCTTACCAATGTTTCTTTTAGGCACTAGATTCTTGGCGATGATAGGGGGAATCTGAGTTACTTCCTCCTTAGATTCCGCAACAGCCTCCTCTTTTCTATATTGCTACACAGATGTTGAACGGTTCAGAGAATACTCAACATCCGGATGCTCAATCTCCCAAATTTCATCAAACTTCTCATCGAGGGCAACTTCATTGTATAACTTGCCAGAAGCCAGAATCTCTTGCCGGTATATCCAGAAAGCTTGCATCTTGTCAGGTTCCCAATTGAGCTTCCTCAATTGGGTGACCAAAGGGGGGCTGATCGGGAGCTTTGGGTTGACCCTCCCTATGATGTGATAAAAATTCAGCCACGATGGTTGACCATCCACTGTAGGAAAATATTGAAGGCCTACATATCTACTTAGGTTTCCTTCCTCGGGATCCCTCCGGAGGTCCCAGAATGGCCAAGGTGAGTGCGCGATCCTGATGCTAATGTCCAACAAATTATTGTCAGGATTGTAATTCCAGGAATCATCTATCAGTACCAGCCCGAGATGACCCAATTTTAAAAGTAGAATCACTGAGGTATCAAACTGCGTGGTCCTCTTCTTTGCCAATGACATTGAACCAAACATGATTGGCAATAGTAAATAGGAGGTCTGGTGTTTTCCTCCCCAATAATCATCATCAAGGGTGCATAGCTATCTCATTGCCTCCAAGGCCAACACTTTATTGGAGAGGAAATGGGGAAGCCGAAAAGGCTCCTGGACGAAACCCGACAAACGGAGTAGAGTGAAATCCGTACCTAAGAACTAGTCACAGGGTGGTACTAACTTCCCAAGCCAGGACCTCTGGCGGGGAGAAATGCGTTCGGTCACATTTATACCAGCTTTACCCAAAGCCCTCATTGTCAAGGCTATGAACACATCTGAGAACACGTAATAATCAAAGGTTTTTGACATGACAGGAATCCATGTCGAAATCGGCTTCCTCAAGCCATTCTCATCAAAAATAGATAGGGGCAAAGACGTTGAAAAGTAATCTAGATTTTGGTGCAAAATTAAATAGGCCAGGAAAGATGAATACCTGAACCTAGAGCCGACCCCAAAATCCTTTAACTGCAGTCGAATGCCATCGCTAATAATCTTTGCAAAATCAAAAAGCGAGCCCTCATGATTTTTCCTTAACATAAAGCAAAGGGACATTTGAAACTAATAGACCTCTATGTCGGAGTCCAAACTGCACACCATTGCCAGCATAGAAATGACAGATTGTACCGCACCTCTCAAAGCTTTCAAACTGAAAGGGAATTTAGGCAGGGCTGAACTACTTGGATGTTGAGGCTCGAAGCGATAAAATTGTGGCCCCAATTGGAACTCTCACCACTTTTGCTGCATTCTTTCCATGTCAAAATCTTCAACCTTCTTACCCAAAGGAAACGGGACACACAACATATCTTGAATAGCCATGGGGCTAATGACTACCCAAAAATCCTTTTCATTGATAACCCCAATACTTAGGTCGAACTATGTCGCGCATGCCACTATAATCTCTAGGCAAGTGTGCACCAAAGGGACCATGTACTGTGCAAGCCCATAGTACCATAGCCGTTTGAAAAATTGGTCTATTGTATTCTTCATCCTTTTGCATGTAGCTTCCCGAAGGTTCTTAGGATTGCTCGACATTACGAGGTCAAAGACATTGTTCCAATCCTCTAAACCCACTGCCTGGTCCCTGTGAGGAACCATGCTCAACAACCTCTAGTTTACTGGGTGAGTGAAAGGCCAGTTAGGCTTTGTAGGTATGCCTGGAGTGGTATAAGACTCTCCATCATAAATCTACATGTAGGGCACATTCTTCATCTGCTCGCTTAGAGCTACTTGAGCTGAAGTCTGTGCAGGGTTTTTGGCAATTTTGGCCATTTTGTCTCCACAAGGGTCTCTGTGCAAATCTTTTGGCAAATGACTTAGTTTCTTTTCAAACTTCTCTCTTCTTGCGAATGCCTTAATTACTTAATTCTTTGGAAACTTCTACAATAAATGTCTTTCCCCGCATGCCATAACTTGCCTTTTCAACTTTCTTAGGAATGGCGGCCAAAAAAGGTACGTGCCAACCATTTACGCCAAGTTGTTACTATGCATTATCAACTTTACTCGTGCGAAAAGACCACCAACCAATCGAACTGCCTAAAAATTAAAAGGAAATCTTTCACATGTGACGGGAGTGGATCCTTGTCTTGGAAAATGAACCCAGGCAAACCTCGTGAGCATTTCTCTACAGGCTATTTGTATTGATTGACATTAATGCTCGTACAGGGCACATTACCCAACAAAGTCTTTCTCAATAACTTCACCCGATTCAGATGAGAATGTGGCGCTTTGTATTACTAACAATTGGCCAATCTATTTATGATGTGCCAGCTTGGCAGAGCAAGTTGCAAGCTGATCTTGCACCTCTTGGTCAGTTCGCACGCTACGACATAGAAAACCAAGGCGAAGTGACCCACTTCGTGAAATTGTTAATCATGATTTCTTCAGCAAGCACAGCTTAGATAGCCTATAAATTAGCCTCTTGTGCAACATTATGAATCACAACATCGACTGGCCTTTCAATTTAGCAATCTCTTGTTGGATAGTATTTTTAATCTCTTAGCCTAGAAAACAGAAATCATGGAAACACCAGTGAGGCTCATTTGTAGAAAAACGCAGGTGGCATTCCTTGGAAAGATTACTTGCAGATGCTTGAAGCGTATGACAGGTGCAAAAACCTATTGTACGTGAAATCCAACAAATGGATCTTTGGGAAGGACTGTGTGCATTACGAAGAGCAATATCAGGTGAACACCAGCATCTACTCCCACTTTGTCGCCTCGCTACTAGACATCAGCATCAACAAATGTAAAATTATAAAATTGACGAAGCTGGTGTTCCCTGCATGCTACCTCAGAGGTTTGGAGCAAATTGTGCATGCAACCCAATTGGTTTGAGGCATTCCTTCGGTCTGGAACATTCGCCTATAGCAGCTGCATGGAGGCATCGTCCCAACTAGGCCCTTTCTATTTGGCTTCGAGCGGGAAACCCATGAAGAGCACCACGCCAGGGTCCGCGAAGGCTGCCATTTTCTAATGCACATTCATTATCTTGAGCCTTTCTCCAGTTTTCAATGGTACGAAAACTTTGAGAGAATGGTACTTCCAAAGCCCGAGCTACCTGCTGCTATGATCGTTGGTCCTTCTCACTAGTGTTCTACAGACAAAAAATGTTTTACCAATTTTGCTTCTTTCTGCTTACAAGTCCCGCGGCTTAGCGGGCATATGTAAATGTTAACCCAAGGCCTTCTGGCCCCACTATATTGTAAATTTTTGACTTTAATGAATATAATCCACTATGCTTCTTTTGTTAACACTTGATTCATTTATAACTTTCTTTCAATTGCTTACACCATTATTGCATTATTTCAATCTTGTGCCAAGAAGACCCAAAACTTAAAGTGACAAAGAGTAATTACATATATACAAATGTACAAAATTAACACATATACAGAATTAATAGAACCTTTTAAGATGTATTCCATTAACTGAAATACTTAGAGCATTGCCTTCCATATCTTCTAACTCAAAAGAGTTAAACTGTTTGCACTGGTAGATCTTGAATGGCCCTTCCTAGAGGCTGCTAAATTTGCTATGATGTCCAGGTTTTGTTCCGCGTTCATTGAATTTGAGAACCAAATCTCCATGTTGCAGTTCCTGATCTGAAGCCATTTTGTCAAACCATTTCTTCACTACCTATTGGTGTCTATTCATTGCTTCCAGGGTATGTTCTCTTTTCTCCTACACCTCAAGCAACTCAGAAAACCTTACTTCCATCACTCCATTTTGTTCAACTTCTAGAGACTTGAGCAATTGTAGGGTGGAATTTCTGTGGCAATAGGCAGCAATGCCTCCTTTCTGTATACCATCTCATAAGGAGATGTTTTCAATACCTGCTTGGGCGTAATTCGATCTACTCAGAGTGTTGTCCGGAGGTTCCTATGCCATTCCTTTTGATGTTCCGAGCCTATCCTTTTGATCAACCAGATGAGGTTCTTATTAGTGGACTCCGCAAGACCATTTCCCTAGGGATAATAGTTAGAGGAGGTCTTCAAGAACACCCCGTATTTTAGAGTGAACTGACTCATTTTCGAGCCGATAAAAGCTTTGTCATTGTTAGAGATAATTGTCTTAGGCAGGCCAAATCTGGCTACCAGTTCTTCTAGGAAATTAACAATCTCTGATTCAGTTGCACATTTCAATGACACTGCTTCTACCCACCTGGTAAAATAGTCGGTTGCTGTTAATATCCATTTATGTCCTGCTGAGAAAAGAGGGTTGATCATCCCGATCAAGTCTAAACCCCATTGAGCAAAAGGTTTCTCTATCACTATGGGTCTTAAAGGCATAGTAACATTCTGTCTCCTTCCACATAGAACTGACATTCTTTGCAAGACCTAATTAAGGAAAATGCATCATTAAAAAGTGTTGGCCAATAATAATTGGCACATACGATTTTAATTGCTATGGTTCTTGCAAAAAAATGTCCTCTGGCAGGGCTGTTATGATATTGATCTAATATCCTCCAAGCCTGCTCCTCGTTGACACATCTTAGCAAGATGCTGTTGAAATTTCTTTTAAACAGGACACCCTCCAAAAGGACAAAATTGCCATTCTATAGGCGATAGAAACGCCTTTTAAAAGATGGGAGGTCCATCAGATACTTTCCTGTTTGCATAAAATTTATCCTTTCATCGAGCCAGCTACTCTGGGGATTCTCTTCGTTTATTAACACAAGTTCTGGAGCTTCACATTCTACCGCTGTTTCACTGTTTTCAGTGATATACTCACATAGTCCTTCCCCCTTGATGGTCTTAACAGGTCTAACCTCAATGCCGTATTCTAGGATCTTGGTGATCCAGTTGGCTCTCTTTTCCATGATTTCCCCTTCCATGATATATTCTCGCATGCTTGGGTGTGGAACACATATAATCACCTTATTATATGATATCAGATGCCAGAACTTCTTAAGCCCCTTAACAATGGCGAAGGCTTGCTTCTCTACAAAGTTATACTTTACTTCGTATTCTTTTAAAGTTCAGGAGTAAAAGGCAACATGGGACTCCCTTGCATCTTTATCATCTTTCTGCATAAGCACTGTAGCAATACTATTACCACCACCAAAAACATACATGATAAAATCCTTTGATAGGTCCAGATTGACTAGCACAGGAGCAGAAGAAATAGCCTCTTTTACAAGTTCAAAAGCTCTTCTAGCTTTTGTCATCCATTTCAAAAATTGATCCTTCTTAAGCATTAAAGTAATTAGATGAATGATGCCTGCAAAGTCCGCAATAAAACGGCTAATAAAATTAACCTTTCCCAGAAAAGACTGCATAGCTTTTTTGTTGACTGGCAACGAGAGCTCCCGGATCGCATCGACTCTTTCTGGATCAATAGCAATGCCCTCCTTAGAGATGAAATATCCCAAAATTTTCCCTTGGGGAACTCTAAACACGCACTTCTTCGAATTCAGGGAGATTTTGATCTCTTGGCATTTCTGGAAAATAAACTCCAGATGATCAAAATGATCATCAACAAATTTTGAGAATACGGTTAGGTCATCTAGGTAGATGAGTATAATCTTGTGGATCAAATCTTTAAAAGCAATATCCATAGCTCGTTGAAATGTGGCTCTGGCATTTGAGAGCCCAAAAGGCATTTTGGCATAAGCATATGTTCCCCACTTCGTGGTGAACACCATTTTGTATTGGTCTTCTTCCTTTACCCGTATCTGGTAATAGCCTAAAAAACCATCTAGCATCGAAAACATTTTGGAACTAGCTACAGTCTGAAGAATTACCTCCATTGAAGGTAGAGGGTAGTGATCCTTTAAGGATGCCCTATTTAGGTCGCGAAAGTCTACGCACAAGCGTATATCTCCATTTTTCTTCCGGACTGGCACTAGGTTAGACACCCAAGTGTTGTGTTTAATTGGAAACACTATCCGGGATGCGATCAATTTTTTTAGCTCTTGTGACATTAGGGACTCTATTTTTGGGTTCACAGGCCTCTGCTTTTGATGGATTGGCTTTTCCCCCTCCATCAGCTCAATAGTATGCTCAATGATCCCAGGATCATATCCTTTTAAATCATCATATGACCAAGCAACTACACTTGGATATTCTTCGCAGAAATGTCTTAATCTATCCTTATTCTTTTTCGACACTTCCTTTCCAACTTTGAGCTTTCTATCTTCTCCGACATGCAGATCGATATAATCACCTTTCTCAGCCATGAGCTTCCTTTTATCTCTTGTTGCATCATCAAAATTAAAAAGACTTTCGAGAGTGACTAGACCCCTTGAAAGCTTGTTAGATTTCAGCAGAATAATTTGATCTCCGTAAGCCTCAGTGATCTTCAGCTGCAGCTGATCAACAAACTCTCTAGATCACTGAAGGAATGATGCAATATGAGCATCACTATCAAATACTTTCCAATCTTGATTATTATCTAGGACAGCAGGTCTTATAATTACATTCACAACATGTTTATTTTTTAACAGGTCCAATGTCGGCTCAAACTGAGCTCCAATAGTTGCCATCTTATCGGCTTCGACATTTGTTTCCCTCGGAATTGCTTGAATGTTGAATGCCTTGAAACTGTCGATCAGATCCCAGACTCTATGCCGGTAAAATCGTATGTGGATTTTTTCACAGTCGAAGTTCTGCGGACCTGATTAACTACCAACTCAAAATCTCCGAAGACACTTATTTGCTTTGCACCCATTTGCTCCACAAGGCTTAAACCATGGACGAGCCCTTCATATTCAGCTTCATTGTTGGAACATGCAAACCGGAAGCAGTAAGACCTCAACATCTTTTCATCAGTTGGGGATATCAAACAAATTCCCGCTTCGGCTCCTACTTTACATCGAGCTCCATCAAAGTATAATATCCATATTTCCGGAGACTCTTCACCCTTAGGTTGTTTAGTAACTTTAGGCATGATTTTCCCTTCTTCATGTATTACATAGGTTCCAAGGCCAGTTGCATGATAATTTTTGAAATGATCTATATCAATAAATTCTTTCAATAATTTCTCTTCATCTTGTGTCTGGGAGCTAGTAGCCTCCTCGTCTTCAAGGAACTCTACATTGCACCTCTCTTCCCAAGAAATAGAAGTGTGTGTTGCTTCAAAATTTAGCAGAGCTTCATCGGCAACATGTGCAGAATGCAGGTTTTCTAACAATAACTTCATCTTATCCCCGTGCTTCATCCTCAGAATCAAGTGGGACAAGTCTAAAGCTAGATATACTCCTACATTTGCAGTGAACTCTCAGGATAAGTAGATCTTGAACAAGAGAGGGATACCGATAAGTATAGTATCCTGATTTACAATGATACTGGGGCAGGCAAACAGGGTCATAGGTAATCTCTTGATTATCCAAATAGTATCAACCTTGTTTCCATTAAGATGTATGATTCCTTTATTTAGCGGCTCATACTTTAGTCCCAAAGCATCAGCGACTTGCTTTGGCATGATAGTGGTGCTAGCACCAGAGTCAATCATACAGTTATGTAGTAATTTTTCACCAATAATCAGTGTTAGAAAGAAAGGCCTAGGCTTAGGCTTACCTCCCTTTTTGGATTCTAGCTTCTCTTCATGTGGAATTGTTAGCACCTTGTCCAGTTCAGGTTTGGATACCTTCTCTTTAGGGGATTGAGAAGAAATCTTCGCATCTTCTTCACCCGATAATGCCTTTTGTAGCAGCACCTTCTACTCCAGAATAGCCAAGACATCCCACAGAGAAGCATTGGCAGATGACTTTTTTAGTTGTTCTACTACGTTGAATTGCGCTCGGGACTGGTGAATTGTAGTGGTTTGGTCCTTTAGTTTGACAGTTGATACAGGCCTGATGGCCGGTGTGTCTGATTGTTTAACCGTAGTAGGGATGACTACAGGAGTTATGACCTTCGGAAGAAGTGGCTTCGAAGGGCCAGAAATAGCTACTTCAAACTATGGTGGGATGGGTAATGGGCCTGCTATAGGACCAGGCACAGGTGGTGTTGACGCTTGATTAGATGAGTTCACAAACTCTTTGGTGAATCTTTGCTTTGAACGCATATTGTAATCTGATTGCACTCGAGGAACTTTATCCATAGGGATGTCATTTGGAAATGTTGACTCTTCTCCCTCCATCCAAGAAAAGAGAGCCTGGTCAGGAACAATTTCCGATTCTTGTTGGATGGACGTCCCCTGCATTTGAGCTATAAGGACAACATTGTTCATTTGTTGACAGGCATATGGTGTGTTACCAGAAACAGATGCGGTCCCTTGGCTACGTTGATCTACAATTTGTTGTTGCAAATTTCCTCATGGGTAGTTCCGCGGAATATGTTCATCATTGCAAGGAAAGAACCATGAATTAGCATCTTCTGCCAAATTGTTTTGTCCTGCTATCAACTCCTTATTTGAACTAGGGTGAAGAGTCTGCATAGGCAAGGTTACTGGAACCATCTGGTTACTCGATTGAGCTGAGGTATTCCCACGTGACTTATCTTGCCACTTATTTGATTGGTACAGAGGCTTTCCACCTTGGTAATTTTGATACACCGACTTTTGGTAGCTGTATTGTTGTCACTTCAAAGTAGTTAGTTCATTAGTCATAGCCCGCATTTGTTCTCTCATTTCATTCATCTTAGCAGCCATGGGGTTCGGCACAGGAGCTATTATAGGAGATGTCGTCGGGGCTATGCTTGAAGCATTCCTAGGATAGACATACATAGATTGGGGGGAAGCCGTAGGCGCGCTGGTGGAAGGGACTTCAGCTTCTGGAGCATTGCACTCGGGGAACAATGGCATGATCGGTCTTGGCACCAATTTCCCTACAACAATAAAATTATTTTCTGTAGTAATAGCTAGAGCATAAGCATCAGGAAGAGTTTCTCCGCCTAGAGCTTGTAACGTCATAGAGATATCAGCATTTATTGACTTCAGGTAGAACATAAAAGCTAGATCAAGAGGTGGTTGGCTACCAACAGGCACTCTCTACCAAGTTGAGTGAAATCTTGCATTAAAATTGGGTAGAGCTTCATGAGGAGCTCGCTTTATGTTGGCCAATTGATGGTACAGTGAAGATCTATCACCAGCATTGGAGAAATGTTCGTAAAAAGGGGTTCCGAGCTGGTCCCAAGTAGCTATAGTGCCTACTTGAATGGTTCTGTACCAGTTCAGTGTCTTTCCTCAAAATGAGGCGACCAACAATCTAAGGGCTACATTCTCGTTTGATATGCCATTTACCAGACATACGTCGGCTACATCTTGCAGATGCTCTGTGGGTGTTTTTGATTCATCCCCAGAATATTTAGGAATAGCTTTTAAAGCCAAAAAAGGGATGGGAGCCCATACTGCAGGAGGCACAGGTGCTACCAACAGACTATCGGAGTCCCAGGCTACATAATTTCTAGCAGCCATGGGTACAAATGGATTAGGTGATAATGGAGCAGGAGGTGATGAAGGAGGTGAAAGGCTATTTCAACGACCTCTTGGATGTACGAAAACTAAAGGGGGTAGAAGCTGGCTAGGGAATCTTGCAGATTGTGACCTAGTTACAGGCTGATGGCTCATACACACTTATAAAGATTAGGTGAACGTGCTAGTTCGCTGTCCCACCGGGCGTGCTAGAAAAAGAACTGTTGATGCAGAATTTTGCATGTAGCAGCAGTCTTATGGGAAACTTAGCTATTAGGGGACATGGTGCGCTAGCTAAGTGACCTTCAGGATTTTATCGAAGCGAGTTCTTCACTTAGTGGGTTGAGGAAAAAGATAAGGAGAATAACATGAATGTAAAGCTTACACTATAGGCGATGTACCAAAGTCTTAGACAAATTTTGATAGAGCACAATGTAAGATGCAAAGGCCTGAACCACTAAATGGTGTTAATTAAGTTTATCTTCCTCCACAAACATTCATTATGCAAAATACCCTCTAATTTGTATAATGTAATCTAGCATAACTTTATTTTAACATAGAAGAGTCAAAGAAACATGATGTGTATTATTTTCAACCATAAAAGTTTACAGAAATTGAAGAACAGGCATGCATACAAAAATAAAGATAATAGCACAGGTTAATAGTTCTAACAACTACTGAAAACAGAGAGGCCGAATTTATTTGGCACAGTCTAAAATCTTTAATTGAAAAATAGCTATTACAAAAGGCTTGCTACTCGATGTCTTTAGAGTTTTTGCTAAACTTGATCAACAACCTAATAAAAGAAAAACCAGGCCCCATATATAGGCTATCCCACCGCCTGAAAATGCATCATGGAAGAGTAGACCACACATGGTGATCCGAGCTGCCACAGTAAATATCCATCGATCAGTAACATGCCAGCAAGGCCATGATCCAAAACGGAAAACCATGCAGCAACAAGAGAAGACACGTGGCAGCGGGAAGCACAAAAGATTCATCGGCATTTCCAAGGTAACCGGCGCATGAAAAAGAAATGCCACTTGTCATCCAGACAAAGCTCGACAGAAAGCAGCAAGAACGCCCAGTAGAAAGCCGTGAGAGGGAGCCACGTGGAGAGCTCTGAGCAAAAATGAAGAATGAGGCGGAAAGCAAAGGACGAGGTGGGTCTGACTCGGAAGAGTAGCCAGCATGAGCCACATAGCACGCAAACGGAGACTGTCAAAAGGCCAAACGAAGCCAAAGCAAAAAGCTTCGTGAGGCAGCCACGTGGCGAGCTTCGAAGATAGTGAGTATACAAAAATAGGGTGTAGCTGCAAAGGAAAAGAAAATGACCAAGGCATGGGCGGTTTTTTATTGAACATTCTCAACTGCCAATTTCATGCTAGTGTCACAATAAAATTACTCATATGTTCCATCTCACTCCTTTGTACCCTTATCAATGTCAAGAATGTAATCAAAATGTTCTTCCTTGTTATCATGTAGTATATTGTCATCAACTAATGTAAATAGAAGCTCATCAACCAAACCAACATGCACTTTCCCACCTTAGTCCATACTAACAACTATAGTACCTTCATTCATCAAGGTATTCACTACTGCAATACCTTCATCTACACTAATCTCATTATGCTCTCACAAATCAGTAATAACATCTTCACAAAGAGCATATTTTACGTGTTCTTTCTCCAACAAAACTTTCATTCTACTCCTTCTGAATGCAATCAACATGACTGCAACTTGCATTAGAAGATCCTGATCTTGATCCTCTTCCTCTTTAAATAATTTCCTAACTCCATTAACCAAGCATTTTTTAGTGTTATTACATACCTTTCCTTCTTTATTCAAAGGTTTTAATTTGTGCTTGACTCCGTCTTTCATCAAATAGTAGGTATTAGAATACCCATCATGCACCTCCTTATTGTCAAATTACCAAGGTCTACCCAACAACATGTGACAAACATCCATAGGAATAACATCACATAGAACTTCATCATGATAATCACCTATCTTAAATCTTACCAAGCATTGTTCATTCACCAAGACCTTATGATCATCCTATAACCAAGAAATTTTGTATGGACTTGGATGCCTTCTCCTTTGTAGTTGTAACTTAGTGACCATTTCTTCAAAAATGAGATTATCAATATATCACCATTGATGATCACATTACATACCTTACCTACACACTTAAATCGAGTGTGAAATAAACTCTTTCATTGGTTAGGTTATTTATCACCATTTAGAAAGATTCTCCCAACAACAAGGGACTCGCCCCTTTTAGTATCTTCAGAATGTGACAACTGAGCATCTTCATCTACATGGGAAACTTGATCATTTCCCTTGGGTCTTTTGTTTTTCCTTCCTTGATGTTGAGGACACTCAAAGGCTCAATTTCCTTCTCTATATTGAAAAAATGCTCCTCAGAAGCCTTTAATTCTTGGTCCTTGTCTAGATCTTCCTCTACCACTATAATTATGTTCATGAGTCTTTCACTCCTTTCATCCTTAATGTCTCTAATCCACTGCTCATCCTCTTTTTTTGTACATATTTTTTTTTTTTCCCTTTCTACTTATTCTCAAACTTCTTCTTCAATGTTTCTTCCACCTTTAATGCAAATTGATATGCATCCTCAATGGTGTATATTCTTACTAGTGCTAGCTCTTCTTGTATGCTAGTTTTCAGCCCATTAAGATAAAAAGCTACTTTCTCCTTATTCTCTTCAAAATTTCATGTCATAATTAGGATCTTGTGAAATTCCTCTATGTATCCCTTCACTTTTCTCATTCCTCGTCTCGAATTTTTCATCTTCTTGAGCAACTCCAACTCATAATTGAGTTGAATAAACTTCTATTTCAGCTTTGCCACCATTATATCCCATCTAGAAAATCTATCTTTCCCTTGTCCTTCTCTTTCAAGCTATGGATCTCTTTCCACCATATACTAACACAACCTTTTAGCTTTTTCTTTGCAAACCTCACCCTATGAGGATCTTTAATCTCTTCAAATTTGAAAAATTATTCCATGTCATTGATCCAGTCGATCAACTCTTTAGGATTCAGATTTGCACTAAAAGCTAAAAACTTCAGTTTAGGTTTATTTCCAAGACTAGATATTGTTCTTAGTAATCTCATTTCTCTAGGATCCATTTGATCCTATTCTTCTTCTTCCATTTCCTCTTTAGTTTCATCTTCACTATCATCTCTCCTACGGACCTCTTCCCACAAGGTATCCAACTACCTTCTGAGGGCTCTAATGGCATATCTAGGAGGATCTCTTCCTCCACCACCTCTACTTCCACCTTTGTCATGTTGGATAGGTCTATGAGACATTTTGATATCAGCCCACTCACAGGTTCTATGGCAAGCTACCTCATGGTCAATGATCTATTTATAGAATCAAGAGATACTACTTTGATACCATTGATGAAGGGTACTCTCCTTACAAATGAAAATCAACCACAACACACAATGGAAAAATAAGTTTTCACAACAAAAATGCAAAGTAGAACAATGATATTTTATTGACACTAAAATGGAAAACTAGTTATAGAATACATGGGATTTTTTAATTACAAAAGCATCAATCAAACTTGTAGATTGACCTTCAATCTCTGCTCACAATCTTTAAACACTCATAGGATACTCCTCCACCACCGCTCTACTTAGGGAGAATGTACACAAATGCAAACAATGCAAGATGGGTCCTGACAACTAGGCCATGTTAGGTACCCATGTACAAATGCAATGCAATCTATCACTAACGGAGAAAAGGAGAAAACCCAGTGGGAAAAAACTCCTCCCCAAAAGAGAGATGAAATACAATAGATGAAATGCTCTCAATGATGCATGAGAAGGTAAAAACCCCATGTGAGGAAAAAGACCCCCCCATAAGAGAGAAGTAGAAGAGAGACAAGGCAATCCCCCCTCAATGTTGAGTCTCTTGCAATGATGGTAGAAGCTCGACATTGAATGTTGAAGATGATCCAATCTCGCCGAACAACGTTCCTCCCCTTAGGAAGAAACAAAACCAAGGATGTATGCAGGATGTATGATGTCTCTGAAGCATGCTCAAGTGTCTCCATGTCAATGCCGAAAGCTGACACACTCCAAATATGCGTTCTAGGCCACACTGATGAAGAGTACAATCCAACATCTAGTAGAGAAGAATGTAGAACATGATTCAAAGAGAAAGATATCAACTCCAAAGACAAAGAAGCCTCCTCCAAATGTTGTCCAAAAGTATCCACACTCATGTCAAACTACAAAGAATGATCATGTAGAGAATGAACAAGAGGGTTAGAGTGTTCCCTCACAACAACTGAAGAAGGAGCATCTTCATCAAAGAGAAGATGAATGTCATCAGTGATGTCCCCCAAATTTGCAATATGAGACTCCACAAACAAGTCTGAAATACCTATCAAGAAGCCATCCAAAGTAGCCATATCTGGAAGACTATGTATGTCTTACTACACTGAATCACAAGGAACCCAAACTGTGCAATCACAAGCATCATCAACTACAACAGTAGATGGAGGAGATGAAATACATGGCTCAAGTACTGGATTTGATGTGAGAACTCCCAAGTTCAAGTAGCCAAATGTCTCCTCGGAATCATGGTTCACACTAGGAGTGTGATGAACAGCCAAAGGAACAATGTCACCATCAGAAGCAAAATCTGCAAAGGTATACAACCGATCAACCACCCCAATAGCAATGATATCTCTACTCTCCAAATCTTGAATGATGATTGAATCAGGTGTGAACTCCACAATTCTCCCATTTCTACCATCTGTAATCTGATATATGGAAAGAAGATTATTCATCAAATGAGGAACACACAAAACATCCTGAAAAGTGTTGTCCCCAAAACTAATAGATCCCTTCCCTATTGCACTCATGTATGTATTGTTTCCCATCAAGATAGGAGACATAGAACAAGGCTGAAATGAAGAGAATATAGATTATGAAGATGCCATATGATGTGATGCTCCTGAATCCAGAAGCCATCTATCTGATCCTAGACTTGAATAAGCATAAAGAGCTTGACCTTTATATCCTGATGTAGATGAAAAATCTGCATGACCTTTTGCCTTAGACTGTTTTGAAGAAGAAGGAGAAGAAGATTCAAACATTCTAGAAGGCAAATCAATTTGATTCTTTTTGAGAAGATTCTTCAACTCATCAATGTCCTTCTTATAACAATAGTGTTCTTCATGTCCATCCTTCTTGCAATATGCACAAAAATGTCTCTCCTTCTTAAATGATTTCTCTTTTGAATATGAATCTTTATGTTCTTCTGTGGAATTAGATGTGTATTGTGTGTTCTTCTTGGGCTTGTTCTTTTTCTTTTCTTTGCCACTTGAAGACTTCTCATCTTTTACAACCAAGGCATGTGATTTGGAAGACTTCAAGGTACCCATTTGAATAAGCTTATCTTGCTCCCTGGTGAGTTTCATAGCAAAATCTTCAAAGGAAGGCATCTTAAACTCACTCCCAAAGGCATTCTTTGTAGCATAGAAAGTAGACACAAACACTAAATATTCAGGTCCTAGCTTTGAAAGAACACTTAAGATCAATTGTGTATCTGTTTTCTCAACTTTACAATCCTTCAATTGTGTTCTTAGTGACTTGAATTTGGTGATGAAGTCTTGTATGTTGTCAAAATTACATGGATTGAGACTGATTAATTCATTCTCCAACAAATGTCCCTGAATTTCATCTGTTTTCCCAAATAAGTTTGACAATGTAGTCCACATATCCATAGGTGTATCCAAGTGCTCAATGTGAAACAACAACTCAGGAGAGACATACAAGCACAAGTAGCCAATGGCTTCTTCACAACTATTCAACCACTTATTCTTTTTAGGTTCATCATCTTGTGGTTCACCATCAAGCCCATGAACTATCCTATACAATCTTTTTACTCTTAGCAATTTGTTCATTTCTGATTTCCATTTAGGATAGTTCTAAGGTGTTAGAAGTGGAATTGTAGATGGCTCCATGATGAAACAAGAACACAAATCAAGAGGAATGCAACCACAACCACAAGATGAATCCCCCCCAAATTCACTCAATCAAAGAACCCCCCAGCAATATAGGAGTTTCACACTTTATATTTAGTGCGTTTATAGTTGCCACTGCCAAAAACAACAAAGTGGACTTTGATCTTGGTACATGCAAATTGCCAAAATAGGCCACAAACTCACAGCAAAAAAATTATAGTAGATGAGATAAATTTTATCACACCACTGTAAAGTACAGGAAAAATCATGCACTTTCAAAAAAAACGGCACTCAAAAATGTTACCGTAGGAGCAAGATATGAACTCCCAAAGTTCCAAAAATGAGGACGAAGCAGCACCACCTGTGAGAATTTGCAATTTCCGGAAAAACCAAAGGCCAAAACTAAAACTGATTGCACCACTATGTAGAATATGAAAAATTAGCTCAAATAAAAAAAAATTTCTCGAAAAAAGGAGCCAAATTGAGCAAGATATGAGCCTCCAAAGTTGAACTGTAAAATCAAAAAACTCATCCGTGAGGGGGTCAAAAAATTCCAAATGCACGCTGACGTGGCACTAACATCACCAATCTACGAGGTTAAATTTAATGGCCTATGGCCCGTCACTAGAAAAAAAATGGCTGCCGGAAAATGTGGTTGGAATATTCCCTGCCGGTTGTCGGAATCTTAGGAATTGTTGCCGGATTTCGTGGATGACCGCCGGATTTTTATTGGCCGGAATTTGTTTGACCGGCAGAGCTGCCGAATGGATGAAAAAATGCCCGCCAAGAGAAATGAAGCGCCTGCGGGTGAACGGAGGTCGGCCGTGAAGGGCGGAGGAGCCGCCATGGTAGCGAAGCAATGTATAGTACCTCGCGTACCAGTGGTACCTCTCGCACGCGATAACCAGAAAATTTGGATTTTTCTTTTTTTAATTTTTAATTTTTAATTTTAATAATTTTTCAAAAAATTTTAATAATAAATTTTAATTGTCAAAAAATTTAATTTTTTTCATAAAAAAATTCGAAAAATTTCCAAATTTTTTTTTTCCGAAAATAAATCGTACCTGACTGTAATTATGACGACCTAGGGGCCGTACGGCTCTTTGGGCAAAAATTTTTTTCCTCACCAAATGACTTGCTCCGATTTGGACGATTGGACAATCGATCTTAGGGTTTTTGGCCCTTCTGGACGAGATGGCAGGGTCGGATTTGACCCAAAATGCTCCAAAAAAGCAGCTACCTTCTGGATCTGGCAACCACAATGCAGCTTCAAACCCTCTTAGATTTGGCCTCGTATGTCCGATTTGGATGAAACAAAAGGCAAAATCGACTTTCTCGAACCTTCCAGACGCAATGGTGAGCTTAGATTTGCACCAGCAAGCTCCGATATAAACCTGCAATAAAGAGCCAAAAATGGAACCTCCCCAAATCTGGGACCTCTCTTCAGAAAAAGACTCTCCAATGGCACCCAACCCACTCTAATACCATGTTAGAATTGGCTGTGGATGCCAAGATCTATGGACCAAATAGAAATAACAAAGAAGAGAGAAAATAATATGACAAGAATAAACTATATTCAATGTCAATGATAATGGAATGATTGATTTTACAATGAGAGACCCCTTGGTTATATAGCCAAGGTGAGAACATAGGAGTGCATAAGATTATGACAAGTGTCATAATCTTATGACATGAGACAACAATGAAAATCTATCACTTCACCTAAAGTGGAAAGGTGATAATGTGATAACCACCACAAATAGTGGATCTACCACAAAAGGTGGAAACCTAATCACATGATATGTCCATGAAAGGTGGAGGTGATAGAGTGATAACATGATAAGTCCACCAAAGGTGGAAATTCTCCAACAACTCCTATGTGGTCCCTAAGTAAACTTAACTAAGGTGTAATTATGACCTAGGACAAGGTACAAAACATTTAATTACACCAACAACCTTGGATGCTCCTACATAAGTATTATTGATCAACTTCCTAAGGTTATCCATGACAAGGAGCATTTTTCCTTCTAAAGATTCAATAATTAAATAATCTTAAAAACCCTCTAAATCCTTATTCAATTTTTTTAACTTGTCATAGAAACATGGGAAATAGTAGCCTATATGTCCATAAAGATGTTTGATTATGAATGGAGTTTGAAATGGGTTGGGTATTGATAATACCTTGTATGAAAAGTTGGAGGACTAGGGCTCCACAATAGATGTAATATAGTGTGGGATGCCATATGTCTACAACATCATCTCATGGGGGTATTAGCAATAGGACAATAGGCCGTAAAGCTCATATGAGTTTTAGAACACATGGTTATACCCACTATGAACACTAAGGTACAAAAAAGTCACAGGAAAACACATAGGATCCAAAATCGGAGAGTAGAAACACACAACAAACACAAACAAAAATGTTTGATAAAAATTTGGGCTAAAATTAGTTGGACCAAGGTGCAAGGATGCCCTAATATGGAAATTTTTTATACTAAATTAAATTTTTTAATATTATATAATATTGTTTAATGGTTTTGTTCTATGATAGTGTAGGTCTAATAGTGAATAATTTTCTAGAATTTGATTGATATGATCATGCAATGCAAAGTGCAAGTATGCAAATAACTTTTAAAATGTTCAAGAAATGAAATGAAATCAAAAATTAAATTTTTAGATCTAAAGTCCAACAATTTACTTATCCTAATTTGTACAATCTAAAAATGAATATCTTGATGTCTCTTTATAACAAAACAATGCACTTGTTCATTTATTGCCTATATACAAAATACCTAAATGAGCACAATGAACACTTTTAGATTTTATTTTAGATTTAATATGAACTAATGTAGATTTTTATATTCAATTAAGATGTATATCCAACAGAAGGTAACTGAAATTAACTCTATTTGAGCTTTGAATGTAATATGATATGTAATTTTTTTGTTTTTCAATGCTTTTTCATGCAATAAAGGATGGCTAAATGATGAATGCAAAAAATGCAATATTAATATTAGGTCTAGGATAATAGGCTTTATGTTTCAAAAGGTTTATAATGTAAATACATTGGGTTCACCAAAATTATGATATTGGAAAAGAGAGAACCTAAGGTCTAACTAGGATTGGTCACCTTTCACTAACATAACATAACATTACGGAATTAAAGATAGGAAAGGACATGATAATATCTTGTAAATTTAAAGGTGAGTCAACCAATCCTTGATCTGAAATTCCTTTTTTGAATGGGGTTGTTTGAAATTATTTTTTGATTAAAATGTAATGATGCAACTAAATAACTATGAAAATGCACTATTCTATTCTAAATATAGATAATCTAGAAATTAATAACTAGAATTCAAGACCATAAATGAGTAGGGCAGATGTCAATACACCCGTGATTCAAATTTGAGCCTAATTTGGATGGAAAAGGGTTCCCAAGGTGCCATAGACTAGGGATTTGAAACTGAAATTTGGCTTTGCATTCCTCAAAGTCCCTAGTTTGTGGCTACTTCCTTCTGGATATTGTTATCCTATCTTTGTCTATCACTAAGATAATTGAGTTTATGTTTCTTGTCAAGTTGTAGGACTTGAATGTATAAGAGAAAATCATCTTCAATCTTCTTCTAATCCTCTTCAAATATGCAATGTTCACATTAAAAGGGAGAGGAAGGGTTGTGCCATATAGGGGCTTACCTCGGTGAAACCTCGTGTTGGTATTTCTACCTCCATAATAGAGAAATTGATGATAAAGAGAGCTTACCCTTTTGATGGATAGAGGATAAATGATAATGGAGTAATCAATCAATTTTTTTTGGTAACAAACCACTTAAATATGATGTCCTTGAGGGACTTAATTCATGCACATCACCTTCAAGTATTTATTACAATTTGGCTTGAATTGATTTGAAAACCTACAAGCATTAGTACTCACAAAAACTACATACATAAACATGAACAAACTCATAGAAAACTTGACATGATTCTTAAATGATGAAATACTATAATAATTCTATAAATTCTACTCTTGAGTACTCTTTTATTTATTTTTGAAGTATTTTATTCAATAGCTTTTCTCAATATTTTTCTTCTTAATAAAAATTGTGAAAATACTGATAGGCCAAAACTGGAGTAAAGAATAAGAAAGATTTTAGCTTGGTCTAAGTGTCAATCTGGAGATTGTAAGCTTGCGAAAGGTGTTTTAGTAGTATACCTAAGGGAGGAAATCAATAAATTAAGTGAGGATGAAATTTAGCTAGAACACACAAAAGACTAGAAATTGAATTGAATGTTTTTGGTTTTTGTCTTACTATCAAAACCATGTTATGAATTGTTAACTATAACAAGATTAGTTTATGATAGCAACAATAGTTTATTAACAAAAAATAATATTTACACTTTACCAAATTCAAAATAATGAAATCAGATTGTAATGAAATATTAGATTCCAAGCTCAAATCACAGAATCTTATATCCAATCGAACTATGATAAAGATGTTGGAATTTGAGTCACATAACTATTAAATTTTGAAATCTACTAAAATTAAATCAAACAGAAAATAAACAACACACATAAATATTAACATTAAAAATAGATAAATGTCATTGTGCTTCACCAAGGAGTCAGCCCTTGCTCTGTGGTTTGTAGGTGAGAAGAGATGAGAGCCTTTTTACCTCGCCATGATCAGAATAAACATTTTTTTATTTATCAAAAGTTTGATACAAAAATCTACTATGAAAAATTTGATGTAAAAGTCTATCTATTCCCTTACACTATGTATAATGATATATATGTTGTTTGTAACTATGAAATGCAAAAAATATTGGGTTTGTTTGGGCATGTGGCCAACAAACTAAAAGAGAAAAAATATGTTTCACTAACCACAAATTAAAAAAAACTCATTATAACTAAAGACCAAAATAGGAAACAAGAAGATTTCATTTTTCTCCTCCACATAGTTGGAAAGCACAACTATTAGAATAAATTATTTTCTTTGTATGGAAAATAGCGATGATATGAAAAGATAATATCATGAAATTAACCCACATAGCTAAATAATATAAACATAAAGTCTACTGAAAGGCAGACATAAATATTTGTAGTTTTTTCTCCAACGATTTAGTAACACATCTCCATCACGGGTTTCCTTACCTAGTCCAGAAGAATAGCATATGTGGAGCCTTATTTGAGTTTATTTTTCTCTATTTGTTGTTGTCCACAAATTTTAACATTGTTTCAGTTTCTTGTGCTTATTTTGAAGAGGTAATTGTTGGTCAAAACATGATAAACAAAAGTTCCTGACTAGAAAGTGATAGGAAGTTCCTGTGATTTGCATGTTGCATGCTTTATTTTTCAAATATTGAAATCATAATGCTTATTATTAAATATAGTCAATAATTAATTTCCATATTTTATCCAAAACTATATTAAATACCACTTATATATTTAACCATATCCAACATAAAATAGTGAAATGTATGATATGGAATGGAAATAGAATGTGGGAATGGATATTAAGGTATATAAAATATGATAAAATATTCCATAAAATGGGACATAATTGTTGAACATCCAAAATACTAAGAGGGGGGATGAATCAATATTCCATAAAACCATATTAACATCCATTTAAACATTATCTCAATTATGACTGAATCAGCAAGAAGGAACATAAAAACAAATCAATGAAACCATACACATGAACACCAATATTTTTATGTGGAAAACCTAATGAGGGAAAAACCACGGTGAGGGTTAACTCACAATATATTATATATGGATAAAAAATATTACGAGGCTCACTGTCAAGACTCACTATCCTTAAAAGGCACATACCCTGAGTACAGAGATGGCTAAATACCAAGATAAAATGAAAGTGGCTCCCTTTATATAATATTGAGCTGATAGGATACACCTTTAATGTACAAGGTTCAATTCTAATGAAGCTCAAAATATGAAGTATTGTCTCAAATAGTAGTCACTCAACAAAACCGCATTGATCACAACTGATAAAGCATTTAGGATCAGATCCTCACTTTGCATTTCACATGCATTCCAAATATCCACTTTTACTCCTCATTTCATATCTATTACAAATCCTCTCTCTTGCTCTCATTCCTCAAAACATCTTATATATACAAGCATACCTTAATCATCAATTAGGCTGGCCTAATTATATGAAAATAGAATAATCAAAACTTACTTTGTTGGAACCATATATGATTTAAGAATTTTATCTATGTAGTGCATTATAGAAATTTAACTAACATCCATAAATCATAACTATTATTCATAAAGTATTGCATATGCTAAGTTGACAATGAGTAGAGCACAATTCTCCAAACCAACAAATAATCCTTAGAGAAAACACGTTATGGATTTGAGAACACATTAATTTCCCATCATACTATCAACATAAAGATTATCAACAAAACCACAACATATAAATGTTAATATTAATAGAATGTGGAGTCTCCCACATAGGACTCCAAGCAAGAAACATTAGTAGAATACAAAGCTGAACTCTATCAAAGATAAATTTCTACTCCCAACAAAAGACATCTCAAGATCCAATATATAGCTATCTAAATGAGTGAAGAAAACATGGTTAAGAGAATGGATTCATATCGGATCTTATGGTAAATTCAAAACTCAAATACCAATACATTGATTCATCACAAGAGGGTATTATCGATAAAGAACAACATCCAATAAACCAAGTAAACTTCCCATATAGTTATCAGCATGTTGACATCAATGAAAACATAGGAACAACCAACACAAACAATCCATACTTCATGTTCATGTTGTAAGGCTCCCAACAATATCCCCTTTGTAATTGA
The DNA here is from genome assembly GCA_007115665.2 of Sequoiadendron giganteum. Classification (NCBI taxonomy): domain Eukaryota; kingdom Viridiplantae; phylum Streptophyta; class Pinopsida; order Cupressales; family Cupressaceae; genus Sequoiadendron; species Sequoiadendron giganteum. The sequence goes on from CM021105.1 coordinate 551,338,078, forward strand.
TGGCAACATTCATGAATTTATTTTTTTGAACAATTGAATACTTGAAATACTCCCCCTATCAAAAAATTTCTTCAAAAAAATGTTTTTTCCTTTGTCTCTCTATCTCTCCATCTCTTTATCTCCCCCCCTTTTACATCAATGACAAAGGAAGGGGTCTGGTATATATGTATACACATCAAAATGTAACAAAAAATATATGAACATAAAATTGAATTAAGCTGAAGAATAAACTTTGAGACTCTCTAGGATATCCTTCCATGACACTTTTCCTTCTTCCCAAGAACATTTTTCACTTACAAGAGTCTTGTAAAATAGCTCAAGCTCAGTTAAGGACTCTACACCATCTACTAAATTATTGGGACAAAGATTAATTTTTAATAATCCACCAATACAACCAAGAGCACTAGAAACAAAATTATGCCTGAGTTTAATTATGTCTCTAAGTGCCACAAAATTATTGATAACATATGTCCTTTGATCCTATAGAGAAAATATTTTTTCCTAAAGCTGCACAATAGAGGACCACCTCTGATTATATTTATCTTTTGTTAACCTATATGTATCTACCTAAGTGCCCATCTGGGACTCACTCATCCTTATTTAATTTATTATATCCAGTGTACTGCCAGACCAATCTAGTAAAAAAGAAAGTTCTTGTGTCTCTTCTTCAAAAAAATTTACACTCTCTAATTCCTTCATCACTCAAATGTGTGCATTCACACATTTTCCTTTGATATATTCTAAATTTACTTCATCAAACCTGATTCCAGCAGACACTTTGAGTCTGGAGATGTAGACCTTCAAAGAATCTATCATGCCATGGAGATTCTCCAAAACAAAAATAGATGAATCAAAATTAGAACTAGGAATAAACTTCTGAAATTCTTCCAAAGCTCTCTAAATATTTATCCTTTCATGCTCATGTTCAAGATCACTTCCTTCTATAGCTTCTTGCTTAACAACACTCTTCCTTTTCTTCCCTATTCTGGTCATGCTACCAGAGGTACCTTCTACATTGAGATTCTTAGGGCTTTCCAAAATAATCTTAGCATAATTATCAACTTAGCCTATGACACTTCATATTCCAGTTTAAATATCCAAACTAACCTTGATTCAACTACTTCCATGTGACAAAAATCTATAGACACAAGAAAATTTATGATTCTGGATTACCTTTCAACAACACTTACTAGAATCCTAGACCTTCTATTCATCCTTATTTGAAATGTTACAAACAATGCAGCAAGGGTAGTCTCTTGTGCATCTGAACTACCAAGATTTATCATGAAATTCCTTATTTGATGGGCAATAGGCACTGAATCTGACCATTGTATCCTTCCTATTATCGATAACTCTCTCAAAAAGTAAAAGAGAAAATAGACAACTAGATTTCCATATCGGAATGTATTCTTCTTATTATGATTGATTTCATTATTACCATATCAACAATTGAACTTAAATCAATCTCTTTCTCTTAAAAATCAGCATTAGTAACCCCAATTATCTCTTTCTCATCCATAGCCTTCAGTCTGGGAACTAGTTCAGAGGAACACAAACCAATTACATCTTTAACAACTTCTCTGGTAATCAAACATGCTTCATCAATCCAGAGAGATTCATCATGAATTTTTCTCAACACTATTTGAGTATACTTTTTCTCAAACTGCAACAAGGGAACTTTTCTATGAACATCCAAATTCTTCTAAACTAACATTGTGTAGGAATTATGGATCTCTTTCAATTCACCTTCCCAAAGCATGCTCAATTGAATTGATGAAATCCCTTCTACCTTACTGTAAGAAAATGCATATATATCTTTTGTGGGAAGCACTCTCAGAGGGATACAAGAGAATGCACCAAGAGATTCTTTTGAAATTTTCCTTAGATATCTCTTAAAACTAACTTGCACTTTATCCGCACTACTCACAACCTTTGAATTATCCATAGAAATAAAAATGAAATATTGTGCAAACAGGAATACCTCTATAAATGCAAACAAGAAATGTATAGATATCCTACTTTCGGAGCTCACTTCAAATCTGCTTGATTTCCTTTTCAAAATCTGAAACTCTAAACTTCCTTTTAAGCTTCCTTTGCATGTTTCTCCAAAAATACATAAGCCTTTAGAATTATTTGAATTTATTCCTTCCATTTTAATTTTTTTTTGCAATAAATGCTTCAACTTGTAGGTAGATTACCTTGAAAATTATGTACACCTCCATTCTTTGAAATTCTATAAAATTCATCCTTCACACATGCAACTAAGAAAAATACCTTAATCTTGTTACCACATTAGATAAACTTATGTCATGATATGACACAAGTACCGATAATGGGTTTATTAGATTTTCTAATAATTTCTCCTCCTTAGCCACTGCTTTTACTTAGAAATTGATAGGAGTATCTACACCAGAGGTTGGCACAAATAAGACTGATAATTATGATTGCTTTCTCCAAATTATTTTCATTTCCTTTCTTATGTAGTTATTACCAGGGTGCTTCAAAGTGATACGTATACAACAAACAACATTCTTCTTTTCATTTTCCTTTTTATTCAACTAACCAACTCTATATCAATTCTTCTTGCCCTTCCAACATTTTCTAGAGAACGATAAAGAATCATTCATTTTAATTTTGCAGTCCTTTGCCTTATGAGAAAATTTCTTGCAAGAATAGCAAACACCATTGAAAGATAAATACCTTTAAGAATCATGTCGCTTGACAAGTATTTTTCTGGGATTCCTTCTTAGATATTTTATTTGTCCTTTTTTTTACTGAGTCTTCTTGTGAGTGGATTGCTTCACTTTAAAACTATGACCTTCCTCAAACCCTAAACCACTCTTATCCATTTCTGGTCTTTGAGAAGTAATCAATCTTTCAAGCATCGCTGATCTTATCTTAAATTTGTATTAAAAAATTCTTTCCTTTTTCAGATCAGACCTCAAGATGTCTATTTCTTCTTGAAGCTTTATGCATTCATCCATCTTCCTTTGAATTTCAATTTCCTAATATTCTTCAGTCCTTTTCTTCTCATCCAATTATTGCAGTAGGCTGGAGATAATTTCTTCTCCCTCAACCAATAGATCACATGCTTCAATAATTTTACTTTGCATATTTTCAATGTATTCATTCACTTTTATCAACTTTTCCTTTAGATCTTCCATTTCTTCTGAATATTTGGTAGAGACTACTTTCGAAGGAAAAAATTTCTTATGCTCAAATTTTGGGATCTTCCTCAAGTTATTAGGATTCTTCCAACGAACCAAAATCTGATACCAATTGTTGAAAACTCTAAATAATAAGAGGGGGGGTGAATCTATATTCCATAAAACCATATTAACACCCATTTAAATATTGTCTCAATTTTGACTAAATCAGAAAGAAGGAATGTAAAAATAAATCAATGCAACCATACACATGAACACTAGGGTTTTTATGTCGAAAAACCAATGAAGGAAAAACCATGGTGAGGGTTAACTTACAATATATTATATCTAGATACAAAATATTATAGGGCTCACTACTAGGACTCACTATCCTTAAAAGGCTCACACCCTGAGTACAAACATGGATAACCGCCAAGATACAATGATAGTGGCTCACTGCCAGAAGATTGAACTGATAGGATGCACCTTCAATTTGTAGGGTTTAGTTCTAATGAAGCTCAAAAAATGAAGTAATGTCCCACAGAGTAGTCACTCAATAAAAATTCATTGCTCACAACTGATAAACCATTTACGCTCAAATCCCAACTTCACATTTCACATGCATTCCATATATCCACTTCTACTCCTCATTTCATACCTACTGCTCCTCCTCTCTCTTGCTCTCATTCCTGAAAACATCTTATATGTATACAATAATATCTTGATCATTAATTAGGTTGGCCTAATTAGATGAAAACAAAATAATCATGTATAGGAGTGAATTTTCACCCCTTACACAAATTCCCCTTTTACACATCCTCACCTTAGAAAACCAAATCCGAAGGAAAAATTCCGCATAAGTTCACTACATTTGTTCCACTTGGCATTTGTTTTATGTGTCAACAGAGGAATAACTATTAGGGATGCCCGCTCCATGTGTAGACGTCTGCATGACATGCTTACTTCCATAGCAGATTCTCATGTCTGGAGCTTGCAGAGGTGTTACACTTCCCATTGGAGGTCGATTTGTAACACACTCTTCCACCAACCGACCCGAATATGGCCATTTTCTTCATTCTCTCCTTCAAAATCACTCTTTCTTACTTCATTCTAGGCTCTAAACATTCAATCCATCTCTCTACACATCATCCTCTTAGCATCCATCATTCTCAAGAAACACTTTGTACTCCATAGCAACAATAATAACACTCCATCAACTTTGTAGAGCAAGTGTGGAGCAAACACCATTTCCGTAGAGGCTTGAGTCCTCTCATTTGATCCCCCATTGGGTAGTCAGCTCTTGGTGGAGGTGGTAATATTTCTATTCCTCTTCTCTATGGTTTGGTTGGGTAGCATAACACTGATTTGTAGTGCTTTTTTGTTCTTTACTTCATTTCATGTTTTATCATACTTTTCTCCATTATTGTTATCTTGGTTGTCCATGGAGGTGGGAACACTAAAATGAGGGTCTGACTGAGGTAAACCCCTATACATCCCCCAACAATTTTCCTCTCTCTTGTGTGCAAGTGGAAGTATTCTTGGAGCTAGCTGGCAAACAAGTACCTTTGTGAGATCATTCTTTCCATCCTCACTCTTGTGTATTTACTTTATCATATTTGTGCATATCTTTCCTACTTCATAGTGTTGTTTTGGCCCTTTAGAAGTAACTTGCTAGGTCATTATTCTATTTTATCACATTCAACATTGTCTCTTTAGTCCTTAGGTCATATAGATGCTAGTGCACCTGAGAGACGTCAGCACACCGCACTATCATCCTGGAGCCATGCTTTCATCCTTGGATAGAGAGCTCCTTGATACATAGTGTTGACCTCAAAAATCGACTCGCCTAGCCCCATTTCAAGTTTCAAGTCTATAGAGTGATTGAAGGACCTTATAATCCTCATCATTCTCATCTCACATTTCCTAACATTCCTTTAAGTTGAGGTAAGTTAGGGAAACCTTCTACTCTTGGTTCTTTGTGACCTGAGGCCTTGACATGGTTGGTCCCCCTCTCTTACATTTTTGGTGAACTTGACATGAACCAACATTTTCTCATTTTTTGGTGCTTAAGATTTTCCCTTTTACCCTCTTATCATTGTACCCCAAACTATTGTGAAGGTTTATGAGCATCACAACCCAGTCCATGACCTCTAGGTATATTTTTAGGAGAAGATGAAGGTCACTTCTAGTTTCTCTACAAGCCTTTTCTTTGGTCCTATAGTTGGCCTTGCTACTTAGGAGCAAGTTTCATGGGGTGAGTTAGGATTCTTCAATAAAACTAACGGCATCCCTACTACCTCTTGTGTCCCCTACATCATCATCCATAGACAAGTGTAAAGCTATCCATATCCCTTTTGATTATGTCACTAGTCTTAGCAAAGGGTTGGGTGCTTTGGAGAATCACCTGGAGAAAAACCCAAAGCTAGATAGGGCTGCTAAGGTTATCAATGAAATAAAGTATATGGTAGGAAAAGATGAACAGGCTTAGAACTGTTGGATAGTCTCACTAGTCTAGCCAAAGAATGCACCCCTTCAAACCATAGTAACATTATACAAGGTGGCCCCTTTGAAGGAAATGAGAGATAGTTAGGAGTGTGGATGCCTCCAACATTTGTGGACATGGCTGACACGGTCCCTTCATTCATTATCCTCGCTGCTTTCAAAAGCTCTGAAACTATCAAATTAAACAAAATGCCTTTGGGTTTTCACTTCACCCCTCCTTTCACCTCCAACAGTAGAGGATTTTGTGAGATGATCAGTGGAGGCTTTGGTGGTGGAGGTGGCACTAGAGGAAGTGGTTCTAGTGGAAGTCATGGTGGTGGCTTTGGAAGTGGAGGTGGCTCTGGTGGAGGTTGTGCTAGTGGCAATGGCACTAGCGGTGGTCACATTTGTGGTTTTGGAGGTGGCTTTGGTGGCAGTTCCATTGGTCCTATGTCTTCTAACAACTTGATTCTAAACACTCTTCTTCAGAATATGGGTAAGATGCAAAACAATCTGGTGAATCTCTCCCAAGCTTCCGCTTAGCCTATTTTCTAGCCCTTCTTTCAACATAGTCCATTTTTAGTGGAAATCCTAAACACTCCTTTCTCACAAGGGATGGAGATTTCTAAGTTTGAGAAATATGATGGCAAAGGGGACCCAAAAATGCATGTGTCTACCTTTAATTCCTTATGTATAGACTTCTTCCATCATGATGAGTTGATGGAAAAACTATTCCCCAGATCTCTCAAGGATACAAAACTCAAGTGGTATTATTCCTTGCCTGATAATTCCATCTTCATGTTTGATCAACTTGTGAACTAGTTTCTACAACAATTCCAAGCCAACATCAGACCTAAGATGACCTTATCTAATCTTGTCTAGTGTAAGCAAGGAGATAATGAGAAGACTACCAATTTTATAGCATGATATTAAGTTCTCTTTTTATAAAACTCATACCCACTACCTGATTCCAATGTGTAGAAGGTATTCCTAGGGAACTTACAGAGGCCTTGGAAAGATAAGTTTTCCCTTATGAAATACCCTTCTTTCATGCATTTGTGTGCAGTCTTACAAGAGTATCAATAGATAGTGGTTCAGTTTGGGGGACCTTATTTTCACTCCCATCCTGAAGGGAAGTCCGTTGTATCGATCTCTTGAAAAGGAAAAGTTGTTGCAAATGTAGTAGTTTCTATAGATGACAATGGGCTCAAATGCAACTGAAAGTTCACAAAGTTATCACAATCTTATTCCTCCATCTTGAAAAAGTTGTTGAAGGATAAGATCATAACCTTGCCAAACCCTAAACCCATTAAGGAACCTTATCCTAGCTGGTATGATACAAATACCTATTGTCAATACCATTGAGTTAACATACATGATACTGAACATTGCATGTTCCTACACCATGAGAAACAAGATTGTATTAATGATGGTACTATTCATTTTGATAGAAGAAAAACAAAATGAACAAATTGGTGGTGAAAGCTAATAGTGAATTGTAGATATACACAAACCTATTTCCATCACATTCTACTAACATTATTATTGACCCCTCTGATTTTGTTACTCAGCCTGAATCATATGTTAACATGGTTACTGTTGCTCCTTCTCCTCGTCTTGTGACTGGTTCACCAGATGTAACATTCACTTCATAAGATTTACCAATGAACAACAAACCTTCTCCACTTTACATTCTCACTAGCCTTAATAGAAAAATTGTGACAAGAGTTTTAGGTGACCCCATGAGTAGAGTGAATGTCATCATACTTTATTGTGGAAATCCCTACAAAAGGAGGAATATGAAAAAAAATATTCCATCATCTATACACATGATGGCCTTTCTCTCAAACTATATGGATCAATAACTCTATTCATCGTGGTTGGACCTAGGAATGTAGACATGGTTTTCGATGTTATTCCTGAGTCAAATCTATTCAGAGTGAAGCTAGGTATACCTTGGCTAGCTTCCATGAATGGGATTTCCTCTATTATTCAAAAATGTTTAAATTTCTCCCATGAAGGTGTTGTACATGTGGTACATGATATTGGCTATCAACCTTTGGTATCTCATGGGGGATATTCATTGGATCATTTTTGGCCCACCCCATTTGGACCGCTTCCACCAAGAATGAACCTACTTTACAAGAATTATGTGAAGTATAAGACTAGGGGAAAAGGGAAGCTAAATCTAAATCTTCATAAGTTTCAGCAGCCGACCGCTCCTTCTTCTCGAAAAGGAAAGGAGAAGTTATCTTGTCCCCAGGAGGACTCTCCTCCCCTTTCTAAAGAAGAGTTTTGGATGAGCATGCCTATATTTTTCAATTTGATGATTCCTGCTTGGTGTAGGCCTAATATTAGGATAGTAGATCTTCCTACTAAACCACCTAGACCTTGATACTACTTGTATGGTAGGAATAAATCCCCCCATGGGGAATCCTCTATGTCTTGGCCTCTGCGGCCTCCTACCACATCTACTCCCAAGCAATGAATGAGAAAAGGCTCGCTGCCAAGGCATTAGAGATGACTCCCCCTACTATTTTTGAACCTGTTCCTCCTAATCTCATTCAATAATTTTTCCCTCCATTAGAAATAGCTATGGAGGACACTCCTATGGCTGAGCAAGAGCCTTTTGTTCCTTTGTAGTCTCCAGCCTCTAATTCAAAGAGTCACAAAAACTACCTTATGCATGAGCACAAGCACCAGTGAAAGGATCTCTTGATTGAGTAGGCCACATTACAAAGGAAGGAAGAGGAGATGACCACCATTGTATTAGGACCTCTTGTCATGTCCTCCTCTCTCCTCCCCCTTGCTTCCACTCAAACCAACTCTGTATCGCTTTTGGATTCCACTGTGAGTGAAAATGTGCCCGACCCTAAAAAGGTGCAAGTTTTCATTGATCCTTCGATGTAGCCACCTTTTTTGACAATCGTTCTGGATATCCCACCTTTCTTGAATCCCATAGATATGAATAACACCTTGATCATATCTACTATGGTTCTTTCCTCCTCCTCTTCCTCTACCCTTTTTGTCTCATCTGTGGGGATTTCACCTCCCTTGATGAAGAAAAAGGTAGAGAGTGGTCCTTCTAGCAATGAAGGACGTAAGAGGAGCCCACCTTCTCTAAAAGGTGGCCCTACACTAGCTTGTTTTGTCTTAGTGACAAAACTAGTTTCAACTTCTCCTATGTCTGTCACCTCTCTCGAATTGCTCATTGATTTTAGTAGTGAACCTTGGGTGCAACCTCCTCTGTCCATCAAAGTGAAACATGGAACTCCTATTAAGTACACGTTTAACTTGGTGGATGAATTTTTGACCTTGTTAATGATCTTCGCAAAGTCATTGGCCTTAGCTCCACAAGAGATGAGTGGAGGAAACCATGTGGGTCCTTCTTCCTTATCCCTTGTTGTAGGAGGGTTAGAAGCTCCTCCCCTTAACATTCCACCACTACAGGCTCATCCTCCTTCCTCCTACAATGATTTAGAGTCAGAAGAAAATCACCTCTTGGTCAATCAGTGTTAGGGGGAGGCCACTTCTTTATCTTTAGATTATATGTATGTATGTGTTGTGATGTGTTTCCCCCATAATAATTCTATGTTTGCCTAGATGACCCTCATCACCCCTATTCGTGCTTGGATACATGCATTTTTTTTGTGTTGTAAAACTTCTTCTATTTGTATCATCATTCTTCCATGTTTGTGATTGAGTTTCAGCAAATTCGGGACAATGCAAAGCTTTGGGGGCATTTAGGCTTCCCTTCCATGTTGACCCAATTTTTTATTTGTACTTTGTCTTTTCATGCATTCTTCACATGGCCTGATATAGTAGGGGGTTGATGACATTTCATTTATATACTATTATTATACTTATATATATTTATGAGCTGTTCTGACCCCAAAATATTAGGCTACCCCTATGCCCTTTGTTCGTGTTCTCCTTTTTTTTTGTTTTTCCTTCATCTTTCTCTCTTATTTGTTTGAGTTATCCCTCTCATGTATGAAAATACCACCTCTACATAACTTTGATCTTCAGAAAACACATTCATTTCCAAATGAATCTTTTCTTAAGAATCATCACACACTTCTTTGTAAGAATTGCATTCTCAACTTTAAACCCTAATGAAACATTTTTCTTTCATCATGGGTTCGTGAAGAAATTTTTTGCGAACCTTCCTTTGAAGTGGGAATAAATTTGATCTTCCCCTCATGTGGGGGCATATTCTTCCTCTAAAATTCCTTGATGAAGTGAACATATTTAAGAAGGATTTCTTGATGATGAATCGATTTGAGAAGGAAAACACCACATTTCGAATAGTGCATCCCTTGAGTGGACCCCTTTGAAATTTTTCCAACTGTTTGATGATCTACATGACTATCCACTTACTTTCTTTCATGGCCATTTCCTAACATGTTCTATCTATGGGTAAACAAGTCTCTTTATGGGTGCACGCGTGAAGCCACTTTTTGACTCTATGGAGTCCTCTTTCTTGGGTCTCTTCCATGTGAGATATCTTGGGGGACACCTTCCTTGCAGGTTTGTGGGCCTATGAGGCACTTACTTCTTGGGGCTTCCTTCATGCAAGAGATATTGGGGGTTTCCTCCTTGTAGGTCCGCAGGCTTCTAAGACACTTTCTTTCTTCAACTTCATAGTTCTGCAGAGCTATGAAGTCCTTTTCTTGTCCTGCACTATCGGGTTTTCCAAATCACAATCTGCTTCCTCGATGGTTTAGGTATACATTTCTAACTCAACTACTTCTTTGATATACTTTATTGACGCACTCATCAGTATTCATGCTTAAAGTGGAGGGGAAATGTATAGGAGTGAATTTGCACCCCTTACACAAATTCCCATTTTACACATCCTCACCTTAGAAAACCAAATCCGAAGGTGAAATTCCACATAATCCTATTTCCTTCATTCCACTTGGTATCTATTTTATATGTCAGTAGAGGAATAACTTTCAGGGATGCCCATGAAACACATAGACATCCATGTGGAGTGCTTATGTCCCTAGTAGATTCCCGCGTCTGGAGACTACAAAGGAATTACACTTCCCATTGGTGGTCGATTTGTAACACCATCTTCGACCAACTGACTCAAATATGGTTGTTTTATTCTTTCTCTCTTCAAATTCACTCTTTCTTCCTTCATTCTAGGCTCTAATCATTCAATCTATCTCTCTACAAAATATCCTCTTAGCATCCATCATTCTCAAGTAGCACTTTGCACTCCATAGAAGCAACAACAACACTCCATCAACTCCATAAAGCAAGTGCGGAACAAACACCATTGTAGCAGAGGCTTGATTCCTCTAATTTTCTCCCCCATTGGCTAGTGATCTCTTGGTGGAGGTGGAAATATTTGTACTCCTCTTCTCCACAATTTGGTTGGATAGCATAACATTTTTTTGCAGTGCTTTCGTGTTCTTTACTTCATTTCCTACTTTATCATACTTTTCTCCATTATTGTTATCTTGGTTGTCCATGGAGGTTGGAACACTAAAATGGGGGTTTGACTGAGGTAGACCCCTATACAGCCCCCCAAAAATTTTCCTCTCTCTTGTGTGCAGGTGGAAGTATTCTTGGAGCTAGCTAGCGAACGAGTACCTTTGTGAGATCATTCTTTCCATCCTCACTCTTGTGTATTTACTTTATCATATTTGGGCATATCTTTCCTACTTCATAGTGTTATTTTGGCCCTTCAAAATTAACTAGCTAGGTCATTAGTCTATTTTATCGTATTCAACATTGTCTCTTTAGTCCTCTGGTCATACGAATGCCAATGCACCTAAGAGATGCCAACACCCCTCACTGTCATCCTGGAGCCACAATTTCATCATTAGGGAGAGAGCTCCCCAATACATGGTGTTGAGCCCAAAAACCAACTCGCTTAGCCACATTTCAAGTTTTGGGTCTGTAGAGTGATCGAAGGACCTTATAATCCTCATGATTCTCATCTCACATTTCCTAACACTCCTTTAAGCTTAGGTAAGTTTGGGCAGCCTTATGCTCTCGACCCTTCATGACCTAGGGCCTTGACTTTGTTGGTTCCCATCTCTTACAAATCAAAGCTTACTTTTTCAGCACCATAGATGATTTAAGAATTTTATCCATGTAGTGCATTATACCAAGTCGACTAACACCATAAATCATAACTAGTCTTCATAAATTATTGCATATGCTAAGTCAGCCAAGACTCAAACATAATTATCCAAACCAACAAATAATCCTCAAAGAAAACACCTTCCAAATCTAAGAACACATTAATTTCCCATCATACTACCAACATAGAGACTTTGAACAAAACCACATCATACAAATGTTCACCGTAATAGAATGTGGATTCTCCCACACATTATACCAAGCAAGGAACATTAGTAGAATACAAAGTTGAACTCTATCAGAGATAACTTTCTACTCACAATAAAAGACATATCAAGGTCCAAGATATAGCTATTTGAATGAGTGAAGAAAACATGGTTAAGAGAATAGAGTCATATCATATCTTGTGGTGAATTCTAGACTCAAATACCAATATAGTAATCCATCACAAGCGGGTATTACCGGTAGAGAACAACATCCGATAAACCAAGTAAATTTCCCATATAGTTATCACCATATTGACATCAATAACAACATAGGAACAACCAACACAAACCATCAATACTTCATGCTCATGTTGCAAGGCTCCCAACAATAATTGGATCTCATCAAATACTATACATTTATATACAACTAATAGCCAAAATTTAGGATTTGAATTCTAAATCATAAATTACTAACTTTTACATATTTAAATTTTGGGCCATTTTGAAAGGACAAGGGTGTAGGGCACCCTTTTCTAAATCCTAGCTTTCTAGGATCCAAAGTGTTAGGGGAAATTATTAAAAGCATACTTTGGTTTTATACATTTTATTTTGCAATAAATTATAAAATTGGTTATAGAATGCATAATTTAATAAATTAGGTACATAATTAGGTCCAAGCACATAGGAGGGAGAAAAATCTAGGGAAATTATCAAGGGTGATAATTCACAATGCTACATATATATTTTATAGTCCAAATCAACTACCCTATTTGCATGCAAGTAATTGGAAAGGAAATATGGTATCACTAACATCCCTTTCTTAAGTATGCTTGTAATGAATAACACTTAATTTGAATCATTTTGAGATGGTATAAAATTACTATTTCTATTCAAAAGTAGTGCATATTAAATTACAAATATTTGTAGGTTGTATCATTGTTCAACAACAAGTTGAATGTTCATCTCTAATATATTTTATCTTCTTCCATGTTCTTTTAATTATAGAAAAAAAATTCCTATTTTAAAATCCAAGGAATTGCCACTCATTGAATTCTTGTATATTTTGTATATCTCCAAGATGTGTCTCAATGACATATACCAAGAATAGAGAACCATAAACACATCTATATCTATATTATTTTTATGAGTTGAATGAAAATTTATCTTCATTTATTTTATTATTTTCATCTAGACATGAATTATCATAGGATTTCACGTATAACTCAAAGTGAGAGAAAAATCCAATGGTAAAAATTACATTCTTTTCTCTTTTCCCTTTTCAACTCAGCTCACTTTTAGCTAGTTAAATTCCTTTTGACATTCCAATTGTAAAAGTGGTATTGTTTCTATTGAAAATATAAAATATAACCTAATCCTTACCTAATATCATTTTCACTCCTACTAATCAATCATGATCTACGTTTTATCCATTCCCCATGTTTAATATTTAATATTTTCAAGTGACCCATGTTAGTTTATTCATTTATGGAAATGAACCTAGAACTTTGTATAATTGAATTCAAATTTTAGGTCAACATAACTATTTCTACTAGTTATTGTATGTTTTCTTGAATTATAAGATGTTTCACATGCCATCTTTGGATTTATATTTAATATCCCTAACCCTAAGTTTATAATTCCTAGATATCTAGCACATTGATTACTTGACTATGTGTCATATTTGATGTTTCCACAAATATTATAATTTGTATCTTGGGGATAGATATAATGTAGAATAATCCCTCCCTCAAACAATGCACATTTTGTTCCTTAAAATTTCTATTTAAACAATATGGATGCATACATTCACAATAAACTAAGAAAAGGTCCATTTTGCAAATCATAATTTAGACTTGTAAGTCTACATCAAATTAGATACAATTATATAATTTCCACATTTATGGAAATGACTTAGAAAATATATAATAAATCTCTAGATTCCAAGGAACTTTTTATAATTCTTAATTTTATTGCATATTAAAAAATCATTTGCAAATATCTATTGCATTTATATACATTAGATTTTATGTAATAAAGTTTATTTTGTACTTCTTTGGTTTCTATGTTTATTTCAATTTGTTAATCTAAATATTTAAATGTCCCAACTCTTTAATCTTATTAAATTTGTCATATATTTATTTAATTAATTTAGTAGAAGATTATTATTATTTTTTATATTCATCGAAAAGTTATTAATTTTGAATATATGGTTCATCCATAAAAATATAGAAACAAGTACGTATTGGAATGCAATTTTAATATTAAAGCTTAATAATAAAGAAAAAAATTCATTGTAATGAATCCCTTTTTAAGTTATCTTTGTAATAAATAATATAGTGAATGAAATTAAGGTGCTTATAAAAAAATTGCATATTTTGTGATTATTTTTATTTTAATGTGATTTAAGATACACTAATTGGAACCACTGAAAATGTGTGGTGTGCTATGGGGATATAAATTATGTTTGATTAAGTTCTATCACACCCAATTTCAAGGCTTCCACTCAAAGATACCCTTAGAGATCTTAATGCAAAAAGAGAGAGATTTTGCAATAGGGCTATCCAAGAACCTGAATATGATCTCATGAGGGGTTCACCACCAAGTTTAGACTTGGAAAATATAATTCAATGCAAACTAAGACTAAATGACCTATAAAAGTGAATGAAACAATATTGAAAACTGTAAAAATAAATGTGTGCACCTAGAAATCTAGAGAAGGTCGAATGGACATCTGAAATAGTAGAAAATATTATTTTACTGCTAATTGGGACTCATTCACCAAGCTAGGTGAATTAGTCTAATTTCTGGAAAGTTGTGTGGGAACAAGTTTCAGACAAAAGGGTATCTGAATCTGCAAAATCATGAAAATTTGACTAGAACTGGGACTCATTCACCAGACATTTTGAATCATTCCCGTTGGTCTTTTCTACAACTTCAATGAATAATCTTGATCTTCTTACTCTTCTTTGTCCTTCTTGATTGGTTTTCGGATCTGAATATCCAATTTGTAACCCACACGTCTTCTCCAAGATTTTCCAAGGCTTGATGACAACTTTGACAAATTTTCTCCAATATTTCTCCTTAGGAAATTTGTAACTTAGACCTACAAAACACACACAAAGGAGAGGGAAAAAATTTATTGGGTTAGTGGATAGGGGTTTTCCTTGGTCAAACCCCATTTTGGAAATCAATCCTTGAAATGAAAGAAAATAAGAAGGGAGAATGATGAATGAACAAAATATAATGTTGCAGCTCACCAAACCCTAGCAATAAACTATTGCAAATATGCTTTAAATGGTTTCAATGGATGTGGTCCTTGAATCGTGCTTGAATGATGTTGATCTTGAATGAAACACTTGCTTGAATCATAAACCCTACATCACAATTACTAGCAAAATAAAAAAAATGACATATGAAATCCTTGACATGATGATTGATGCTTGAATGTTCCTCTAAAATGCTTGATAATCTTCCCATGAATGCTATTGTGAATGCTTAGATGAAAATGAGTGAAAGAACCTTGTATTTATACTCAATTATGCAAGAATTTCCAAAATCACAACACTACAAGGCAACATCAGATCTAGGAGAATAAAATCCTACCCAAAAATTGAATTAAATTTGATTTTGGGCCATGTGGGAATCATTCACCCAAGGTGGTGAATGGGTCCCATTAGACATAATGTATGTGACCAAAAACCAAAAGTACTTAGAAATGTGTGAAGCCTAGTTCAGGGCCAAAAGATCCAAGTGGGACATATTTTCCCAAGGTGGAAAATGAGTCTCAGATCCCTAAATCTAGGCCACATAAGCAGGAAACACCTGAATTATGATTGGTTAATGATTGGTGTTGGGATTATCCCCAAAAAGATGCAATAAATGAGCCTTATGGATGCAAAATAGGGCCAATTAAAGCATAAGAAATCCCAATTGTTAATGACAAGCCTACATAAGTGTGAAAGTGTATTAAAACACTTTACAACACAAATAAGGAAAGATTAAGGTTTATTCTGAATAAAAAAATGTTTATTAGGTTGATAAGACCTTAGAAAAGTGTGAAAGTGTTTTACAAAACTTCACAACACTTTAGCAGGGCGCCATTAGAATCCATTAGTTCACAAGGGCCCAAGACCTAATGTGAATGTGTCAACCACATTACAACACTAAATCAAGGCAAAATTATGCCTAACTCACAAGGAGGGCCCAAACCAGCTAGAAAAATATAGAAGGGTTACTTTTTTAGTGATGCCATTTAGCCCCCACTTTGGTGAGAGGATGAACTTGCTTCAAACTCACACTAAAGTATACCAACATGCATCAAGAGGGCTCCAAGTGTACCAATGTTAGTAAGATAGGATGATCAAGCCCCCATGATCAAGATCCCATGGAAAACCAACATAGGCACAAAAGAACACACGTGAAAATGATATAAGAGAAACAACAAAGCACAAGAATGCATTATCAAAGACAGAAAATATAAAAGATTCAAATCAAGCTTCAACCATTTTTCCATCCTGATGTGGATCAGATCTATAAAAAATGCATACTCAGTCTATGGTAACATAACTCCTCGATGTTTGTTGGGTGAGAAGTGAAAAAGGTGGGAAACATACACTCATGGCTGGTATCCACCCACACACACATGCGAGTGGCTAATGGGAAATTCATGACTCGATCAGGCTTCCCGCTCAAACCATACCAAACTTATACCTCTTGATAGCTTTAATAAGGCACCACACAAAATGATCTTCAAGCTTCATGAGACAAGAAAAAATTTGTACGCTTAGAGCTCATGAACAAACAAGATGGATCTACAATCATGCAAGTAGTGTTATGCACAGTGGACATACAACTACAAATGAAAAATAAGGAATTTTCAAAGGAGTCTTGCTTCTAGTTCATGTGAGGCCTTTAACTTAGGGAAAATTGTGCCTAATGTCTCCAAGAGTGGACCAATCAAAGAATAGGAATTTTGTAACTTAGGGGATGCAGTGTGTCACATCAAGCCACTAAGAGGAATGTAATATGCTAAGAGAGATCACACTCTTAAAGTACATCACACCCAATGTCATCCATAAAGAAAAAACCACATGGTATGAAATAAGAAAACTACACCATAAACCATGAAAAAGGAAAATGAAAAATAATAATGCCAATGTATGCCCCCACTTTAAAAAAATTGCTAAACACCATACTGCGAGCAACTAGTTTAAAGTAGAAAATTAAAAATGCAATCAATAAAGAGGACATGAGAGAAAAATCAGAAAACCCTATGCCAAGTCATATGTTTCCATGTAAAGTTGATTCATGCAAGAGAAAAGAAAAAGGGAGGGGTTGCCCTCAAAATGAAAACACCAAACACATAAGGGATCTATGGATTTGGGGTTAGTATGATGTTGCTGCAATATTTTTAGAGAGCTCAAAATTGTCATCGTTCCCCAAATACACATAGAATTTGAAGAATGACATAAAGAGAGTGAAAAAAAAGAAAAAAAATTTGGTCAACATGGAAGAGACATGAATGTCTTGATGCCTTGTGTCATCCCCAAAAGGAAAACACAAGACAAATGAAAAGGAAAAAATAAAAGCAAAGGAAACGCTTTTGGGTCAACATGGAAGAGACATGAATGTTTCAATGCCTTGCATCATCCCCAAAAGGGAAACACAAGACAAATGTAAAACAAATAAAGTGAAAATATGCACAATATAGAGAATAATGAAGGTAAAAATAGAGGAATGTCACAAAGAGAGAGAGAGGACATCAAAAAGAGCATCAGACACATGCAATCACATAAAATAAAATGCAAAAGACTAGTAAGGTGCATGCGATTCAGCCTATGGGCAAGTCGTCTGCATCCCAATATTAGTCTTTATAAGCGTAAATTAGACAATGAACCTAAGGGAAAATGACAAGTGCATTACTAGGAAAAGGATATCTACTTCTTACCCCCACTGAGTGCAATACAAGAATGAGCCAAGATAGTAGATGGGAAAAATCATGTAATATTGAGAATAGAATGTTCTATAACTAATACATGATAAAAAGTGGAAAAGGATGTGCTATGCAATCACTTGATGGAAATCATTGCCATTGAATTGAACCATTTTCAACACTAATTTGAATGTATGATACTCGTCAGTACTATGTCTCAGAGTTTTGTGATATCAAATATGTGGAACATTTGCATCTTTAGGATATAGTATTAGTCTATCTTTCATTGGTGGTAATGTTATAAGTTCTTTGTTTAGAAGTAGTTGTAGTTTCCTTTCACTTTCAAGTGGTGGACAAGGAAACTTTAGTTTTTGTAATTTGTATGGCCTTTTCCACTTGCTAGATTGACCAATTTCTTGAGTTGAAGGTTGAGGATGAGGACCTAAGGTGATCCAGTCATCCTTTCCATTTGTATGAACAATTGGTTGTTCTTTAGGAAGAATTACATTCATATCGAGAGGAGAATCCAAGATTGTTGAATAAACTAGATACTAAGAGGGGGAGTGAATCAGTATCCACACAAACTCATTGAACAAACACTTAAACTTTATGTGGAAATCCCAATAAGGGAAAAACCACGTTGAGGATTAACTCATAGTATATAAAGTTATATCAAAACTGGTAATAAGAGGCTCACTGCCATAAATAGAAGCTCACTGCTTACAAGGACTTATTGTCCAAAATAGAGGCTCACTACCTACATAAAAAGTAAACATAAAATGGCTAACCGCTAAGAGTTGAACTAAGAAAGATACACCACATGTGCAGGTTTAGTTTCTTTGATTCTTAGACTGTTCATTAATCTTCAACCACTGTTTGGAAAATTCACTCATGCATACACTTCTCCTTCTCTTCTTATTTGCATTCACTGCTCTTCATCACTTCTTCACTTTTTTTCTCATATTCCTCATCATCTAATTATCTTCTATATATATACCCGATGTACCCATATGCATTGATTAGGTTAGCCAAATAGGTGTGAAACATATTTATAAGATGATAACTTGTCGATCTTCATATCAAAAGTGATTTTCCTATGTTATGCAATGTCATGTCGACCAAGATTAGCTTAATACCATAAAGAAATTTCAAGAATCGATGCCAAACTTGATCATGTATATGCGCTTCCAACCATTATAAACCTTTTTCAAAACCTTAGATCATACAGATTACTAGAGGAGATATCTAGACCAACATACCAAAGATACCAGATCAAATACCAAATGGGATAAGCATGATATTCACACTGGTACCCAATACCGGACCAACATGGTGACATCAATGACAATATTGACAAACTTCCAACAATCTCCCCTTTGTCATTGATGACAACATGTGCAAAAGTTCGATTAAGAATTATCCTTATTCTCCTCCCAATCTCTCCCCAAAACTCCAAATCACCCCCCCTTTGACATCAACGACAAAGGGCACCAAAAAAAATAAAAAAAATGGTGACATCCAACTTTTAAATATTTTAATTCAAAATTTCAAATCCAATTTCTTAAACCAAAAAAAAATGTTCTTACTTGGAACACCTTTTTATACCGTTCTTTGATCACAAGAAGCAATTCCTTCCATTCCAGTATTGCTAATTCCATTCTTGCACACACACTATCCAATACAACTAATAGTGTGAAGGAGGACGACCAATCTACGGATGAACATTGTTTCTCACAATCCTCTCCATCAGAGAATATTCTGGAGAGATGATCTAACCAAACCTCAACCACTTCCTTAAGAAGCCAAAAACTATTCACTATGTCATCCCTTTTCCTCTATACAATGATCATTTCAGCCTAAAGATCACCAATTATCAACCTTTTCTTCCCTTCTTTGTGCTCAAAAATATCAAATTTCTTCCCAATGTTGTTTGCTTCAGCTTCTATTGCTTCAATTCTACTTTGAAATTTCTCAATAGTAGTAGGCCACCGAAGAAAATACTTGTATATCTGTCATTTATTTCATGCATTTTTTTTTTCAATTAGTTCAAATAACCTTTTCTTTGCCTTTGAGCACCTGTTTTCAACTAAAGCTTCTAATTTACATCCTCCTGGACCTTCAAGCAACATTCTATCTTCAAATACTTCAACCAATTTTTTAGGTAAAAATTCAGAAAAAATAGATACATCAATACCTTTACGAAGTAGATAATCAACTAAGGGATCATCAATTTTAAGTCAGTCAACGGATGAAGTTCTACTCCATACATCACTAGCTTTCTTCATTTTTCCTTGTATTATTATTGACCAAATTCCTTTTGGATCAGAAGATTTAGATCTAGCCAAAGATCCTTCTTCTTTCTTTTCTTCAGAGATAGCAATGACATCTTCAGAGAGTGTTTCTTTTCTTCGATTCTAGAGGGGAATCGCTAGTGACTACTTCCAATACTTTCATCCTAGAGGAAGAACCTTCCTCAAATAAACTTACAATGACCTCACTAGAGCTCATCACATTCTACAATGATATGAAAGAGTTTTTGCACGAACTTGCTATATCTTCCAAACTTTTCAAGTGCCTAAATATCTGTTTTGCAACAGGAATCCTGAATTCCCACTCAACATATTTCTTTCTCAGTAGATATTTTAGAAAATAAATCACCAAACATGTAAGCAAGGATCCAAAATGGAATGGGTATCCTTCTCCCAGTGTCATCTATATATTCTTGATAATATTTTCAAGAATTAGCTTACAAAGATCAAATTGTGCATCCTCCTTTACCATTTTATGGGCTAGATAAACAACAATGGCCGAAGTAGAGCCTTCATGATTTCTGAAAAATATTTTAAAAGAAATTCCATATGCAAAATACCAAACCAATGCACCACCAAAAAAAATTATCAACAATGCTCAGAGATCTTTTCCAACTCCTATCATTTCCTCCACTTCCTTGTATTTTATTGTTTTTTGTCCAAGAAGTTCTCTGACGCCGCACAGTCCGGTAATCGATTCAATTGCTTCTTTCGAAATGAGATAGGGTTTGTCCAATATAATGTTGCCATCCTTGATTTTTTTTATATGTAACAAGATAAATTATTTTTCAGCAAACCAAGGGAATTCTCCCCATATATCCAAACCTAGGGTTTGTGTGTTCAACAAGTCATTCGGTTCCAACCCTAATTCCAATTTCTTTATTTTTTGATGATCGACCTCATCCATCTCAACTCCTTTGAACTTCAGAGGGGTATTCCTTTTAGAGATTTCCATTATAGCTCTCAAAATTTTAACAAGAAAAATTCTTCAGCTACCTTTCCTTTGCTATGTTGAGGTGGGAAATTTTTGTCACCTACATCGAGCAACCACAATGATTTCTTTGAAGTTCTTCAAATCACTTTAGAAATGATTCAAGAAGGTTCCAAGTGCTACAAATTATTCAAATTCATTTGATGACCAAAATGATTTGTGATATTTCCTTTATATTTCATTATTGTCCCTAATTCACATTAATTGCAAAAAATTAACAAACTTCTTTCCATCTATATTGAGAAACCCTAATTTACTCTGAAAATGAACATTCTTGCATCTTTTCTTCCAGTTTCTTTTGTAAACCATATGTCCTATCATTATTTACAACATATCCACGTTCCAACATCTGAAACACTATACTTTTGGGGATTTAGTTGATTTTTTGATAAATCCCCCCCTAAGACCAACCTAGGTCTAATTCCTGAAGGATTCATCTGCACCGGATGAGGATACAAATGCATCAATAGATTGTGATCCTTCTTGCCTTTTCCATATTTTTCTCATTTCTGGCTTAACCCCTTCCTTATCAATCTTTTCCACATCTTCCACCAGAGTAGATTGCTCCCCTTTTATGTTTTTGTATACTTTTGAGATATGTCCTGGTTCCTTGCAATAATAGCAGACTATATTTCTCTAATTTCCATTCATCCTTGTTCTGCATTGATTTTATTTGTGTCCAAACATGTTACAATTATAACAATAACCATTGAATGACTGATTCATCCTTTTTCCATTTAACCTATTCCTCATCACTTGACTAACTAAAGATCTACATTCAGTAGCTTAATGTCTTATCTTCTTTCATGCATAACATTATCTAGAGAATGGGATAGAAAATTGATTCAACCTACTCCTACACTTAGTTTCCTTATGACCAAACTTATTACATGAAAAATAAACACCATTGAATGATGAGCACCTTTGTGCATTTGGTTGTCTGATAGGTGGTTTCTTTCCAGAATTTATTTTCTTATTTTCATTTTCTTGAGTCTTCTAATTATTTACTATATTTGAATTCTGCATTTTTCCATCAACTTCATTACCTAAGCCACTTTTGTCTTTAGAATTTTTATGTCCTAATATCAATTCATCAAGCTTGGTGGAGCTTGTCTTGGAATCCTTTTCACAAAGTTTTTATTTCTCAAGTTATGTCTTTAGACTCATCACTTCCTGTTCAATCCTACTGTAGACATCAAATTTTCTTTATATCACTATTTTCAAACATTCTTCAACTTTCTTCTATTCATCTATCTTCAACTTTAGTCCCATGTTCTCATAATTTTATTGCTTCAACTCCTCACTCACTTCTTTGTATCTTTCCTTGAATTTCTTCAACTTCTCTTTCAATTTTTAGACACATTCATTTGCTTCATCAATATTCTCTTTTAGGTCTCTATTTTCAATTTCAACCTTGTCAAGATCTTCAAGGGTAGTCCAAAGCTCTTCTTTATCCATTTGTTCAATCTATGGGATCTCCCTCAAGCTGTTAGACTTCTCTATAGGAACCAATGCTCTGATACCAATTGTTGAATAAACTAGATACTGAGAGGGGGGGTGAATCAGTATCCACACAAACTCATTAAACAAACACTTAAAATTTATTGCACCACAAAGAAAATTAAAGTAATAGTTTAACATTAATTCTCAGAACACATGAACACCATATTTTACATAGAAAAACCAATAGGGAAAAACCATGGTGAGGATTAACTCATAGTATATAAAGTTATATCAAAACCGGTAATAAGAGGTTCACTGCCACAAATAGAAGATCATTGCTTACAAGGACTTATTGTCCAAAATGGAGGCTCACTACCTACAAAAAAATTAAATATAAAATGGCTAACCGCCAAGAGTTGAATTGAGAAATATACACCACATGTGCATGTTTAGTTCCCTTGATGCTCAGAGTGCTCGCTAATATTCAACCACTATTTGAACACTTCGTTCATGCATACACTTCTCATTCTCTTCTCATTATCATTCATTACTCTTCATCACTTCTTCACCTTTTCGCTCATATTCCTCATTTAATTATATTTTATATATATACCTGATGTACCCATATGCATTGATTAGGTAGGCTAAATAGGTTAAAAACATATTTCCAAGATGATAACTTGTCGGTATTCATATCAAAAATTATTTTACTATGTTATGCAATATCATGTCAGCCAAGATTAGCATAATACCAAAAAGCGATTTCAAGAATCGATGCCAAACCCGGTCATGTATACACGCTTCCAACTATTATGAACTTTTTTCAAAATCTTAGATCATACAGATTAGCGGAGGAGATATCCAGACCAACATACAAGATCAAATATTAGATGAGATAAGCATGATCTTTGCACTAATACCCAATACCAGACCAACATGGTGACATCAATGACAATATTGACAAACTTCCAACAATGATCACCTTACCATCACTACGAATCCTTATGTATTCTTTAGGAAATCTTATGTGAGAGAGGGATCTTGATATCCTAATCCTTTTGTGTTTTCATTAATTGATATTTTCTCTAAGAGTTGATGAATCTCATGTTCATTTGTTGTATCACATCCTTGTTTTTTCAAGATTGTGAATCCTCTTACATATGTTTATTCTACATTGATTTGAGCGTTTGTTACTTTGTTATCATAAAATGGTTGAGTATGTGCTTGCTTAGAAAAAATAGGTTCACCTATTGTAGGGAACTTAGGTCCAATTTTTATTTCAGGATGTAACTAACCAAACATCTCAAGAGGTGGTATCATAGGGGAATTCAGTTTGTCATGGATGGATAAAAGGATGCACTAGTTTCAAGGTTGTTAAGAAAATTATTTAGGAGCTTATTCATGATATCTTCATCTTCTCCAACAATGTCAACATCACGAGGAGGACATGCAATAGGAGTTGATGGAGCATGAGTGAGTTAAATGTAATTAGGGTCATTTCCAAAAGCACACCTTGAAACATCCACTAAGGAATTTAAGGACATCTAAAGCTTACTAAAGAACAAATACATGATGCAAATTTCATATTCAAAACTATAAAACAATGTGAAATGAAATGCTCTAGATGCAATTTTGAATCTAAGCAATGCACAAGATTAATTTAAATTGGATGCAATGAATTGAGTGAAACTGAAGATCTATAAACTAAAACAAAAAGGAAATAACTACAAATAGAAAATAAAAAATTGAACTGTAAATGCCAAAAAATGCAATGCAGAATATGCAAAGAGACTGATTCACCCAAGGTGGTGAATAAGTCCCAGTAATGATTTTTCTCAAAAAAAATAGAAATTTTCAATTTAATTTTATAATTTTTATGTTTTATGATCTGTATCTGAGATGAAAATGTAGATTTTCAATGAAATTAGATGCAAAAATGCAAGCTAAATGAGCTTTCACTAATGCAAGATTTGAAACCCTAGAATACAAAATAACCAATGTAAATTCGAATGCAATGTTAATGTAAGCAAAATCTAGGATGAAGATGCACTCTAAATTAGAATTATGGTGTTCTAAATGTGGGTTCACCAAAATGGAACCAAAGAAAATGTGTGGTGTGGTTTTAGGATAGAAATGATGTTTTATTAAGTGATATCACACCCACTTTCAAGGCTTCCACTCAAGGATAACCCTAGAGATCACAATGCAAAAGAGAATGAGATCTTCCAATAGGGTTGTACTAAGATCTGAATATCATCTAATGAGGGGTTCACCACCAAGTTTAGACCTGGAAAAGATAATGAAATGATAGATGAAATGCAAAAATCTAATTCACTGCAAACTAAGACTAAATGACCTAGAAAAGTGAATGAAACAATACTGGAAATTGTAAAACAAAATGTGTGCACCTAGAAATTTGGACAAGGCTGGATGGAGTTCTAAAACACTAGAAAATCTAATTTTACTACTGACTAGGACTCATTCACCAAGCTAGGTGAATCCATCTAGTTTATGGAAAAATGTGTAGGAATAGGTTTCAGACAAAAGGGTATCTAAATTTGAAAAATCCTAAAAAGTTGAATGGAACTAGAACTCATTCACCAAAAGTGGTGAATCATTCCACTTGGGATTTTCTATAACTTCAAAGGCTGATCCTACTCTTCTTAGTCTACCCTATCCTTCCTTTTTTATTTCTATATGTGAATCTCTAATTTGCAACCTTCAGGTCATCTCCAAGATTCTCCAATGCTTGATGACAACTTTGATCTCTTGACAAATTTTCTCCAATCTTGATCCTTAGGAAATCTACAATTACCAAACCCTAGCAATAATGTGCTACAAATATTCTTGAAATGACTGCAATGGAGGTGATCCTTTACTCTTGCTTGAATGATGTTGATCTTGAATGAAACACTTGCTTGAATCATAAACCCTACATCATAATTGTTACCACAATAACAAACATGACATATGAAATCCTTGACATGATGATTGATGCTTGAATCCTACTCTAAGATGCTTGATAATATACCCGTAAATTCTCTTGAATGATCTTGTGAATTCTTATTAAATTGCTAAATGATATCTTGAATGCTTAGATGAAAATGAGTGAAAGAACCTTGTATTTATACTCAATTATGTAAGAATTCTCGAAATTACAACACTACAAGGTGACATCAGATCTAGGAGAATAAAATATTGCTAGAAATTTGAATCAAATTTGATTTTGGGCCACGTGGGATTCATTCAACCAAGGTGGCGAATGATTCCCATCAGACATAATGTATGGGACCAAAAACCAAAATTTCTTAAAAATGTGTGAAAACTAGTTCGGGGCCAAAAGATCTAGGTGGGACCCATTTGACCAAGGTGGTGAATATGTACTAGATCCCTAAATTTGGTCCACACAAGCAAGAAATTCCTGAATTATGATTGGTTAATGATTGGTGTCAAGATTATCCTCAAAGAGATGCAATAAAGAGGCTTGTGGATGCAAAATGGGGCCAATTAAAGCATAACAAAACCCAATTATTAATGACAAGCCTAGAGAAGTGTGAAAGTGTGTTACAACACTATACAACACACATAAGGCAAGATTAAGATTTATTTTGATTAAAAAGAGGTTTATTAGGTTAATAAGACCTAAGAAAAGTGTGAAAGTGTGTTACAACACTTCACAACACTTTAGCAAGGTGCTATTAGAATCCATTAGTTCACAAGCTCCCAAGACCTAATTTGAATGTATCAACCACTTTACAACACTAAATCAAGGAAATTTTAAGCCTAACTCACAATGAGGGCCCAAACAAGCTAGAAAAAGTAGAAGGGTTACTTTTTCAATGACTCCACTAATAAAGCCCATAATCAATTATTTGTGTAGTGAATTTCTTCACTAAAAAATCAAACAAGGATTTTCAACAAGGAACACTCTATTTTTAAAGACTCGAAGACATCATTCAAAGAGAAATTTGAGGACTTTATTAGGATAGGAATTTCACCTATAAGAGTATAACTTATAATTATAGGGGTTTTTCATTAACTCCTAATCAAAATTCAAACAAATGAAATTGGAAAGGAGACCTAAAATTGAATACTTGGAGAACATATTTAAGCAACAATGTTGAAATATGTATCAACTAAGGATTCTATTGGCCAATATTAAGGATGGAATCAAGTATTTGTGGAACAAAATCATTAAAATAACCAAATATCCTAATGATGAAACTTAAAATAAAACCCTCACATTTGAAGACTTGAATATTAAATTCAAAAGGAAATATTAAGAAAATAAAATAGATGCCACATTTTTAAAATAAATAACATTTGTTTTAATAGATTCTTTACACTAAAATCCTTAAAATAGCTTTTTTTTTTAATGATTACTATCTATACTATCTTAATGCTGAGATATGTCCTTTAAAAAAAAAAATCCCCTAAAGTAATTTCTATTAATAATGTAATATTATTTACATAATGAATTATTATACATTAATATTAATAATATATTTATATAATAAATAAGAATATATATAATTATTTTTATATTTTTTGGCAACAGGGATTTATCCTATATGTTATATTATATAGTAAAAATATATGATAGTAGGAAGGTTGTCACCTATCGATTACAAAAATTGTGAGGACCAAGAACACTATCTCGTATGAGAAGCTTTAGCATAGAAATTACAAGAAGCAGCTAAAGACATTACAAATTACAAGAATATGAAAGTATCTTCATCAAAATTCTACAAATTATCATAGCTTTTCAAACCATATCACCATTTTCCACATAATTCTCATCCTGGATCTTTTGAGATGACTCATCATCATGGACTGAGGTAGGCAGTAAAGGAGGGGCATTAGCATTGTGATGCCTATGATAAGAGTGGAGAAAAGAAATGGAAAAATATTTGTTCTTTATTTCATTTAGCATCTGATTACCAATTTCTACATAGTATATATCCAAAGCCCTGTATATATTTCTTGCACATTTCATATGCAAAGCATGTTTAATGGCATCATAAACATCCACAAACCCTCTCTAATGTATCAAGAAACTTTTTGGAAACAATCCACCAACCCAACCCTTTCCCTTATCAAATTCATACATTTGTACACAACATAGTAGACCATCTTCACCTACAAATGGTTTGTGGACCACTTCATTTATTATCACCTCTAGATATTCAAAGCATTACACAAGATCTAGGACATTAGACACAAAAATTGAAAGTACCTGGGATGGGAAAATGAGGTGTGGAGCTTGTGGTCAAAATATTTCTTCACCAAGAATAATTTGAATGCATTCAACCACACTTGGGTTGTAGAAATTTAATATTGGGCCCAATTTTATGTTTGAAAGGTATCCATTAAAAGGTTGTTCCCAATTCTATACCCAAAACAACACCATGAGATTCTATGGTTGATATCCCATAATCTAGAAGCTAGTGAAGTAGAAAATGATTTGAACATTAGAGACCACCACCCTGGAGAATGCACCACCCTTAAATACCACCTTCGTGATATATGAACTTCTAAATAGTTTGCATTTAAGACCACTAATTGAGAAAGTGTTGATTAAGCCCTTTTTAGTCTCACAACCTGATTTTCTATCCAATAAGAATCCATTGATTGAATTCTTCATAATTACTGCTATCTTATCATAGCATGTGATTAAATATTTGGCACATTTTTTTATAGATTTGAAATACTTAAGTGTTCTTTTTCAATTTTAATTAATAGGACTCCAACCTCCAACAATTAATGATCCTATAGAAAAACAAGATTATTTCTAGAGAATTGAATATGAATAGGTGTATGATGTATACCCCTTCCATTCTACTATAGATGAAAAGAATTCCATGAGAAGCCTAGAAGAATTGCAAGGAGGTCTCATAGACACAACCATTGCAAATTTATATGTGATGTATGTTGCCGCCATCTAGAGAAAGGCATAATTTATCAAATTTATTGATAGAATTAAATAATTTGGAGTGTGAAATAATCAACATTAATAAATGATCCTATGAACACAAGAAATTGATGAGCCTACAAAACATACAAGGTTAGTTTATTCAATTAATTACAATTTGATGTTTGACATTTTCCACCGCCATTCCATAGAAGGCGAAAAGACTTCTAGGTGAAGTATAGTGAAATTGCGAGGAGATGTGGCATACGCCTTTGCCAACTAGGCATATGAAACAAGTCATTTAAATGATTATTTATTGGTAAAATAATATTAGATATAAGTTTTCCTTATATCTGATCCATTCCATGTCCTTAAAATACCATGTTAGCTCATATAATACTTTCTTTATAACTCTATTAATGTGAGATTCTTCTTCAACCATTCCCCGCCATTCTACTAGAAGTAATAGTGCTTCCAATTTGGATGTCGAGAAATTGTGGAGAGCACTTCCCAAGTGCTATTATTCAACCATTCCCCACTATTCCACAGGAAGTGAAAATGTTTCCAAGTACCTTCTGGAGCAATCGCAGGGGGCACTTCATGTGTGCTATTTTTGCAGAGTCTTGATAAAATTATTCCCCACCTTCATTTTTCAATATAACTTTAATATTCTCTTGAAGATTTGTAGAATAAGAATCAAAGATAACTTGCTCTTCCTTTTTCTCACAACCTAAATTTGTTGGAAAATCTACCATCCTATTTCCCTCCCTATATATATGGTTGATTTGATAATCTTCCACCTTATATAAATCCTGATCTGTTGTAAGATATAGTCAAGCTTCTAATTTTAAATTATTCTTTCCTTACAAGCATTTATTATCACCAATGAATCTCCCTATATTTAAATCTTTGAAAGGTAAATATTTATAGATAATTCTAAACCATGTAAAAGTGCTTGAGCCTCTATTTCATTATTCATGCTAGGAGGAAGTTGAACTGATGCAAACTTTATTAGTGTACCATTACAATCCCTGATAGAAACCCCTGCACCTAAGATGCCTAAGTTGCCCCTAGTAGCTCTATCAAATTTTAACTCGTAAAAACCAAAAGGAGGTGGTTTCCATGAAATCTTACTTTTGTCTTATTTTGTTTTTTCAATTGATGTAATCCTCCTTTAAATGGTAGGATGAGGTATGACCAATATTTTATTATATCTGTATTCCAAGTAGAAAAAAATGATCCTACATGCTTAGTTTTTTTAACATAATAATTTACTACCTCTAAGATTGAATTTCTATTTTAATCAACAACTGCTCACTGCTTGCCATCTCTTTTCTGAAAATTCATCTTTTTTTCACCTACCATACTACCTAGATTACCACATTTGGTATGAATCTCCAAATACTAGGAAAAAATGATGTTTTATACAACACTAGCCAAATTATGAATAAATCCCACAAGTTATTTGGAAGTGGATAGTAGTAGTTTAATTTACCCTTTACAAATGCAAAGCAAGACCATGACAAAGGACAAGAGAGGAAAAGGTGATTTTTATCTTCAAATTCACTTTCACATAACAGACATTTGAATGATTCCAAAATCCCAAGTTTTGAATGTCTATCACTTGTTAGGATCTTATTTCTAATTGCTAGCCATGCAAAGTAGCCTTCCTTTGGTAAAACCATTGCATTCCAATAAAAAGAGAAGGCTCTCTTAGATTCCAACTGGTCTCCATTTTTAGAAGTTTCATGATATCCATACCTTACTAAATAGCTTCCTATTTTTGAGGGATCCCATCTTAAACTATCCATGGCTTTTGATTGATACATAATCCTGTCATCTAGAATTTTTTCAAATTGATTTTTTGGTCATTGGGGATTGGAAAATTTGAAAAATCCTTCCAACTAACCTTCCCTATTAAAAAATTTGCACATTGAATGTAATATTTCACTTTGAGACCCCAACTCTCTAATAATATATTATTTATTGCTTCAAAATTTTGCATTATATTTATGAGAGATTCCCATTCCAGAATCCTTCCATAATAGAGCCTCTTCACCATTATACACCTCCCAAGTTATCTAAGGGATAATAAGCTTCCTGTAGGTTATTAAAAAATTCCACATTGCTAATCTCGATGGAGGGTTTGATGTAGTAAGTATCTTGGTTGGAGTTGAATTATCCAGATACTTAGCTTGCATGATCTTGCACCATTTAAGATTTGGCTTTTGATACATATGCCAAACCAATCTGGCACCTAAGGATAAATTTCTTGTTGTCATATTGTGTAACCATGCCCCTCCTTTGAGCATTTCAATACAATTTTTTTTAATGATAATAGAGGTTTTTTTTAATTATTATCCATGTTTCCTATCCATAGAAAGTTTCTGATCATTTTTTCAATTTGAGAAATAATGGACTTTGGTTCTTTTAATACTAACATGTAATAATTGGGAATGGTTGAGAAAACTGATTTAATCATTACTATCCTTCCCGAGAGTGATAACCACCTTCCCTTCCATGATGAAATTCTTGATTGAATACTTTGAATAATCTTATGCGAATATGACACATTATTAGCTCTTGTAAAGAAAGGTATTTCTAGGTACTTACAAGGAAGCTTCACTATTTGAAAGCCTAAGTACTTAACTATTTTCCTTTTTATAGTTGCTTTTATATTAAATAAATGGATTTTTGACTTACATGCATTTATGCTTTATCCCAAAGATATTGTGTATTTATCCAGAATACATTTCATTTGTTTTTCTTTTGCTATAGTTGCTTTGCCAAAAAGTGGTGTGTCAACTACAAAAAGAGAATGAGTAGATACTATATTGGCAAGTGGAATAGGAATATGTTGCCAAGAACCTTGAGAATGAAACCAATGAATGGATCTACTCAATGCCTCTATAAGAATGATAAATAGAAATGGCGATAAAGGGTCACCTTGTCAAACCCCTTGTATTGAATTGAGAAAATGGACTAGTGAGCCATTAATGATTATTGAAATTTTTGCTCCTAATAGACATGAAAGTGTAGTGTAGGAAAAAGTATCCCTTTTTAACACTTAATTTAAAAATAATTAATAATAAAATGAGCTTAATGATACCTTAATTTAGTGTTGTAATATGTTTTTCATATTGACATTAAGTTTAGGGCCCTTTTAAATAAAATAGACTTAATTGTGCCTTATTTTTTATGTTTTAAGGTGTAACTTTACACTTTTACATTAATTTAGGGCTTTATTAATTGATTGAGGTTAATTTTCCTTAATTGGCCCCTTAAATTCAAATCCAAGCCTAATTAAATACAATTTTTGAGGGATAAAACCTGACATTCATAAATGCTATTACACAACACTTATCTTTGGAACATGTGTGTCCTAGGTAAGTGATCTAGGACCCATTCACCGCAGGGTGAATGGGTCCTCACTTAGACCTATGACCCTAATTTTACATTATGTTTAACATTGACCGATGTGTGCCCTAGGTAAGTGGTGTAGGACCCATTCACCCTATGGAAAGTAGGTCCTCACTTAGACCTAGGACCCCCCTTTAAAATATGTTTTTGGTGGTATTTTAATGATTTCAAATCTACAATTCAATGTCAACTTGTGATATTTTAATTTCGAGATTTAATGTTAAGATATGTATAAATAAAAGGTTATTTCACTATGTTTCACGTAACAAATTCAAGTTATCTTAAGAGAAAATTCAAGAGAGAATTATAGGAGAATTCAAGAGAAATTTCAAGGCATTCAAGGGTAGATTTATTGAAGATTATTGCAGCAATCAAGATTCATATCATCATGTCAAATATTTATTGCATCATGCATATTGTTTGAGCTAATATGGCGATGTAGAGTTTAATATCTATTCAAGTATTCAAAGGCATTGTTTCAAGAAAATTTTCATGATTAAGATCTACATCCATTGAACACAATTCATGCTAATTATAGTTTTGTACTCCAAGGTTTCAAATAAAGTTTGGTGAGTTGTTTCTTATTGTTGTTCATTCATCATTAATTCATGTTTTTCTATTTCAATTCAAGGTTTAATTACCAAAATAGGGTTTGACTAAGGAAAATCCCCATTCCCTAACAAACAACATTTTTCTCTCTTTGATCTGTGATTGCAGATTTTAGGTTGAAGATCATTTGAAGAAAAAAATTAAGAAAGTTTCAAAGTTGTCAAAGTTGCAAGAAAAGTTGTCAAATCACAAAAAATATTCTATAGGATTTTTTTTCGATTGTCTGACAGCGAACACCTGAAATCTGGGAGTGCAAATGCAGTAGAAGAGAACCCATACAAAATTTTTAAGGAACCCTAGCTAGGACTCATTCATTGTAGGATGAATGAGTCTTCTGGGAGCTTCATAAGTTGACTTTTGGTGAAAGGTACACAACATTTTCCCCTTTCTAGTTCTACCTTTTGACCGCTATTTTGGTTAGATTTGATTGTTTCTCCTCATTTGTATATTATAGCACACATTTTAAATGAAACTAGGGAAATAGGTCTATTGTTCATCACTCCATTGTGGTGAACCAAATTTCATTTTTTTAGAAAGTATACTTACAACATTTTTATTAAACACAAATATTTGTAGAACTTGAATAAAAATAGACCAATCAACCCTATAATATTCCTTCAACATATCTAGTTTTATTATAATAGATTAAAGCTTGTTTGTATTAATAGAATGTAGGAATTCATGTGCAACAATGGCTCCTTTAGATGTTTCCCTTCCTGGAATAAAACCCCCCTACTCTTGAGAGAAAATCTTAGACACAAAGGGTGTTGGTGTAGGTTTTCATTTTCCTAGTGGGTTAATTTATTTTCCCTTAGTCATGGGTTTTTCCTACACTTAATTGAGCTTTCTTATGATAATAAAGTGTGTTTATGTCTAGGAGATAAGTTTTTGATGTCCCCTTCCTTAGAGGGTGGGACCACTTTTCACTTTTGGTGGTCCATCTCCACTTTTTGTGGTTGATTACTATTGGTTGGATTTGGCACATACCTCCTCTCCTAAGTTCTATAGAAACTCGCTACCTAGTAGCTTGGAATCTCACATTGATATTATATAATATCTCGAAGTCTTGGTTTTCATTCTTATGTTTTTCCAGTTTATGTAAATTTTTATTCCTCTTAAAAAGTTCCTTGGGTTATTCAATCTATTTTAGATTTCTAACATGGTATCAAATATTTTGTTTTGAGAAATCTAAGTTTATAGATTCCTGATTGAGAGATTGAGTTTTGTGTAAAGATCTTGTAAATTTCGGTATGCTCTTCTCTTACATTTTGAATGATTTCAATAATAAAGAAGGTTTTGAAAAGATCTAATAACGTCTTCATATTGCATATATGTTTTGTGAGATCCAAAGGATTTCATTATTTCTAGTTATACTAGTAGCATTTTTCATTGTTCCAACATTTCCAAAAGGTTTGGGAAAGTTAGATTTGGCTTTTGTTTCATCCAAATTGGAGATCATTTGACAAAGTTACAAACGAGGGTTTGAAGCTTAGATCTGGTGAACAACTTTTTATTGAAATATTTTTGGCCCAAATAGACCTTTTCATTGTGTTTAGAAGGCCCAAAAACACCTATTCTCATATAAAAAAATTCTAGTTTAGATGAATTTTATTTTTGGAAATTTTTTCTTTTGCTGGGAGGGTCATCACTATAGGCTAAATTTAGTAATTTTAAAAAAAATTCATAACTTTTTGCCATGGTGTCTAGTTTCTGCAAACATGATATCATCGGAAAGCTGCAGACAAGAAATTTCCATGCACAAAGGTATTGAAAAGAAAATTTTCCATTTTCTTCTAGATATTGTAGGTTGAAGTTGTTTGGTGTAAATTTCTTCAAAAGGCCATAACTTTCACCCCAGTGCTTCAATTTTTAGAAACAAGTAGGCATTGGAAAGGACTTGGAGAGAACTACACATTCATAAGGTGATTTTTTCTAGATTTTATCTTAGGTTCATTTTATATCAAAATTTTTAATTTTGACTATTTTGTGCCTATTGACCATTATATCATGGAAAAGGCTTTGTAAACTCACTAAAATATAAAGTACCAATGTTATAATATTTGGGGGGTTCTTTGATTGATTGAAAAGGGTGGGAGTGTATTGGTGTTCTTTTTTGGTGATTCATTTGTGTTGATAATTTGAGGAGGTATCATGGGTTTTTTTATTCATCATACTGTGATAATTCTAAAAAAAGGATAATTATCAGTCCTCAAAAAAAGGTGTCTTGACACATATCAATTGGATTAAGATTTTTCCATATCTTTATGGACTCATAGATAAACTAGACACAACTTAGAAGAAATTAGTTTGGGGTAATAATAATGATCACATTATAGGATTAATTTGTACATATATTGGTGTTGATATTCCTATGGAGATCTCAGATATCATGTTCCCTCACACACTTTGGACCAAGATTTAGGATATTTTTAGAGACCTTCATATCTCTCCAATCCCAAATGATATTGCTATAGATTGTTTAATTCCCCTTGATGATGTTGATAATATACCCTTCAATGATGATGATACTCTAGAGGAGCTTGATTATAATAACTATCTTGAATATCTAGTTGACAAAGAGACCTCTCTTCTTACTCCTCCTTCTCCTATTGAGATCACATCTACTATTGTAGTTAATTATGCTTGTGTTTCTATACATATGGATTCTTGTGATTCAATGTAGTATGATATTCAATATCTTTTAGATTTGGCTATTTTGGATGACTTCTTGATAGGAATTTCAGACTTGTTTGTGGAATCTCATATTTTAGATTTGGGAGACACCATTCATTGCATGCATATTCTCTTTTATGGATATGATCCTTCTTCAGTTGTTGTGAGGGAACACTTTGACCCTCTTTTTCATTCTCTACATGATCATCCTTTGTAGCTTGACATGAGTTTGGATACTTTCGATCATCATTTGGAGAAGAAATTTCCAGAGGAGATGCTTGAGTCTTTGGATTATGCTCTACATCAATCTCTAGGATATTATGATTTTTCATCTTTAGCAGTGTGGCCTAGAATCCTTGATTTAACTATGACAACTTTCAACATCAACATGGGGATACTTGAGCCAAC
Organism: Sequoiadendron giganteum; assembly: GCA_007115665.2. Lineage (NCBI taxonomy): Eukaryota > Viridiplantae > Streptophyta > Pinopsida > Cupressales > Cupressaceae > Sequoiadendron > Sequoiadendron giganteum. The sequence goes on from CM021105.1 coordinate 551,373,706, forward strand.
TTTAGAGACTTCATACATCTTGCGATTTCTTCCTATATATTCCTTTTAGTACTTGGGAGATAGATTGCTTACACCTTTGGTTTTGTTTCTTCCTAAGGGGAGGAATTTTGTTCGATGATCATGAACCATCTTCTCCATAAATTTTCAAACATCTACCATTGGATCTTCTTGGGGGGATACTTAGTCCTTTTCTTCTCTATCTATATTGGGGGGTGTTCTCTCTCTTTCTCTCTCTCTCTCTCTCTCTCTCTCTCTATTTATGGGGAGTATTCTTCTTCCTTGGGGGAAATTTTATATGTACATGGGTACCTAACATGGCCTCATTTTATAGGACCCATCATCTTTTACATCCTCCTAATTTGTGCTTAAGAGGGGGTGTTGGTGTAGGTTTTTACTTTTCTAGTGGGTTAATTTATTTTCCCTTAGTCCTAGATTTTTCCTACACTTAATTAAACTTTCTTAGGATAATAAAGTGAGTTTATGACTAGGAGATAATTGTGTGGTGTTCCCTTACTTAAAGGGTGGAACCACTTTCCACTTTTGGTGGTCCATCTCCACCTTTTTTGATTGATTCCTATTGGTTGGATTTTCCACCTACCTCCTCTCCTAAGTTTTATATAAACTCACTACCTAGATTATAGTTGTATATTCAAGAATAGATCTTAATGCATTCATTGATGCATCTTTGCATTATATATTTTCAGCTTTGAAGATCTTAATGTAAAATTATCACATCAACATTGCATAATCTCTTGGAGTTGTAGTTTGCATTCTTATGTTTTCCTAGTTTTATGTAGCTTTGGTTTTATCTTAAAAAGTTCCTTGGGTTATTAAATCTATTTCATGTATCTAACAAAGGGATGTAATCTAAGATAAATAGCCTTTGCAAATATATTATAAATTGTGTTGCAAAGAGAGATAATTTTGAAATCTAAGAAGGTTCTTGGAGAGCTTACTTTTGGAATAATTGATAAATGTGTTACATTAAACTATTTTAGCATAGTGCCAGTCTTTCTTAACTCTTCCATTTCCATAAGTAGATCAAATCCAATGAAGTCCCAACACTATTGGAACAAAATAGTAGTAAAGCCATTTGGACTTGGTGCTTTGTCTATTCACAATGAAAAGACAGCTAATTTGACTTCCTCTAGAGTGAAAGGTTTCAATAAATGCTCATTTTTCTTCTCAAAGATTAATTTAGGGATAGCTTCTAACAATGCTTATCTCTCCCTTTCCCTTTGAGAACTATGACTCAATTGACCAGTTAACAAATTTGAGAAGAAATTTATCTCTTCATTTTGAATTTCTTCTTCTTTTTCCAAACATACACCTGATACCCTACCATGAATAGAAAAAAAAAAGAATTTTTAGCTCTCTTAATTTTAGTTGAAATGTGATTTTTTTTGTTTTCTATCTTCATCTTTTATCCATAATTCCCTATATTTTTTTCTTGAATACACCTCTTCCCATGACAGTAACTCATTCCATTCCGCTTGTAGATTTTTTTGTTTTTTCAAATATTTTTGATAATATAAGCAAAATTTTTCAAGGTGATGTACCATTTACACGATGAGCCTCAAGGGCCAAAAAACATCAAGACAAAGGATAATGAGAAAAAAAACCAAAACAAAACTAGACATAGTAGAATAACAGCCAACCAAATCACCCAACAAGTAGAGCAATAGCAAACTAGCTAGCATTCTCCCAATTTTGAGAGAGGAGGTTAAAAATATCCTCCCTAGCCCAGTACAGACCTTCCTCCACAAGCTTCTTATCCACTTCATCCTTAAGCATAATAGAGAGGGTGCCAACCGCATAGTGGATGAACTTGAAAATGAGCCTAGTTAGATTGTTGAGTTTCTTTTCAAGCATTTCCACTTGTTCCAGAAGCCTATGTTGATCATCTTCATAATGTGAGCATGTTCCACCCCCAAAGGGTCAGAGGATTGGGAAGTTGAATTCTCTTTCAGCATTTTATTGAGGTCTGAGAAGTGACTAGGTCCCTCAAAAAACTCCTCCTCCTCTTCCTCAGTATCATCCTCCTTCATATCCCCTTTATCATCAGACCGCTCCTCATCAAAAGAAATTTCACTAATATGCACTTTCTTGTTGTTTTTAGCCAACATACTAGATCTCCTATTGCTAGTATTTTTTACCCCAATCTCCATAGTAGCAGCAACTATAGTATCCCCCTTGGAGTATTTCCTCACCCTATTCTTACCAACATTGTCAGTGGTTGATTGCTCCACCAAATCCTTCCCCTCATCCTTCATGTTCTTATTAGTAGTAGGTTTGCTTTCAGTCTTGCTCAAAGTAGACTTAAGCTCGTAGAGACTAGTCGTAGTGTGAGATTGGGCTAACCCCACAATCCATCCATCCCCTAAGAAATTATGTGCTCATTTATTTCTAAAATTTATTTGAAAATCAAGTCCTTTTGCACAAAAAAAATTAAAGACTTGCAAATTCTAGACCTTTATTTGTTGCTTTATATATTTGAGTTTCTTATATAATTGGAAAATTATGGAACCTTGAAAATAAGGTGCACTTATCCACCATTGTCTTGGTAATTGTGAAAGAAAAAAACTATCTACTTGTTCTGTTATCTAGAGGAAAGATTTCCTTCTATTTGTCCATGTGTATATTTTCATTGACTAGTTGTATATCCATCAGAGCATTATCTTGAATAAAAGAGAGAAAATCCTCCATTATCTTTTGAGGAGGGTAAAATCCTCTTTTCTATTGAAGGGAGACTATTGCATTGAAATCCCTTGCAAGTATAACTTTATCTTGACCCAACTAATCTATAATTTGGTTGTCTATCCAACAAAATATTTTTCCCAACAATAGCATTTGGACCATAGATATTTATCAACCAAAAGCTTAACTCATGATGAGAAATTTCCATCAATTGCCAGTTATTATCACAGGAATCATTTTCTATACAAATTGACTTTTTACTCCATAAAGATATCAAGCCCCTTGAGTAGGTGAGTGAGTATTTTTCCATTTATAGAATTTTTTACTAATATATTCAATGGTTATCAAAGGTTTTGGTTTCCTTAAATACTACTACATCCTCTCTATAAGAATCTATCTACTACTTGATTTAAGCCCTTTTATTAGAGGCATTAATACCCCTAACATCCCATCATACTATCTTCATTGCACTCGAGGAAAGAAACAAGCTCTCAACATTTTTTTCTTATTTAAGCCAACTAACATATTGCTATCTAGTGTAGTCTAAATTCTTGCCTATATCTCTTCCTTAACTTTCACTGCATGGGGTTTCCTCCCTCTTTTTCTAGGTGTTTTCTTAGATGAAGGTAATGCATATGGCATTTGAGTTATAGAGAGATTTTTAGAGTAATCAAAAGTATCCTCTTCTCTCACTATTTCTGCTACTATTTCCTCTATTATTTGACCTCCAACCTTTGATAAAACATCATCTACTATCCCCTCTAGATCACCAGAATTTATGAATTTATGAAGGTTTATAATGTCTAAATCCTTTTTGTAAGTATCATACAACATCATTGCTTCATTTTCATCTTTAAATATTTGTGGCAAATCTTGTTCTTGATTACTTGTATCCTTTAGAAAAGATGAAGAATCCCTTTCCATCACAGACCTCATTCTCAAAAGTGAGGCACCTAACAATCTCTTCCAACTATTACATGTTTATTATAATTATTATATTAGTAATATTATTAAATATATATTAACATATTATTATCAATTTTAATAATAATTAATTATTATAAATTACTTAAATAATTATTTAAAAAATAATAATAAATAAACAAATTAATTAATTAATATATTTTAGATTTATAGTATATGTAATCATTGTAATTGATTATTTATTAAAATAAATGAATTAAAAAATTATTATTTGTTTATGTGATAATTAAGAAATTAATATATGTATAATAAAATATTACATTAGGGTTTAATTAAATTATTATATTTTATTATTAAAATATTATTAAATTGGAAATTATAGTCTATCCCTAATAAAATCTATCAATTAACCATACAACTTATGATAGATTTAATAATTTTTCAGTTCAAGATGTCTATAAAAATAACATTGTAAACGTTATAGAGCTACCATAGGTAACATGAATGAATTACAAACAAGTTACTTAAAATCAAAACAAAAAATAAAGTATAAATTTTCAACTCACAGTGTTTTTGTAGCCCAATGGACAAATATGAGCACAAATCCCATGTGACTTTGGCTGAAAAGACAAAGTTTCCAAGCCATGGGTGTGATTATTATAGGGTATGCCCATAGGAGACAATTGATCATGGTGCCTATTTATAAATCTTCCAATATTTTCAAGTAGTAATGTGTTGGGGTTGTACAATAATATTAGGTTCTTCAGTGCCCTACATTCAAACCCCAAGAAACATGATACAATATTGAGATTAGATAATGGCTAAAGTGAGTTTAAACACTTCATCATCCAACATGTTGGATTTGGTGTGTCTCAACACAAAATGATGAAGTATAAGGGCTTTAAATTGTTAAAATCCAAATATACATCAACATAGATAAAGTACTTTAAACTAGTTAAATAATGCATTCAATATGCTAGAATAAATAGAGTAAAAAAAGCATCCAAAATGCATAATTAAAATAGTTAAAAAGTCACATACATCCTTGTGTGATTTAACTTAGTTACAATATTGCATCCAGTATATTCCAACAGACGAGGGTAAAGCTATGTTTTAAAAACTAAAGGGTATTTGGAGCCCCACATTCAAAACAGGAAAGACATATTGGAATTGTGAAGTCACAAATTGAAATTAACACTTTACAACCAGAGGTTGTGGAGACTATGTGTCTAGGAAGGATGAAAATAATGCATGCAATTTTATATTCACCATGTCTATCAATAAGGAAAAATCTAGGCGAGATTCAAGAGATAAAGTATTGTAATTGGCCAAGATACTACATCCAACATGCTAGGTTTAGTCCATCCCAACAAATTAGGTTGAGGAAAAGACCAATTACAACCATTAATATCCTTGATGGTTGGATAAAATTTAGTAGATTAATTAGATTAATATCTCTTTATTTTCCATTCACAATATATATATATTATTATAATTCAATAAATGATTCTATGTTCCTAATTCTAAACCAACTAAATATTTATACTATATATAACCAATCAATTATAGTGAAATTTAAGAAGACTTCACCAAGTAAGAAAGCATAATTTGATTGTACAGTTTTGCAAAATAAACTCCTACAAAAGTAAATATTACATGATTTCTTGTACATAATATCACATGTCACGAGTAAATTTAATTAATCGATCATGTCATTTGCTTGATTAATCCTAAAATGATAATTCCTTACCCAATAATTTATTGATATTGTTGCCATGAATGTATTCTCATGATGAGGAAGCTATTGATGACCAAGAGGAAATAGGTTGGAAGTACATTCATGGAGATTTATTTAGATATCCTCAACAGAATTCTCTATTTTATGTTGTTCTTGGATCTAGGACTCAACTCTTTTCTCTATAATTACAAGTATGATGTGTACATACTATATTGTAATGTTTGGGGAAATTATTTCTCAAGAATTGTTGTTCTAATTCTTTTTAATAGGTTGGTATTTTTCCCAAAATATTTTCTTAATCTACTAGGAATTTATTTGATTCAATCTTCTTAATATACCATGTAAGTGTCATCTTCATCTTCATGCTTGCATTGGTAGGTGTTTTTTATCTATACAATAGGGGAGCTCTATACAAAAAACCTACCATGTGACTACAACTCTACCATTTGGCACAATCATGGTCATTCTCCTTATATAGACACTTATTTCAAGCTCCTTTTTGCACCACAAAGTACCCTTGGGAAATTTCTCCTTTGACATTTTACAAAGGGAACATCTCTCAAATGGTCATGGCAAGATTTTTTTCCATTTAGTGCAATCTACATTGAGCTATATTATATATTTGAATGTGTTGCAACGTGTGTGACCTTGGTCTCCTTGTGCTATGCAACACAACTCTTGGGTTCATGACATGGCTTAACCACCTCTCATGGATTCATTAACTCTGGAAATTGTATCAAGCATTAACATGTTGATCTTTTGGTGTGAAGGAAATCGTCTATGCAAAAATTGGTGTCAGAGCCTAGGTCATAGGTTTGAACCCCTCACTTACACTGGGAGGGGGATTGTTGCAAGGTGTGTTCCCTTTGTCTCCTTGTGTTGTGTAGCATATCACTTGGGTTTGTGACATGGATTAGCTACCTCTCGTGGATTCATTAACTTTTGCAGTTGTATCAGGCATCAATAGGTCGATCTTTTGGTGCGACGACAACCGTTTGTTCAATATAATGTGAATGGGGTCAATTTTTTTGCATAATATACACCATACTCTTCATTATTTAAATCATCATTCTAACTAGGATTTGAGGATCATGAGTGTTGGTGGAGGTATGTTGGGGTTTTTTTTCATAATATTTCTTATCTCAAATGTACATGACAAATATTTTGATGAAAAAATTGATTCATTTTTCTTTCCCTTCAACAACTTATATTCATTTGGTCAGAACTTTCAATGTTTCTAGTTTGATTTATTTTCTGGAAATCACTATTAGCTAAATGAAAGAGTGATAAGTGTTTGTGTTTGTAATGAGTTTTTATGTTTTTTATTTCTCTATATAGATTGGGTGGATATTACTAATTTATTTCTTGACCTATAATTTTTAGGTTCTATAAATTAACATTTCATATACTACATATCCAAAAAAATTGAAGAGCCACAATTGTTACATTTTCATTTAAATACAAATAGTGGTAAAATTAAAATATTTTTAATATTAAGTAGATGATACGCATTCATTTATTACACAACTAGTGTGTCATGAAATATATAGGTCCCACATATCCTCATATATTGAAGAGCTATAATAGTTTAATTTTAGTTAGTATGTTCTATTAAGATTCAATAGTTTTACTCCTTTATCATGACATTAGGAGAGACTTTCAAGGAAAATTAGTGTCTTTCAATTCTACCAAAATTAATTTTATTCTCTAAATTAATATATATATCTTAATTGATGAAGAGTTTCATTGCACGATTGTTACTTAATCTTTATCTTAATTTATGAAAAGTTTCAATACATGATTGTTAAAATGAATCAAATATCAAGTTGATATTCTAAATAAATACCACATGACTTAATTTTGAGGGTTACTAAGCTTTTCCTTTTCTCTATTCAAATGAGACAATCTAAAAATATTGTTTGGTTTTGTTTACCATATGTTCAACATAAATATATTTTCTTGGCTTTACCTCCTTATGTTCATATGCGGTTCCTTTGTATATTGGAGCAATTCATGAATGACAATTGCATGCACTCTAGTTTTAATAATATATTTTTTTAAGACCATGGATGTGTACTCCCTAAATTCCCTTCTTTTGAAAATTTGTACTTTTATGCGAAGTATGCCAACAAGTATGAACTAAAAATTATATTTTTACTACTCAACAACATCTTTGTGAAAATTTATTGCATTTATTAATTATAATATTATGTAATTTTTTCACAATTGACCTTTGGTTCCTAAATAAGTATTTGTAAAGCTTGATAGTACAACCATATCATATTGTGTCATGCCTACTTTATGAAATTTGGAGATGAGTGCAAAGATCTGGAAAAATAATTTCTTATTTATACATAATTTGGAAATTGCTCCACTATCCCATGTTCCAACTGCATCTGCCAAGTTGACTTTCTTGTCTTCCAATGGAAAAGATAAGAAGTTCATACATACAAGTAGATTTTTTTAGTGGTATTTATCTAATAGGAATTCTAACAATAATAAAATTCACTTTAAAGATAATGCATGTGGATATTCCTAACTAGAGTATATTGTTCTCAATTTATCTAGTTCCTCAAAAATATTCTTCATAAGTATAATGCATGAGAAAGCAATGATTTGATAAGTATCTTCAAAGCAGTCTAGGGAAAGAGTCAAAATATTTATAAGAGAATATTACAACATGAATGAGAAAAACCAAGAGAAAAATATTGGTTCCTCAATCTTTTGGAAACATAGCCTTGTAAATCAAATCTAATAACTAAGGAATCAAATTATCCCATTAAAAATTAAAAAACTCTACTTTAACAAATTAAAACTATCTAATCAAGGACTTGCACATTTTACTACACTATTCGTATTAAAATTACTTGCATGCATACACAATGAGATCCATCTTCATGAAGATTTTTCTTTAAAATTACAAACTTAGGGAATTTGAAAGACATGATTATTATTATTGTTAGGAAAAACTTTAGTGGCAAATCTTCACAAATTGGTGAATTAATTGCACCCAACAAGGTGTCGAAATCACCTGGATTTTACGAATTATCGTTCCAATGCATGTCCATTCACCAACTATTTTTTTATGAGGCATATTTAAGCAATAAATTTTCCATAATAGACTACATGTTTCAAATGGACTAATTAATATTTTTTCCTTGAATCCTGAAAGCATGTAATAAAAAATCTACGTATTTTCCAATACTATTAAAACAACATTGTATGAGGACTCATTTCACCAATTAAATTTTATAAATAGCTGCTTGTGAAGACCCATTTGGCTAGTTAGAATTTATAAATAGTTGCTTATGAGGACACATTTCGCCAATAACATTTAAAAACAATTACATTTGAGGACACATTTTGCCTTGAAAATTACAACGTATTGTTGTATAAGCACATGGGATTCGCCAATTTTTTTATATACCATTTAAAAATATCACGGAATTCACCAAATATGGATTGATATAAATACAATCGAAACTATCATTTATTCTTACACATTTTGTTTAGTTCTGAGGTTCTACTTCTCGATTCGAAAGTTAGCGAAAGCCAAAAATGTAGACTTAAAGGTGAGCGATCATTTCTTCATAGTATTATTAGTTATAATAATAAGACTTATTTATCTCTTTTCCATTATTTCTTCAATTTTAAAGATTATTTTGAGTAGGGAATAAGATCTATATTTTTTTTCCTTCTTAAACAAGAAGAATTTTTTTTCCAGCTTTTATTCAAAGTGAGAGATCAATATGTCAAGCAGCAAGGGTAAGACTCCTCAAGGTGGTGAAGAGACTGGGAGGCCATCAAACTACCCAAAATGTAGAGGTACCATACAATATTACTTTGGAATTGGTAAAGATTTTGATTCATCAGATCAAGATGGAGCTACATCATCAACTCTTCCACCAAATATTAATGAAGAAGGCATTCACAATACCTCGCCGCTACCAAAAGGTCAAGGTGAGATTGTCATTGAGTTAAATCAAAATGTATCAAATGAAGATGGCAATATCACAAAAGATGTTCCAAGGGATACCCTGGTTAGCCAGAATGAGATAATTGACTTGGATGAGGATGATGTTGGTAGCAAGAAAAGAAAAAGAAAATAAAAAATGGGGTGCGATTGGGAAATGACAAGGAATTTTCAACTTGGTTGGTTGTCAAAGTACCCATTCATTGTATCAGTGGGGGTAGAAAATGAAAATGATGTTAAAAAGGAAACACTATGCAAGTGTATGATTTGTAGTTGGTAATGTGGAAGAGACAAGATGTTGTAGCTAAATCTTGACACTATAGAAAAGCATATCGGTAAATTTTACAAAAAAAAGAATCATACATGGAAAGGAAAAATTAGTCATATGATGGAAATCAAAGGAAGAATGTCTTCATGTTAAGTATGTTTTGTTATATGAAGATCATAACCATAGAATGTTGAAGCTTGTTGCATGTTAAGGTACACTTGAGGCTCAATTTTGGAAAAGAAATGGAAGCAGCAAATCCATCAAAAATTGTTCAGATGAATGTTTTTTTCTTTTCTTTTTTTCGAAAGGGAATCCTATGACAGACTACCCAAAATATTCTAATTTATTATCTTATTTGGGTGTTCCTCACTTTCCCTTCTCACATTGGTTAGTAAATGCTAGATGAGAATTGGAAAATTGTCTTACTACAATGGAAAAGGAAGATTTAAAGGAGAAAGTAAAAGAGTCAAATTTCATTGTATTATCTTTAGATGAATTTACTACAGTAGACAATAATTCTTGGGTCTCTATGTATTTGTATACTATAGAACAACATGTTCACCAAGGTCATCTTCTTTGTGTTCATAAAATTAAGGACAGTTCAACATCACAAAATCTATTTGAACTAGTCAAGAAATCTTTGAATGAAATTGCAGGTATGGATGAGTTGACAATTGCCAAAAATTTGTTGTGTGTAGGAGCTGTAGTGATGCAAGTTCAAAGGAGCGGTGTTTGCACAAAGTTACAAACTACTTGTGCACCCTACATTCTTAGCATTCACTACATGTCCCACAAAATGAATTTAGCATTCAAAATTTTAAAATATAGTGCATGAGATCTATGCATACTTCTATCGAAGTCCCAAATTTTTTATAGAATTTCAACATTTTGCTAAGGGAATAACACCAGGAAACAAGATTCTCAAGGATGTTGATAAAAGATGAACCTCCCTGCATCGACCATCATAGTGAGTTCTTTCATAATATCAATCCTTCATTGGAGTGATGTATGTGCATCACAACACAGTAGACAAAGCTCCTGACCTCTTACATAGGTTAAGTGATATAAAGACACTCTTGACTCTAGCTAGTCTTCTCCCCATGTTGGATTTGATGAACAATCTTGTGAATAAATCCCAAGATAGAACTATGTATATTTATGAATAGGCCAATCTACGTAAACATACATGCTTGGCCCTCGATCATCTATATCTAGATCTAACATAAGAAGGTGAAAATTATTTCATGTGGCAGAAAATTACTGATTTGAATAATCTTGATAATTATTTATAGTTTAATGCAAGCAGGAACTTATGTATCTATGTACATGGATATGAGATACCAATGTACCATGTAAGACAATTAGCATGTCTAGTAGAGAAGTAGTTGTTAATGAGGAATATTTTAATGACATTGTTAAATCTATTAGTGATAATGTGAAGGAAATTGAAAAATATTTTTTCCAAGAGATTCATGAAAGATTCCCTCGACATGAAATACTTGAAGCCATGGGTATTGTGTATCCTAAATTTTGGTTAAACCGAGATAACCCAAAATATTTTCATGATAAAGTAAAAATCTTGATCGAACAATTTTTGAAAAGGGTAACATACAATGAGAAGACAATAGAAGGAATTTTAAATGAAAATAAGCTTAGACAACAATGTAGGAATTTTGCAATAGCTATGAAGGACCAATATAAATCCATGGCTATGGAGAAGGCCTTTGAACCAAGATCAATAAAAAGGGTTTGGACAAACTTAGGTCAGAGTGAAATATTGTGTGATTCGATATTAGAATATTTCAAACTTGTTGATTTATGTCAAACAATGATATTGGGGTCGGTGGAGGATGAGAGAGTTTTCAGTACATTGGGGTTTTTGAAATCAAATTTAAGAAACAAACTAGACAAGAATTTGGAAAATTGCTTGAGAATGAAAGGAACTATGTATAAAGTCAAAAAATTTCCTTTTGAAAGGGGACTTACAATCTAGAGGTCCACGTGTGAAAGAAGAGGGACCAGGTTGTGCAACACAGACACTCCAATTCCAAATGCTAGTATTGGTGGCACTAGTAGTGGCAGTGGGACTAGGAAAGATGAAATTGACACAAATCACACAATGAATGTTGAACTTGAGACACAAGCCAAAGAAAATGAAGAGTAGACTCAAAATCAAGATGACTATTTTACTTTATCTCAAGATGAGGATTAGTTTGAGGACCCTGACTCCATTTGGGAAATCAAAGAGAATTAGCAACTTTTAGGTATTTATACTACACTTCATGAATTGGTTTCCATTGTTCCAAAGTCCAAACTGTAGTTGATGATATTCTATATTGTATTCAATGATATTGTGAATTATTGCACTTCATGATAATTTATTTTATATTGCACTACATGAATCATATTCCAAACTATATTTAATGATATTTTATATTGTATTCAATGAAATTTTGAATCATTGCACTTCATGATATTTTATTTTATATTACACTTCATAAATCATATTCCAAACTTTAGTTAATGATATAAAAGCTTAAACTACCAAATCACCTAAATTATACTGAGAAATCCTTATGCATCCATCACCATAAAATATGTATTCACAGATAAACATTCCACAACAATGAAACTAACCAAACATCTATCATTCCAATAATGGATAATCCACTGGAAAAATACTCATCAAAAGTAGAATAAATCCATGCACTATAACTCAAAGATTACGCATGCATGAACTTCACCATTGTCTTTCTATATTGAAATAATAGAAAAGCAATAAAAATAATAGAGTTTTTTTTTTTGTTCTAATGAGTAAAGGCCAAGCATCGACTCCCATATTTAAAGCTTACAAATTGTCTTGATAATGGTTTCTTGAAGACAACTATTTTAAAAATTAAAATAAAAAGTCTTTGAAGTATCAAGAGAGCCAAATAAAATAAAATAACATAAAAAATAAAAAATAATCAATAGTCCCAACACTGACTACTTCGCTTCCAATTATTTCCACCTCCTATTGCTCTAGTAATGCCTCCTATTCCTTTATTCTTGTCTATATTCCCGGTACTTGGTGACAACTGTGGAGATGTTTTTTCTTCCTAGATTCATGGTGATTTGGAGCTTTGTCCTCCATTTTGAAGGTGCAGGGTCTGATTCAGCCAAAATTTCATAGATGTTATCACTTTCCACCTTAAATGAACTCACATGGGTTTGTAAGTTACTCAATTTTATGAATGAGTCTGTATTGGTTGTATCAGGATCACCTACTTCTTTATGATATAACTCTTTAAATTCCCTCATTATGTCTACAATATCCATTACCTTTTCATCAAACTTATCCATGAGCTCCACTTCAAGAGCATTGAAGTTTTCCTTGATCTTCGTAAATATGTCAAAGTTTTTTTCTAACATTTCATTGATTTCCTTGATATATCTTCATATACCAAAAATTTTCAATCCAAGGAATCAAACCAACTAGGATCAATTTCTCTAGGGTCATCTTCCAATTTTTATTTTATTAACAAAGTGTCCTCCATGGAGAGTAATTCTACAATTTCCCTTGAAAGAAAAAATGTGCTACTATGTTCCCTCCTGATCTCCTAGAGCTTAGATACCAATTCCTTTATTTTATCAAACACATTAACATAGAATTGCATAAATTTACTAATGTAGAGAAGTCCATCCTGATAAATCCCTTTTATGCATTCGCTAAAAACTTTAGCATAACCTAAATTTTTCCTAACCCATTGCATAGTGTCAATATCAATACCTTGGACATTTGAGATTGAGGCTTCCTTAGTGGTTGGAGTCACAATTGATAAAACAAAATTTATTAAAGAAAAAATATTAGATTACAACTGAAGGTTCTCCTTTTTTGTTCTTTTTGTCTTTTCATCAATGCATTAAGAGAGTAATCAACATGATATAAATCACCTTCTAAAGTAGATGGCCCCATATCAACATGAGTAACCTTGTATTTTGCTTTTGCTATCTCATTTTTGTTTAGGTCCTTTTCTAGATCAACAATATCCAACAGTTGATGCCCAGAAGTGGAATCAGTGACAATTCGTGACATCCTCTTAGCCTTTTTGGGCTTGTAGTGACCTTGAAGCAACATGACAATTGTATCTACTTCAATTGTCATTGTAGGAATATTCTTTCTTTTCTTCTCAATTGCTTTCTTTAACCATAGTAGGGAAGATGTCACTAATCTAGTGTCTCTACTTTCAACACTTACATTTTATTTCTTTTCAATTGATTGAAGAAACAAAAGTATCTCATACTAGAGAAGGATGAAATTCAAAGAATGTGGGAAAATAATTATCATCAATTATTTTTTGAAAAATACCCTGAAATTTTGTAGGCACTGGCTTTTCTTGACTATCCTTTCTCCTAGGTATTGAGGGTACACTATCCTATTCACAAATTGATTTTAGCTTGGCCCTAGTATCTTTTGGCTTCTTTCCATCTCCTCCTAACTATGAGTTAGTGCTAGATGGCCTAATTGACTACTCTCCAGCTGATATATTTATGCCAGAGGCTTGTATAGTTCCTTGCTCTTTTCTCTATGAAACTCTTTGCTCATGGGGAGAACCCACACTTTGGTACCATTTTCTATTCAACCAGTCTAAATTTATTCCCAAAAAAAGGGCATAAAGGACAATTAAGTTTGAAAATTCATCCTCTAACCAATTAATTTTGTACAAGGGCTTAGCAGTAGGAGCCCAATATTCAGGATTAATGATCATCGAGTCTTCTTGTGCATCTTCTGAAATATTGAAAGAAATATCAAAAGTTTGTATTTGCCTTAGGGTTGATCTCATGAAATTTATTCTATGCACCTTGCCTTCATCTATACAGTCTTCCCAAAAATCTTCAATATCAGGGCAATGTTCATAGCTACCAGCTCCATAAATTGTTTTCTTAACATAGCCCTTGCTATCGAAATTAGTTCTCATGGGAAAACACTAAAATTTGAATTCATTTAAGGCTTTCTACACACCCCTAGCAATATTATTACTTATGTAAGAAAATGAAGGCATGGACAATGGAAAAGAATACCCCTTCTTTCCCATGTTTGAATAATTAATACTTGCAATGGTCATCTACTGTCAAACTTCAAGAAAAACTAGGAAATCACTTGGGTAATGGGGAAATTTCATTGGAGCCTTCTCAAAACCTCCAATTCTAAGATAAGTGAATCTATTAAACTGAATGTAGAAACTTCCAAACCTCAATACCAGAGAAGTTGCTTTAGGTGAAACCCTAAGCTCAGGTTTTCCATCAATTCTTCTCAAAATTTCCATTAAAAATGTGTCATTGATGCAACCAAAATTCCTCATTCCAACCTCCTTAGTGAGTTGTGGAAACCTTCTATACATAGCCGTGTCTGACGTTGGAGACCTTTGTAGTTCCAACCCTTCCCAAATAGCCTCTTGAATGGCTAGAATATAAACAAGGTATCAGCACATGTGGAAGGAAACACTTTGTCAGAATTTTATCAATTTCTCATTTAAATGATAACAGTTAATCTCAGCCTAGTCAATAAATTTATTTTAACTACAAATCACCAGAATAAAATGGCACATCCAAAAATCAAAAGAGTCTGAATATGCATTACCAAACAAACAATGTAGCAAGGTGATAGCATCTAAAATTTCATCCTTAAAATGAACCCTTTTAATCTTTGAGGGCAACTAAGACTTACCCTTTTTCTCAGACTTCAACCAATTCTTCACATAGAATTTTTGCACCATTCCTCATTCATTATGAAAAACTCATCACCAACAACTACAGGAATTTCCTCTACAATTTCCGTTTCTAGAATTCTTAATGCATAGGAAATTACTTTAGGATTAATTCTTGCAATGAATGACCCATCCACAACTCTAATTTCCTGAGTCTCTGGAATGTAGCCCCTTGTGCACACAATCACTAGGTCGACGCTTTGTACAGCCTTAGGAAAACCTCCTGCATGTGCCAAACCAATCTGTATAAATTTATCTTCCAATGGTGTTCTCTTCCTTTTCTCCAGGTGCACCACAAACTCCTTGAAATTGAGGTGCCCAATTTTAGTGTCCCTCACACCAAACCAATGATTTTGAATTCCACTCTACATGAGCACATATTCATGGAGATAGAATGTTTGCACTTGAGAATTACTAGCATTGGCAAAGAATGTAGGCTAAATGACTTAGTAATACTTCACCACCAACTAGAACTTATGACGTTATTTTGATAGGAAGTGAATTGAATGTGGCATTCAATTTCATTCCTCAAAAATATATTAGTTAAACCTAAATTCTTTTTGAAATTCCTAAAAAGAAAACTCAAGGTTAGTTTATACATAGCATTCAATGAGATGATGGTGCCTTTGAAAGCCAATGATGAGTCTAGTTTATGGTATAATTATTGATAGGGTTTCTGTCCATTTCCTACAATTGTCATAAGGCTTTGATATTTGGGAGTTGATCTTTCCATAACATTTCCTTTAAAACTATAGACTTTGGACATCAACTTATTTTCATAACTTTCAAATGATATTGGCATTCTATATGAACTGACTGTGTTAATTTTGCATGTAATTAATGAATGCCACTTTAAGATGATTATGGATATGTAGTTGTTGCGCATACTAACATTGTCATGTAGATAATTAGAGGCTTGTAATTCAAGAAGATTCCACTAGCTGCTCATGTGCCATATCAGTCAACAAGGTGGTCTTTTAATGTAGAGAAGACTCTTGTCAGCTGGAGATTCCTCATGCAAATCAAATTGTAACTTCTTTTTAATGGTCTTAATTGTTGTTGAATAAATGCAGGTATTACTCCTATGCCAGAATCACATTAAGGAAAACATGCCTGATAGATTTTGTGCATTCGTAGCCGCCTCTGCTCTTTTCCATGTTTTCCCTAATGTGGTGTCCTCTGCATCTGCTAGAGCTGACTTCCTTGCTAGGTGTTTAAATAAGGATTTCATGTTCCTTTTGAGCTCTCGAGTCAAAGAATGTTAATTTCATGATGTACTCACACTATTAAGCTTTTCAGTAATATAGTCATGTTTCTCATTTGTACTCATGTTTTCAAATGAATGAAATGAAGTTATAAATTCATGCATCTGAGTTTGTCTTAGTTTTAGGGAATACTTATCCAAGGGGGGCCACTTGGTGAGTATTCCATCCTGTACCTTAGTTTAGTTTATTTGTTATTTTATATTAAGTAATTAGTTAAGAATCTAGCACTGACTATTCTTGCAACCACTAGAATTGCATTCTTTGACTAGTCTTACAACCAAAGCAAACAGAGTAGTTTCTTGGTTGTTCACTCAAATTTTCATATTTGTCATGCATTTCAGTTTAGACTAGTTATTGGTTCATGTTTAGAATTTATGTTATTTCCTTCCAAGAAATTTACTTTCAGTATTGTGTCTTTCTTAGCTGTAGGATGAATGTGGCTACTTTGGATTCCTAGTGCACATACAGTGCTGACCCATTTCAAGTTTTCATCCCTCAGTTGAAAATTTAAATGCACCTTCATGATGATTGAGATAGCTATTCGGGTTAGATGTCCAATCTTTGAATCATAGCTGAAAATTCTTAGTTGTTAAATCACTATAGGAGGCTGACATTTTTGGCGCTATTGTCAGGGATGGTGTCCAACTAGGAAGTTGTTTGGAGTCATTGATAGTTTCTTTGTTGTAGTATTTCTAGAAGTTTTTCTTAGTATACCCTCTCATTTAGAAAGAGTTATAACCCCCTATTCATTTTACAGTTCTTTGTGTGAGCTGGATGAGAGTGGGTTGATACTATATGTATAGAGAAAGGAGAAGAAATGCTCATGGAAGATTCCTTCCTAACAATCCTGATATATTATAGATAGTTGAGTATTGGAACCTACCAAGAAATGAAGAAGAAGAAGAGACACACCTCTTTGTTGATACATTTCCATATCTGGCCAGTTCTAAAGTTTCCTCTAAAGATTAAAATCTTATTAAAGACCCCTTTACTTTGGAAGCTCATCAAGCAGGCATGGGTGATGCAAATGGAAACAAACCTAATAGACCAACTTTTCCTTTCCCCATTTCTAATTATAATGAAGTAGACAACCTCAAAAATATCCCTACTTCAGTCCTTCCTAAGTTCTATGGACTTTTCATAGAAGATCCTGATACATTCTTGTTTGTGTTTGATAAACTCTGCGGGAGTTATGAATATACCATTGATGCCCATAGGCTTAATCTATTCCCTACCACTTTGAAATAAGTTGCATTAAGATGTTTCATGAGCCTAGGAAGAGATACTATGGAGACTTGGGAGGACATGAAGACAAAGTTCCTGGAGAAATACAAAGAGTATTGTAGAGGTAGTGACATGAGAGGAGATGAAATTTTTAGAATGCAACAAAAGGAGGATGAGAGCTTGGAGGATTACATTTCAAGGTTTATGTTTTTCCTACAAAAATATCTACACCATACACTTAATGAATAATCATAGAAACTTCTTTTCTTGAGAGGAATTAATGACAACTACATAGATGCCTTGGACCTAATGGTAGAGGATATATCACCCAAGTTCCTTGGGAGGATATCAAGAAGATATGTTAGAACTATTCTAGGGAAGCTTCAAAGAAGGGGAGAGCTTACCAATATTCTATGGATAAGTCATCTACAGTGGAGTTTCAAGGATGAAGATTACTCACTTACTAGAATATTTCAAGTAAGACATCATAAAAAATATGGCTACTCAACTGGATTCACTTCAAGCCAAAAAGAAACAAGAGGAGGCAAAGGCAATGTTGGCAGAATATTGCCCTCATTACAGAAAAAAGAAGAAGGACTACAGATGCAAGATGATAGATAATATTGACAGCAAGCAGATGGCACCCGATTTCAAGTGAATCCAGGGTGAAGATGATAAAGTCTACTATGTTGCACAAAGGAGGCCATGCGCTCCAAGATAGGGTATGCCACCAAATCCACTATCTTTTGCTAGGCCATATTTCAATTCTTATTCATCTATTAATCAATGGCAATCCCCATATCCATCCAATTATGGAGGATATCCATCACAACCTTGGAGTGACCCTCCAAATTCTTGGCCCAATAACCAAAAATCTCCACCCCAATGGCAACAACCTTAGGGGAATTGGAAGCAGTTTCAAGGAAATTGGAAGCCACCTCCAAGAAACTGGTAGCAAACATCTCAATGGAGGGGAGGACAACAATCACCAAACAAGTCAGCCAATTACATGTAGCCATATTCTCAGCCCCAACAACCTGCTATAATACCTCCTCCTACTAATCCAAGTTCAAATTCATCTTAACCTGCTTAGATTCTAACCCATCCCACACCGAACCCAAATAATAAACTACAATAGTAGCTGGTATACTCTACTAATCCAAATCAATTCCATGTATATGATGTGAGTGTAAGTGACATCCATTTTCATTCAAGAACTAATTTTCTTGCTCCTTCCACACCCATTATCACTGAGCTTCTTGTGGAAGAGGAGGAACCCTTGAATGTCCCTATTCAGCCAAATGCACCTAAAATTTTTGAAACAGTCCCAACCAAGAAAACTACACCTGAACCACCATTCCCCTCAAGGTTGGAAACTGTGAAACAAAAGGAGGACACAAATTTTTATATTCTAGATTAGTTGAAGCATATATGTGTCTAGATACCTCTATTCCAGGCCATAAAATATGTTCCTATATATGGTAAAGCAATCAAGGAAGCATACCTTAAGAAGCTAGGCAGGAAGAAGAAAGACCCCACTACAGTTCATGTGGTGGAACAACTTGCTAACATAATGCTTTGGAAAGTGACTGTTCCCAAGTATAATGACCCAGGGAGTCCTATGGTAGGAGTTGTTATAAATGGGATGTAGATAAAGAATGCTCTGATTGATTTGGGAGCAACAATAAATGTGATGACTAAGGACATCCTGCAGCAACTAAATATTGCAAGCATGAGACCTACTCCTATTGTCATGTAACTTGCTGATAGTTCTACTATTATGCTTGATGGTATGGTGGAAGACCTAGTGGTAACTCTAGACTCTTGGGAGTACCCATTAGATTTTATGATTCTTTCTCCTAAAGCCACACTAGGCGGGCACACTATTATTCTTGGAAGAGCATGGTTAGAAACAATAGATTCTTATATTGGATGTTGAATAGGATACATGACCATTTCTGATGGAAATTGCACCAAAACGTTTGTTCTCTACCCTCCTGCTCAGCCATTCCATGATAAGGCTGATCCAGTATGGGCACATGTTGGTGAAGAGGCCGAGGAAGTTAATTATGTGGCACAACTTATGATGTTAAGTAGGATTCCTTTCCTGTAGCTTCAAGATGTAGATGAAGTATTGTCTAAAATAATTCAAAACCATTATGAGGGTGAGGAAGAAGCCTCCTCTCATGTATCTGATTCTTCTAATCCAGTGAAAACACTCTTTCCCTCTCTTCCTACAACTGCTCTTCCTTCAGTTGCTCGTCCTATAGCCCCTTGTCCTCTAGATGCCTTTCCTACAACCAAATTTCCTCCAAAAACATATGTTTCATGCATTATTTCCACATGAACTTAAGGTACTAAGAATTAGTGAAGCAGTTATGGTAGATTTAACTACACAACTACAAGTGTCAAAAGGGAAATATCTGAATATCAATAGTAAATTGAGTGAAGAATAGTAGTTGTCATTGGAAAACTTACTAAGGACCCACCAAAATTAATTTGCATGGGACTATCATGATATGAAGGGATTGGATCCTAAAAATTTCACTCATAGGATATACATAAGAGATGATTGTACACCAGTGAGGTAGCCACAAAGAAGAATTAACCTTGCATTGAGAGAAATAGTAAAAGGGGAACTGTAAAAATTGCTAGATGTGGGATTTATCTACCCCATTTCAAATAGCCAATGGGTGTACCCATTGGTGATTGTGCCCAAAAAAGGAGGGAAGTGGTGAGTTTGTATTGATTACAGGGAACTTAACTCTACCACTAAAAAGGGCCATTTTCCCTTACCATTCATAGATCAAGTTTTAGACTCACTTGTAGGAAAGCAGTACTTTTCTTATCTTGATGGATTCAGTGGCTATAACCAGATCTAGATTTCACCAGAGGACTAGGAGAAGACTACCTTTACCTATCCATGGGGAACCTATTCCTACTCAGTACTTTCATTTGGCTTATGCAATGTACTTGCAACTTTTTAGAGAACAGTCGTTAGCATATTTTCAGACATCTCTCACAATTGCATGGAAATATATATGGATGATTTCAATAGAGCATTGGAAAATATTAACAGAGTCCTATAGAGATGTGAAGACCACAATCTATCTTTAAATAGTGAAAAGTGCTTCATAATGATGCAAGAAGATGTAGTTCTTGGCCACTACATCTCTCATTAAGGAATTCAAGTAGACCTTGCAAAGATTGAGGTGATTACCAATCTTCTTATCCCTACAAAAAATAAAGTTGTTAGGAGTTTCATAGGACATGTAGGTTATTATAGGAGGTTCATCAAAGACCATCAAAATGTTAGAACCATTGTATAATCTCCTAACTAAAGATGCTGAATTCTGATGGACAGAAGACTATGACAAGGAATTTTATGACTTGCAAGAAACTTTAACTAATAATCCTATGCTCAAGGGACCTAATTGGGAGTTTCATTTTCACATCCATATAGATACATTAGACTATGCTATATGAGCAGTCCTAGAATAGAAAGAGGGAGCTATTGAAAACACCATTTACTTTGTTAGCAAAAATATGTAAGGAGTTTAATTCACCTTGTGTGGTTTTAAAATGTGCCAATGAGAGTAAATTAGTTGATAAAACTAAACAAACACACATCCATGCAACATATTACATAAAAGAAATAGAAATAAGAGAATTAAATTACTACTGCTATCCTTTCAAATCATTCCATGGTTCTCTAGTCTTAAGGACCTTTGAAATTCATGCTCTCAGATCTATTAAATGTTGCACATGAATCTACAAAGCTGACAACCTAAGAAATGAGAAGATATTGTGCAATGCAAACTAAATGCCTACATCACTATATTTTTTAATTTTTGATGCTTAAATGTTGAATGATCCTATGATGAGATGGTGTAATTGAAATGATGCTAAGATGAATACTTTGATTGAAGATGCAATTCCAATGTGATGCTATGAAAAATAATAAACTCTTATACAATACTAAAGCAATCCAAAGTAAAAATGCCATAATGCCTATGCTATATGAAAATGAAAAACTTTTAATTGCTCTCAATTTGTTCTGAATTTATCTAGCATACGTTTATCTTCCAAATCTATATGAAAAGATGTATAAATTCCCTCTATGTATAGATTTTTCCAGGCTTGAGATGATGTGGTAGTGACGAATGATTGAGATTGTGATCCTGAGGCATCAATGGTTGAGCACAAATAGGTTGGAGAGAATCAAGGAGATGGTTCCATTCAAGAGAACACCTTGCCAAGTGTTGAAGAGAATCAGAGGAAAGAAGAAGCCATGTGTCCAAGGTGGTTTCAAATTTGTTGTAGGTTGTTAGTAAACCATCTCTTTTACAAACTAGAAAAAATCAATTTCATGTGAAACATGTGAGGTGTAGGTGAGTTGGAAAGAACTTAGAGAGATATGGAGACATGTGCCAATTTGAATTAAAAATTCAAATTTAAATGGAAGAGGGAAATTATTTAATTTGTGTATTTAATTAATTTTAGGGGAAAGTGATTTTTGGAAAAGAAGAATTTAGGGAATGAACCATATAAATAAATTTATCAATTTATTTATAATAGTAGAGGAATTAGAATTTATTAATTAAATAATGAGTATTTAGTTAATTCGTGCTCCAGACCATTTTTATGTGTATACATTTTTCTTTGAAGTGATGTGCACAGACACATTGCTTCAAAGAATTAATTTTTAGACCATGATGATAAAAATTATGACATGCCCCAGATGTTGATTTTGCAATGATGATGAATGGATGCCCCCTCCAGAGATAAATCAAGGATTTTCAAATTTTTGAATTTTTTTTCACTGATATGCTAATGATCTTCAAATTTGAGGAGGATGACTTGATTTATCTCTCAAAAATAATTAGAGTCCAGCCACATTGTTGATTAGTTGATTAAAAGACCCATTTTGAAAAATTAAATAAATGCCACCATAATTACCCCTTAATTAGCCCTTAAAAGGTCAAAATGGGTGAAATAAAGCTCATTTTTAACCTTGCATTGTCAAAACTTGAGAGAGTGAAGAGAGCCCAAATGGAAAAGATTCCACATCATACTCACAGATTCGAGCGAGTTCACCGCCACCAGCATCTAGCCACATACGAACCTCTAGTATGTACCCCGAGAACAACCTTTTTCAATTTTAAATTTGAATTTTTCTTGCTTTTTTGCATTTTAAAAATCCAATTTTCAACATGTTTTAGCACATAGGGCTAGGAAAATATCACATCAAGTAACCGATACATTACATAGAGTCACTGTAATAGTGCATAGGGTAGTTCATTTAGTGCATCAAAGAAATGGCTCATCGGGACCCTATTTCGGTGCATAGAGTATGTTTTCTAGCGCATCCAAGAGTTGGCACATAGAAGGCTTTTTCTAGTGCATTTGATAAATTGTCTAGCACATCTGGGAGATTAGCGCATAAAAACCCTAATTTAGTGCATTGAGCCAAAAATGATGATTTTGAATGATTCCTCCTAGATTTTGATGGTTGATGATCACATCAGCCGATGATATGATGATGTTGATTGATAGATTGATGATCATCTTCATGATAGGTGAGGAACAATGATAGGATAGATGATGATGATTGATTGATTGACTTCATGAAAAATAAGAGTCAAAGATAGGTTGATTGATGTTGATCAATCTCATGAAAAATGAGAATCAATGATAGGATAGGTGCTCCTTGGGATTTGATTAAAATATCACGTGAGCTGATTTGATTAATAGATATGTTGTTTGATAGGTTGATTGATTGATGTGCTGATTGGATATGTTCATTTGATCATAAGAGGGTGGCTTAGGAGTGTTACAAGTTTGAGAGAACTTTCCTCAGACATGGGACATGATCCCATAGTTGACCTTGACAGACTTAGCGATTATTGACTAGTGTGGACTTACTTCATTGATTGATATGCCCTAGTACTGGATTAACTGGGGGTTGTTGATGACACTTACAGAGCAGTGGCATAGTGACCACAACATCTTCCATTTGGAAAATGGTGAGATTACAATTGAACCAGAGGACATCTATCATATTTTGAGGATACCAGTCATGGGTTACCTGGTGGTGTATGATCATAAGGAGCAAGGAGGGACTGAATCCATACTACAATTTTTTCGTGATGATTAGCTCGGTGGATATGAGATATCTTGGTGGGAGTTGATTTCTACCCATCAACCCTTGTCATGTGTTTTAGCAGGATTCATTGGTGGTTTTATCTACCTTGATCATAGGTCGAAGGGCTTTTCAGTTGGCTGGGGTCGGGTGTTAGAGGGCATGATTTCCCATGGGACCAAATATGCATGGGGTTCATTCATGTTGACACACATGTATCATGATTTGCAGCAGGTTGTATATCTTTAGGCTAGCAATCTCATAGTGGGGTGTACATTATTACAGCTTTGGGCCTGGGAGCATATAACAGTTACATGACCAGTGGGAGGGTGGGCTTGACCAGTAGGGAGACCCTACATTTTTGGTTATACAGGGCCACTTGTCTAGCATAAGCTGAGCAAGTTAGATTATTAGTGGAGGGTCCTTGATGAATTGGACACACTTATATGGTAATCATATCTTGATTTTGAGGTATGGGTCGAGGATGATATAAAGATTCCTTATGTATTTTGTACCAGATACCTGATCAGCAGGACATAGTACATCATTGAGAGATTCCTTTTTGGCCGAGTATATAGGTAGCATGCAAGAGTACAGGGTATGCCACAAGGAGTGGCACATTATGCCAGATGGAGGCAAGACATTCTAGAGTAGGGCCCTACACTAGATTATGATGTTGCATGTGTAGAGTATTATGGTTTGCAGCTAGTACTATGGTAGTACCATCCTGAGATAGTTGATGCACATATGATAGTATATTATCCAAATTATTTTTATACACATCCATTTCCATGGATCTTGAGTCTTCATGAGCGTGCACCCATTTTGGAGGTTTGGAGGAGGGCAGGACAAGTAGTGAAGTGGAGAGGGGATGGAGGAGACGAGGAGGAGGAGGAAGATGATGGTGGTGATGATGGGGGAGACAGAGGGGGATATGGAGGAGGTGATGGTAGAGGCGGAGGGAGAGATGTTCTAGATTTTGGGGTCATCCCCAAGATGAGTAGGTTAGCACCTATTGGATAGTGGTTAGTTGTACCAAGGATGCCCTCTTAGAGATAACAAACATAGATAGTTGGTTTGCAAGCACAAGTTCAAACTCTATAGGGGAAGATCATGCATTGTAGGTGCGGTTAGCCCAAGCTCAGGCTTAGTTATAGGCACATGCACCAGCTCAACTACAGGTACAAGGATAGATGGTACAACTATAATCACAAGTAGCCATCCTCACCACAGAGAGAGATGCAACCTGACGGTAGGGAGAGTAGGTCATAGCAGTGGCTGATAGGATTCAGATAGCAGTTGAGGGTGTCAGGATAGGGGACCTAGTAAGAGAGCTTGGAGAGTTTGCCAAGGAGGTGGAATATTACAAGGGTAGATACTATGGGGTCATGCCAGCCACGTAGAGAGTTAGCTATGCTTGTTTTAGATCTGGTCACTCTTAGTCTTGAACCACCAATAGGTGCGTCATGCAACCACTCCCATGGGGCCCACAAGGTGGAGTTCCACCAAGAGGAGGTCCAAGACCATTAGGGGTAGGCAGTGTTAGGGAGAGGCCTACAACCTCCAAGGGAAGTACCATAGGATTTGATGGTCATATCTGATAAATTGTATCTTGATTCAGAGACTTGGCTTTGCCACATTTTTGATGTATCATTTCTCATTTTTTGACATCATTGTACAATTTGACAGTATTATTTTTAGGTTATATGATATGTAGCAATGATTTAGTGATCTATATGTTGTTTATGCTTTTATTATGGATTCTTATGATGGATGCATTTATTTATGTGCTAAGTAATTATGATATATGATTATGCCATGTTCCATGTATGGATGCCTTAATGAGATGATGATGTTATGCTTTTATGTATTGATGGTAAATGAGATGGATGTCATTATGAAAATGATATGAGGTGCATTGTGTTTTTGTATTTTTCCCATGTGTATATCGATAATGCATGGATGTATGAGGAATGAAAATGTATAGATGTATGTTATGCCCCTATTTGACATGGACTATGCTCTCATGTGTAATGAATGTTCTTATGCAAATGAAATGAAATGTACTTTTCTCCATATTTTTGGTATTTTCTAATGCACTTATATGACCTAAATGTGTGAATGTGAATGAATTATGATGATGAATGAATTATGGTGTTATGATGAATGATTTTCTATGATGAATTCATTTATGGATGGACTTATTATGATATCGATGTATGATAATGATGATGTTATTATGGAGAATGCTTTATTTTTGGAATTTTTTCATGATGCACATATTATGATGAATGAATAAATGTTGCAAATGCATAATATAATAATGATAGATGTATGGATGGATGTATGATAGCATTATTTTATTGATATGATAGGGAAATGCTAATGCAAATGAATTATTTTTGTTATCTCAAGTGTACTCCATCTCATAGTGAGAGATAACATCATGTTGAAAGTTACCAGCCTTGGAAGAATCTATAATACAAATGTAGAACTAATATGAATGGAATCCTATTTATGCAATATTGTCATCTTATTGATTGTTCTTATTATCATCATTGAGTGTTTTATTATGTTGAAATTTAGTACAAACATCGATGGTATAATTAGACCATGATGACTTGAGTACAACTTCCATACAATTTTCATTGAGATTTGATAGTATAAGATAACACAAGAATCTAGGTATAATTAGATCGAGATGACTTGAGCATCATTTGTGTAAACAGATAAGAGATAATCATGTTCCCATGCAAATTTGTAATGTCATCAATGATACTTTGTATAGAATGTCTCACAAAAATTTTCACTGTAGTAATGATTGACTCACAAACAATAGACAAAGAAAAATATCATTCTCAATCATATCCCCTCTAACTTGTGACATCATCAAGGTACTCCTGAAAAATGATAACAACAATCAAGATAAAGCAAATGAACCTATGTGTTAAAGTGATCAAACCATGTTTCAGAAGATGATCCAATGAGATTTGATTTGTCTATCTTGTTTCTTGATTTAGATGGTTGATTTTTTGATTGACTATGATTGATGTTCAATTTGCTGGTTGGGATGATTGTTGTTTTTCACCAAGTTTTCCTTGTTGTTTGCTCACCTGTTGGTTTAAATTCAACAGTTATTTGCCCCTAGTCAGACTAGGATTTTTTCCCCTAGTGAGAAACAAACCAAATTTATTATGGATATGCACAATGAAAAACAAGCCAAGGTGGGACACAATCGCAACAACCGGATATAGACATGAAGCTTGTTGTATGATAGGAATGAATGCACAGTGGTAGCGAAAAGCGGACAGTCAACACATGCTCAAATAGATCGAGAAGCCGGCTTGTCATAAATAACACCTGTTTACCAGCTTTTCACTACTTGCTTTTATTGCACTTTTTCAAATTTTATTATTTTTTTTTTGTTACCAAGATGCATGATTGCCAAGTTTTCACCAAGGAAATGATTTTTTTTTTCTTTTTCACTTTTTTGTATTTTTCTAATTTTTATGATTTTTTCAGGACTTTTAGGCATGCCATGGCTGCATTATGTGTAGAATTTTTTCAGATGAAGGTTATTCATATATTCTTCAAATAGATCACCTTTTGGTGTAGACAACTGATATGCCTCCGATCCAAACACTGATACAATAATAAAAGGACCTAACCAATTTGGCTCAAATTTTCCTTTCTTTTCTCGGTCTTGCTGATTTTGGGGATTTTATTTCAATACTAGATCACCTACCTGAAATGTCCTAGGTTTAACCTTGTGATTATATATTCTAGACATTCTTTATTGATAGGCCTTCAGGTGATCCATTGCAAACTGATGATGTTCATCCAACAATTCTAGCTCTTGTAATCTAGACACATGGTAATCTTCATCTAAAATGAAACCTTTCAAGGACACCTGAAGTGATGGTATCTCAACCTCAATAGGAAAGAATAATTCATATCCATAGACCAAATCATATGGTGTGGCACCTGTTGGAGTGCGGATGCTTGTACGATAGGCCCACAAAGCAAGGTTTAGCTAGATATGCCAATCACGTCCAACATTATTGATGGTTTTCTTTAAGATATTTTGGATGGTTTTGTTTGAGGCCTCTCCTTGGCCGTTCCCTTGAGGTCAATAGGGCGTACAAAACCAATGTTGGATATGGAACCTTTCATATAGTTCTAACATGTCCTAATTTTTGAAAGGTCTGCCATTATTAGTGACAATGGATTGAGGGATACCATACCTACAAATGATGTAGTTTAGTATGAATCATGAGATTTTTTTCTTGTGATTGTGGATATAAGCATGACTTCAACCCACCCGATAAAGTATTATGTGGCTATAATTATGAACTTGTGTCCATTGGATGAAGATGGGTGAATTTTTCCTACAAGATCTAATCCCCACTAACAAAATGGCCATGTTGATGTGAAGGGCTGCAACTCTTGTGTGGGTGCATGGATAAGATTACCATGGATTTGACATTTCTTAAACTTCTTGAAAAATTGGAAGGACTCTCTCTCCATAGTCGGCTAATAGTATCCCAAACGAAGGAGTTTCTTAGCAAGGGTTAGACCACTTGAATGAGTGTCGCATATACCCTCATGAACTTCTTTTAAATTTGTTTTAGACTCATTACATTCTAGACACCGTAAGAGAGTTCCATCAAGACCTCATTGGTAGAGTACATCCACTATAAGGGTATGATAGGAAACTTGACAGATGAAGTTTTTTTTTGGTTTCGGGAGTAATCAGAAGGAAGGATATTATCGTTCAGGAAGGTATAGATCTTCTCATAGATCAAGGTATCAGAATCAAGTAGGTTGCATATGAGTCAAGATTTAGGATCTTCATAAGCGAGGGTAAACATTTGTTCCACCATGAACTCATAATGGCTTTGTTTTTCTGGAATTCGGAATAAAGAAGCAATGGTAGCCATAGAATCAACAACTTTGTTCTCAACCCTTGGGATTTGAGAAAATTTAATGTCAACAAAATATTTCTTGAAATCATCAATCATTCTATTATAGGGCATCACTTTATCATACTTTGTTTATTAATCATCATTGACATGATTAATGACTAGCTGAGAATCCCCATAGACCTACAACTTTGTTATCTTCCATTCTACTACTATTTTGATGTCGATGATAAGGGCCTCATATTCTACCATGTTGTTGGTGCAAGGAAACATCAGGTGATATGACTTCATAATGGTGTTCCCTTGGGGAGTGATAAATAGAATTCTAGCTACTAATCCATGTTGAGTATATGAGCCATCAAAATACAACACCCACTATTTTGGTGTTACAGCGAAGACATCATCTAGAAATTCCATGTACAGGGGATGATCATCATGAATTGGTGCATCAACCAGTTGATCGGTGATAGCTTGTCCTTTAATTTCTTTTATGTCAGCATATTGGATGTCGAACTCACTAAGTATCATCACCCACTTGGCTATACTATTGGCACATGGATTGTAGGAGTTGTCATTGATGGCAACCTAAGTCATACATTCGGTCTACAGTATAGTTTTGGTTTACACCAGTAGAACAAAGTGAAGAATAGAGCATCTAGTTAAAGGAATAGATATTGATCCAATCACTTGACCAGACTATTATTTTGGGTTATGGATCTCAGAGAAAGGTTTTTTGATGTTTATAATACCTTATTCAAGCAATATATTGATGTGCATTCATTGGTATGTGATCTAGGAGATCCGGTGTACAAATATTTTGGTTATCTATGCTAGCAAGACGACTTGTCAAATATAATAATTTAGGATGTATAAGGATTAATTAATTAAATATTTTCATGCTCAATTATGTTTGTTTTGGGTCCTCTCTATGTCTTAACCAACTTGGGAGGATACACATAAATATTTAATTAAGGTTATAGCTGACAGCTGAAAAACACTTAATGTTTTATGAAGCCGACATATGAATGATAAAATCCTTGATAGCCAATATATATATGAGATTAGTTTTATCATTTTGATAATAAGATGATAGATAAGATAGAAAATATAGCGAGTGTGTGGAATTCAAAGTTTATCTATTTGTGATGCAAATAGTAGAAAAGTGCAGTGCAAAGCAGAGTAGAGCGAAGTATAGAATGTGACAAAGGATCCATAATCTAATCTATGAGCTTCGCCGAAACTGTAACCTGACATGAATAGATGATACTGTCTTAGTTCATCCTTCATATGGTTTTAATCTAAAATTTTATAAGGTAGTGAGCCTTCCCTTTTGAGAAATGAGCTCTAGGTAGTGTGCCTGAATGCAAGTGCATTCTCTTTTGTAAAAGGTTTTATTTGAGTACTCAAATTGTGGATTAACCTCCACTATGGTTTTTCCCCTAACATGGTTTCCATGTAAAAATCCTTGTGTCATGGTGTTATGAATGTTTTCTTTGAATTCTTGCATATTTCCTTTAAATGTAGTGCTATAATGGTTTAAGCTTCAAATTAATAAAGTTAAGATTTGTTGAAAACTAATTCACCCCCCCCTCTCAGTGTACCCTTGAGTCAAAAAATTGGTATTAGAGAATTTGGTTCCTCAGAATAATTTTAGTAGCTTGAGGTGGATCATGGAATGTGATGGACTCTAGTATTCTTCAACAAAAACTTTTGGTGGCACTTGATGATCTTGATCAGTCTAAAGTAGAAGTCCAGGAATTGAAAGCAAGTCTTAGGGATGCTCAGAAATTCATTCAATCATTGAAGGATCAGATTGTTAAATCTAGGGAGAAGATAAAGGATCTCTATGAATAGATTAAGAAAAAAGATAGCGAGAACATGGATGATTCTCACCTGAATCAGACTTTGAAGGAAATAACTGAAGAATGTGAAAATCTTGTTAGAAAAAATGCTACCTTGAAGCACGAGATGGAATCTATGGTGATGAAGCTGACTAAAGAGATTGAAGAAAGGAAGACGAATGAGGAGAACCTTGCTCAGTCATTAAAGGAGAAATCTGATGAATGCAGAAGAGTAAATGGAGAATTCACTCAAATGGAAAGTGAACTACTACGATCCAGAAATAATGAAGAAGAACTTGGTAAACATATTTGTATTCTCAAAAATGAACTTACTACTGCAAATGAATACAAGAAGTTTAAGATCAGTTCAATGAAGCTTGATGAGATGACTCAAGGATAGAAGATTGGAAATAATAAGAGAGGTCTTGGATATGAAAAAGGATAAAGTTCTAGATCAAGAGAAAATAATTTTAAACAAGGAAACCTAATGACCAAAGGTGGAAGGTATCTGGTAAGACAACCTAATGCTCGAAAATTTAATGAATACTGCTTTGCTTGCAATAAATTTGGCCATATGGCTACTCAGTGTAGAATTAATATAAAATCAAGAGATTCATCATTTTCTGGTCAGTATTTCAAATGAAAAAAGTTTGGTCATAAATCAAATGAATGCAAAAATGTGTCAAGCTACTTTGTCAATAGAAAGACTATTGAATGTTACACATGTAGAAGATTTGGGAATATTGCTAATCAATGTAGATCAAGAAGAAACCAATGGAATGATTGGTGTGGAAAAGGAAATACAATGTGCTACAATTGCAATAAATATGGTCACATTGCAAGATTCTACAAAAATAAAAATGTGGATAGAAGAGGTCTGGTATACAGAGGCAAAAATATATAAGAAGATGACAAAGGAAAAGAAAAAGTGACTACTGATGAGATAAGATATCAGATGAAGAAGACATGGGTAAGGAAGGACGAATCTGATGTTGGAAATGGTTCTACACCGGAACTTGCTTCTAGTAATTCTTCTAATAGTTGATTTTAGGCCATTGGCCTAGGGGGAGTTTTTCAAGAAAATATTTCCTCCCCTATCCATAGTTGGTGCTGAAATGCGAAGAATGGTAAAAAATTTGTATCAATGATATGTAGAGGTGTTGGAGAACTTTCACAAGAAAATTTGGAGAATTCATAGGTCCACAGAAGAATTTTTTTGTCATTTTTTGAGAAAACAGAGCACTTGTAAGACTTAGGGAAAATGCATTTATTACAAGTGTTCGAACTATAAAAGTCAAGTTGGAACCATCATTTGTCACTTTGCATCAAAGAAGAAAAGGAGAGAACTCAGTAGCAGAATTTCAAAGCCGTGAAATCGATTCATCAATGATTCTCGAAATCTATCAGGTATTTCAATTATATTTGGAATTTTCATATAAATTGGTGTACGGTTCTTAAACCTAAGTGTGAAAGGAAAATGGAAAAAATCAAAGTGTCAATCATTTTGGATGAATACAATAGTGGAAAGATTAGGTCCATGAGAAATCTATTGTTACCTAATGAATTAAAGCAATTGAGAGAAGCCAAACATAGGAATTTGGATATTTGGAATGAGTTTATGTACTCTAAGAATGTAGAATTCATTAAATTCATCTTGAGTAGATTGTATGATGATACTTTGACTCTCAATAAACCCTACATCATTTCAAAGAAAGTAATTGAGAAAATGACTGCATTATGCAAAGTCAGAGATATACTAAGGAAGAAATCCATTTAGAAGAAAGAAGTTGAAAGCCTAACTGGAATAATTGGAGATTAGAGGGCACTGATAATTGTGACAATCAAAAATATTGTTACAAAGTACATTGCCTAAAAAATTTCATATAATTTATTTTTTAGAAACTGAGAAGGAGCGACCTCGACTGGTGCAATCTACATTTCTCACAAGATGATAATTGAAGGTCAGGACTTTGACCTCTGCAGATTGATAAAGGATCAACTAATGGAGAATGTGCAACTAGAAAAGGAGACTAGATACCCTTTTAGGTTTAGTACTCTAATTATATGTTTAGTAATGTATTTCTCTAATTGTTTTCCAAAGATTGACAATGTGGTGTGGAAAGAAAATGAACTGGTATGCGAACAAATATACTCATATTCTAAGAGCTTGGCTAATTGGGATCAAGAACTTGAAAAATTATTTTAAAATGTGTTTGAAAAGTGTGGCTCAGTCGGTATTTCCCTTCTGGTAAGAACAATTGAAGTTGGTTCCTCTTTTGGTGGTATGGAGAAAAAAAAAAAAGAGAGAAAAAGAAACTGTTGAATACAACCCTCTGGAATGCAAGATTCTCATAATTAAAGGAAAAGGAAAAGAAAAGGAAATTGTGGATATTCCAGATGAAGAATTTGATGAAGAAACTGAGGATCCATAGGGAAATGATCAAGAACCAAAAAAAAAAAGTCAGAGGCTAGAGAAGAAGAAGATGACCTGACAAAAGAGAAGCTATGACAGCTTATTCAGGAAGAAGGTGGAATGCAAAAAAAATCTTTATCATCTATCAAACCATCATAATATCAAGATATGATTTTGAGTGTACTAAATGCTCATGTTGAGCAATACAAGATTAAATTGGAAAGTTTGTAAGACATTCTACATGAAGAAATGATTGAATGCAGTAAAGAAACAATGAACTCTGAGGATAAAGACAAAGAAGAAGGTGAAGTTATCTCTCATTTGAGGGGATAGTTCAGGCTATCACTCACCAAATTGAAGAAAAAAATGAATGAGTTGAGATAATGCATCAATGTAGCTAATAAAATCTACAACGATTGCATCCATTGGCCTCATGTTGTTTGTAAATGCAAAGAGAAATTGGAGTAGATTGAAACAAAGCTAAATGGGATATATATATATGAGATATGTTTTATCATCTTGATAAAAAGAAGATATATAAGATAGCGAATATAGCAAGTGTATGGAATGCGAATTTTATCTATGTGTGATGTGAATAGCTGAAAAGTGCAGAGTAGAGCAGAGCGAAGTACAAAATGTGACAGAGGATCTAGAATCTAATCTATGAGCTTCACCAAAATTGTAACCTGGCATGAATAGATGCTAGTATCTCAGTTCATCCTTTAGATGGTTTTAATCTAAACTTTTGTAAGGCAGTGACCCTTCCCTTTTGAGCGGTGAGCTCTAGGCAGTGTGCCTAAATGCAAGTGCATTCTCTTTTGTAAAAACTTTTATTTGAGTACTCAAATTGTGGATTAACCTTCATCGTGGTTTTTCCCCTAACAGGGTTTCCACACAAAAATCCTTGTGTCATGGTGTTATGAATGCTTGCATATTTCCTTTAAATGTAATGTCAGAATAGTTTAAGCTTCAAATTTATAAAGTGAATATTTGTTGAACACTGATTCACCCCCCTCTCAATGTACCCTTGAGTCCAACATAGCCTTCCTGTCAGATTTTCTTTGGTAAGGAGATATTTCATGGGATTTGTTGATGGGTGTTTTGGAAAAATTTCTCAACATAGGTAATGCATAGGCGCATCACCTCTCTTGAAAGATAATCTTCTACAATCAGATTGTAGAAAATTACCCCAAGGTCTCTCGAGTTTCAGGTCATGACTTGCATGGGTTCGTTTAGTTGATTTTTGATGTGATCTTTCTAGTAATCATAGGGAAAAATTACCAAAGTTAGTTTCGAAGGAAGTTGGATCTGTAAATGGATTTTTTTAAGATGGAAAGTTGTTGTACGTTTGCTGCAGGTTCAAATAGCAGTCTTGAACTCCATTTTTGACTTAGGATTTGGGTTTACAATGTGCAATGAACCTTAGAATAGGTTAATTATTGAAAAAATAAAAAAGGGTTGTGAGGAGAAGAAGTTCCTAGACCTGCAACTATGAATGAATAGTGATCATGGAGGTCTCTACTATGGACAACTTCCTTAAAACAAAATTTCACAGTGTCATGAAATTTGTGCTATCTTTTGAGGACTGTAGATATTTTACCATTCATTCACCATGTAAATGCATGAACAAAGATAAAATTTTAAAGGAAGCTTCAAATTTAAGTCCAGACTAACTGTACATAACCATCTACCAGCAGCAAATAGCCAAAAGTATGGACTAGGAAGGCATCTACATAGCATAATTCTTCACAACCATGGAACAACATTACTAAATCTACCAAAGCTAACTGAAAGGAAATGGAACAACAAAGTAAATCTAACTAAATCATTTAACTATGAGAGAAGAATCATGAAACATGTAAAGAAACTCAGAAATCCACCAAAGTCAATGTATTTCTATTCAGATTTCTACAACATGTCATTACAAAAACTCAACTCTCTCTTGAAAATGAGTGGAAGCCCCCTATTTATAGTGTCCCAAAAGTAAAAAATGTGGCCAATATTCACTATAAACTAGGGTTCTACCTACCCCCACAATATATTACATTTTAAAATACAATTTCGTCTCTTCCCTATTTTCTCTTTTAGTGGCAGCACTGTAGCGTTTTGTCTTCTTGTTGATTGCTCTTTTGTTGCAGCTATTATATTAGAAAATCTCCATAAATAATAGGGTTTCCCTCCTGCTTCTTCAAATCAACATACTGCATGAATTTTAGGATCACCTATTGGAGCTTATCAACCTCTATGATGTCGGATCGCAACAATTGGTAACTCCATTCTTTGGAATTGCCAATGTGATTTTCCCAGTCTTCATCATACTTGGCAGCATGGTCCTTGAACAACTTAGACTGGGTGAGGGATCAAGCAGAAAAACTCATGAAATCAGTATTGACCTCACCCGACATCCCATCTTCCATCCTTTTTTGGAAATGAGGCTTTATCTTCTACAGATTAAGTTGGACAATAGGCACATCGTACCCTATCATTAGCTTCAAATACTAGCTGCAATCTTCCCAAACCTCTATGGAACAATTGATATCTAGATTTACATTTTCAAGCACCTACTCCAACCATTCTTTTTGGTTCTCAAAATCTCACTTCCAGACATCCATTAGCTAGTGATCATCCTCCTTGAATGAAAACTCCTTTTCCCAAATCTTTCTTGGTAGCTTGAGGATAGCCTCAATTTTTGGGTAGGTAGACTCATACTTCCTTGGGAAGTCAGTGAAAATTTTCCTTGTACCCTCAAGAGACTTTTGTACATCAAGGAAATTGTTTGTTGTCCAAATAGTGCGATTGATGCCCATGTTTCCAGTGTCCAAGACCTGTCGGAACCAACTCTCTGTGGTCTTATCCAAGTTCTTTCTTCTCTCTATTTTTTCTATCTGTTCCTTGGATAGAAATTGTGGTGGGGTTGAGGATGTGGTAGGTTGTTCTTTTTTCAATGACCACTACTAGATGTAAGTTGTTAGATCAATCACTTGTGCCTTGAGCTCTTCCTTCGAGATTTTATCCTGTTGAATCGGATGCACAACCATGGCGACGGATTCCTGGAGGTGATCTACCTTTTGTTCCCTGGTGGCCACTCCCAAGTTGATGATGGAGATGTTGTAACTTATTCCCTATTCTCCCGCCACCGGTGTAGCCACCTACACCATTCTGGATCTATAGGCATCCATCATTACCTTTGATCTGATTTTGGGTTTCTTCTCCTTCTTAGTGCCAATTTGGGCTTGGACCAATATAGCCTCCAATCTTGTTTTTCTATCCTTAGGAGTAGGAGCCTTCTTCTCCAGTTGATTTTCCAACCAATCGGGCATTGAGGACTTTTCCTTTGGTGATTCTTGGTCACCTTCCTCTTCATCTTCTCTTAATTCAATCTCTTTATTATTCAAAGCCTCTTTCTCTATCCTCGTATCTTCCTTGTCTTCATCAAAGTCCTGAATGAACACTGTGAATTTGATGGGGACTTTGATGATCAAGCATTCCTTGGGGGTGTCTTCCCCTTCAACATCCTTTTCTTCTTTTTCTTCATCATGCCCATGCTCAGCGAGCTTCTCAATCTCTGGATTCTCATGAATTTTAGCCTCTTCTACAAGCTTATCTTCTTCCTTTTCCTTTTGTTCATCATGAGGGAGCATCTCCTCATCATACCTAGGGTTGTGGTCATGTTCCTCTACTGGAGATTTATTGCCCTCTATTTTTGTGGTGGCAACCCTTTCTTCAACAACAGGCAGGTTTTTAGCCTCCTTATCTTCAATTCCCTTGAGCTGCTTGGCCAAATCCACATTGAGCTTAGGATCAAATGTATCTTCAATAATCTTTGTATCCAGACCCTTTCCATCATCTACAGAGGAATCATAGGAAACTTCATCAATTATCCTATGCTCATATATGGGGTGATCATGGTAGTTGTCTGCCTCCTCCTCTAAGCTCTTAGCAGCCTCCATTTATTTCCATCGGTCCAACTCATATGCATGGTGGCCTCCATTGTGAGTGGCTCAATAGGAACATAAGGATTTGGGAGATTGGTTATCACTTGGGAAATTGTAGCCTGCACCGTTGGGTTCACAAACATCCACAAGAGCTCAGATGGTACATTTTACATATATTTTATGAAGGACACTAAAAGGGTAAGGGAAGACATTACAGTTGTCACAATGGTAGTTGGAAGAGAAAATGATAGAGACATGGATGATGAGGAAATTGGAGACATGGTGGCAGAGGATGAATCAACTAATATGACCTGCACCATGGGAGAAGTAGAGACAAGGTGGACAATGATGTCCACCATAGGTGGAGAGGAAGCAACTGCTACATGTGGGATAAGTGGGGTGGTGGCGATAGTAGTAGTGGTTTCAGTAGTAGATGAGATAGGTGGAGACTGTGGTTGATCAGTCTCCATATCTTCTCCCTCATGGAGTGGATCTTCTTGTATTATGGGAATCTTGGTGACATTGTATGATTTATTATGTTTCTTGGAAGGTTCACCTTTCGAGGCCTTTATAGTTTACACCTTTGGATTAGATTATTGCTTATCAGTCTCCTTGAATGAGTGGATGGAGGGGAATTTGATGTTTCTCCTATTGATGTAGTCATTGTCCCACCATCATATCCACTTGACTCACTTTTGATCACCTTATATGTCGAGACAACCCCTTGCTACTTCAATGAGAAAACTTTCCCATCAATCCATGCTTTCGTTTGAGACTCAATGGGCTTGGTGAGAATGTTGAGGTAATCAAACTCTTGCTCATCCCAATCAATCAATAGCAGTGGCAGATTTGCAATGGAATTATATCTGGGGTCAATCATAGTGATCTCCTCTTCTTACAAAGTATGCGGTCATCTGCATATAGTGCCTTATTCGCACTTCAAAGTCATCTTCACAGTCGGCCAAGAAATATTCAATGCTCTGAAGATGGTTATACTCTTGTCCAATGGGTTTTTTGATGTGGCCATATGGATCCATCCATGGCCAGGTCATGTGGGACTTGAAATGATATCCAACCAACTCCTTTTCTGAATTTTGGGCACATTGGCTTGTACATCCCCTAGCTGAGTGTGAGGAGATAAGGGATCCCCAATAGATGCTTGTTGCTTAGGAGGGAATGAATGTGTCATAGCTACCGAGAAAGTTCTAACAATATTATCTAGTCATTAGGATACCGAGGTAGTCTGTTCAGTCTTTCTGAGAACCCTTGGGCAGGGATGTATGTGAACTTAGCATATTGGATAAATAGAAAATAATATTGTTTGAGAAAAGAGGGAGCACTATGGGAGAATCTTCTCTCAAAATCACCTCTGAGTAGTTGGATTATGTAACCAATGAATGCATTGTTCACCCTATAGTAGTCTTTCTTGAAATTTCTGAATTGTAGTTGGGGGTATTTTTCATAATCCTTAAGCTCCCTACCAGGTTCTTCATTTGGAGCTATGAATAAACCATTGTAGTGCCTCTATTCAGCTAGTGAATATACCAGATAGGAATTCATATATAAATTGGAGGTATTAATAACATTCATGAATTGTTCATGGAAGAATCACTGATTATCCCTCCCAAATAAAATGTAGTATCCTCTCTATGGAGAATCTGCTCGATGAAGTAGACCATCCACTCTTGAAAATAGGCTGCATTAGGGAGGCCCACTACTTGGCTTAGTAGGGTGACTAAATCATGATAGTACTCAAAGAAATTTTTGTGAAAGAGCTCCTAAGGAACTTTTGTAGCACTTCCCCTCTTCTCCTTAAGACAATATTGATTGATGAGATTTTTGTATTTCATGGGGTCTTCATTCCATATTTCCTTGCACTACTTGATAGTTGGTAATTCCATCTCCCCAAAGACATGGATATGGAAGGTCTTTGTTATTCCTGATGCTGATATGTTGGCCAACATATTCCCATACCTGTCAACAATAGTTCTTGTTTTCGACTGATATGCCTCCCTACAAGCCATCACTAGTTCGAGGGAAACCAAAGAGGGAGGGAAACCTACAACTTTAGCTATCCCACTACTTTTGATTAGTCTTGCACTTTTTGTCTCTGGGTTGACCCTGATCCTTTGTATGAAATCATCAATATTTGTGTGTCTAATGTTGGTGTTAGAGATATCCTTCCACTTGGTGGTGCTTCTAGATTGCAATGGTGCCCCTTGGAACTGATATCTCATTTGATCTTTATCTTCTTTTTCCTAAGAAGCCTTTGCGGTTTTCTTTCCCTTTTCTTTTTCTGACCACCCCCGAGGTTTCTGAACTTGATTCCATATATCCTGCACATAGAGACAAGGTGAGCATAATCAATCATGACAACACAAATGGTTATCCGAATCCCTACAAAACATTGTTAGATCGGATAATTTATCATTCAAAAATCTAACACTTAGTCAAAATTACCATCAGTAGTTCACTTGGAGGGATTTTGGATGGTCCAAGCCCCAGAGGCTACACTTCCCTAGTCAAAATGTTGTTTTGAGGGGTGAACAAGGTAGGGCAACCCAGATGGTTTCTCTCGACCTTAGATTTAGATGATTTGAAATATTCATGTGGGAGAGGGCCCAATTTAAGCATGTGGGTCAATGTTTGTTTCCAAATTGGAAGGAATTTGGATCATCATTAGGGAACCCGGAACCATGAGGAGGGAAAGTTGTCTACTATTAGACATTTGGAATGCCTTTGGAGAAATGATATTCTAGGGGTGGAGTTTCGAAATCCAGAACCCACGACCCTAAAGGACATCTAGTCAATCCTATAAATTCTTAAGTCGTTTGGGTACTCAGACCACAAAGGCATAAAAGCTATTGTAGGATGACCATGAGAAACAACAGGCCATGAACAGAAGTCCAATGGGAGCAACCTAGCATACCAGACCCGAGTTTGAGTTTAACCTTGTATTTCCTTCGTTGAACGTTGACAGTGATCCAGGTATCAGGGTCTGGAGGCCAGAAGAACAGTCTAAGTTTTCTATTTTGGATGGCTGAAACGGGACAAAGTCCTGACGATGGAAGTTCGGTGGTTGGGGCCCAACAAGGGTAAAGACTTGACATTTATTTGATTTTAACTCATTTTTTTCATGCAACACAGGCAGTTTGAGGTCCAAGGGCTAGGAGGAAGTCCTCCCAAGGCCATTAGAAATGACGAAATAGCAACGATGACCCATAGATGGAGTTTCACAAACCAGGGCCCGAAGGGCCATATGATGTGTCAATTTTACTTGGCACACAGTAGGGCAAGCTCCAAAGCTCAAATGGATAAGACGAAAATGTCGTTTAAAATAGAAAAAAGGGAGGGGCATTCCAGAGGTGGGGTTCCAAGGTCTAGAACCTGCAAGGCAATTCACCATTGTGCGTTCAAAGTTTTTTTTAAAGGTTGAGGTTATGGGAAGGCTCGGGTCTAGAGGGCACTATTGCTCTTTATGAAGAATGGCACCAGAGAGATAAGGTTATGTTTTTAATTTTCATGTATTTTTATGGATTTTATTAATGTTTCAGGATATGGGTTTTATAGCAACATTGTTCTTCTATCAAATTCATATAATTTAATGCCTTCTCACTCGCTACTTAAGCATAAAATCACAAAAAATGCTATAGGAGGTCAGACGAGGAACATATGCTGAGGAACCAATGAATATAGTTGTTGAATCTGCAAGGAACAATGAAGGGATGCACCAAGCGCATAGGTGGTGAAGGCTGGGAGGTCGCTATAGTGCTCTCATCTTCCTAGCATGTGAAAATGACATGTCACGAGGATTATTTATCACCTGTCAGTGCAATTAATGCACTTAATTAATGCAGGTATGACGGACTCAAAGTTTGGTAGGTTTGAATTTTAGGACGACGGTGGGAGGTCCAAAACCTGAAGGCCAGAAGGGCATGAGCTCATGGCTATCTGAAATATGCCAAGTGAAAGGTCAACAACCAAGAGGGGTCCAGGGGCCAAGGACCTGAAAGCCACGAGCTGACGACCATTAGAAATAGTGAATCCATAAAGGAATCCCAGGTAGGGAACTTCGGTGGACCAAGCCCAGAGGGTGCGAAGGATGGTCGGTTTCAACACAAGTTGTGAAATAAAATTTATGGAGCTGAGCCCCGGACATTGAAATGGCGTAGGCCAAAGGCTGCTTGAAAGAGAAAATAAGACAAGGAAATCTGATAAGGGAAACTTGTCGAGTTGGGCCTAGAAGGTCCCATGGCCACTTGCGAAAGGCAAAGTGCCAAAGGAACTCCGAGAGGACCCAGGACTTAGCAAATTTTGAGGGGGGGAACATGGTCAACGTAAGATGAAACTTTATAGGCACGCTGACCATCTATGACACCAAAACAGGGGAACACAATATGAGACGGTGACAAAATGACCTAGCAAGGTGAAAGAAAGAGAGGGTCCCCATTCCGAATGGGGTGTGTGTGCTGAGGGCACAACAAGATTGATATTGGCTATGAGTTTGATGGTGTGAGTCAACATATAGTGTTGCAATTTTTGGGTAGCAAAAACAACTACTAGAAAATATTTCTCAATGGATGTATAGTTGATTTCATAACCATTTAGAGTTCTACTGATGTAATAGATTGCTCTTTATTTTCCTGTTGAATATTCTTGTGCTAAGAAAACTCCCAATGATTGATCGGTTGTGGATATGTATAGTAAGAGAGGATTTCCTTCTACTGGTGGTGTTAGGATAGGTGGACTCATTAGGTATTGCTTTAGTTGATTAAAAGCTACCTCACATTTCTCATCCCATCGAAAGGAAACATTCTTGTGCAACAAGTGGGTAAAAGGATGAGTCTTATCGATGAGTTGTGATATGAATATTATGATTGACTAGAATCTTCCTTGAAGGGATATTAACTGATTGATGTTTCTTGGAGGTGGCATTTCCATGATAGATTTCACTTTTGTAGGATCTACCTCAATACCCTTTTCTGACACTATGTATCCCAATATTTTTTTTGATGTTACTTCGAACACACACTTCTTTGGATTCTGATGAATGTTGAGCTTCTCTAGGTGGGTGAATATTTTCCATAGTATCTCCAAATTTCCTTCTCTAGTGTAAGATTTGGTTAGCAAGTCATCCACATGATATTCCATGAAGGTATGCATCATGTCATGAAAGATGGTTGGCATAGCTCTATGGTATTTGGCCCCTACGTTCTTCAATCCGAAGGGTATGACATTACAATAGAAGGTTCCCCATGGGCAAGTGGATGCAATCTTATCCTGATCCTCAGGTGATATCTTCATTTGATAATAGCCTGAAAAGACATACATTAGTGACAACATGCCATGACTTTCTATTAAGTCTACAATGATATCAATGTTTGGCAAGGGGAAATCACCTTTCAAACAAGCCTTGTTGAGGTCTTTGAAGTCTGTATAAATCTGTATGTTTTCATTAGGCTTTGAAATAGGTACAATGTTGGATATCCACTCTGCATAATCAATGGGTCTAATGAATCCTACATCCAATAATTTATTTAGTTCCACCTTCACCAATAACGCAATGTGGGGATGCATTTTTCTCAACTTTTGCTTGACTAATTTAACTACTTAAGGAAGGGGTAGGTGATGCATGATGAGATCCAGGTCTATCTCTGGCATGTATCCATATGAAAAGGAAAATTTGACTTTTCGTTCTTCAAATAACTTGATAAAGTTAGGCTTCTCTTGTTCTGTCAATGATTCTACTAGATGGAGAATTTTCATTGTTTCTGTGTTGTCAACATTGATGGACTGTGTTGGCTCAATCAGGACTTTGGATCTTTCTTAGAAGTGCTTGGGAAGAGTGTGAACTTTCCTATCCTTCAGTGCCTCACAGTGGTTTTCACCGTTAGATGCTCTCTTTATCTTTATTCTTCCTTGATCTGATACTACCATGGAATGGTTTTAACAATCAGATCTTTATTTTTTTTCATTCATTTTATAGCTGGGAAATTTGGCAATCCCCCATTTAGAAGCTTTGTTATGATGTTCAATGGTGGAACCCATTTTAGGAGTAAAAACTTGGAGGAAATTTAAGATGGCCTCATCATTTGAAAGGTGAGGATATTAATAGGGTCAGTTTGGTCCCAATCTATGAGTTCAAGATGTACCAATGGTAAGGGATCATCGGATGGGTTCAGGCCAGAGTTCGTAAGGGTTCTAATGGAAACATTTTTGTTGAATAATACCATGGCAAGGTCAAGGTCAAGGTCTACGATGTTACTCTCTTTTGAGTGATGTGTCTCACTTGGAGTTTGGTCATCTTCACTTGATCCATCAATATTTTGTGATCCTAATTCAAATGGTCATAACCCCGAGCTTTGTCCCTCCTCGAGTGTGGGGGTATACTCATGTATCACATCAATGTCCTTACCATGACATGACTCTTTTGACAGTGAATCCCATTCATATTTATTGGAATCAGTTTCATAGTGGTCACTTCCTTGGAGCTATAGGATCCTTTCAACAACCTTTTGCTTTAGGTCCCCCTCCGTTTCTTCGTCCTTCTGATGCTCTTTATAACCCAACCCTATTTTGTCTTTTGGATTTGTTATAATGGGTTGGATGGGTTCTATGATACCTTCTTTCCTTTTTCCAATAGGTCCTTGTCCCTCATAGCCCATTTTTTCCAATATTAAGAATCCTTTACCATATTGAGTGGTTTGGACATTAGCCATTGTTGCTTGAGAATCAGTTTCCTCCTTGTAGAGCCAATTCAAAATATCTTTGTCATCAGATTCCTCTGCTTGGGTGCTTCTTCTATGAATTGACCATCAAAAAGTGAGATAGGTTGTGAGGCTGATTGTGCTGAGGTTGATGGTTGACTATAGGATTTTGGTGAAATTAACTACGAGAGGCAGAGCGATTGTTTGATGGAGTATTCACCCACACCTTTGTCTTTGACCTATAATTTCTTCTCAAACTGTTTGGCCAAGGTATTAATCTGGGCTTAAAGATTGGTGGATGCAGAGGGGCTAGGTTCTTCATTTTTCTTGATTTGTTTGGATGAGGAACTTAGGTGACTTCCTTCATTGGAGGACGTAGCTATGAATTTTGACAAAGGATTGTCTTGACTTAGATTATTGGAGGTGTCAAAGGTGGAATTAGGAGCTTCTTAGTTGTGAGGCACGAATACATCCTAGACTACTTTAAGGGTGTTACAATGTTGGGGACTATTAGAATCAACATGAATGGTAATCTCTTTCCCATTGCAAGGAAATTTTAGATGTTGATGGTATGTTGAAGGGACAACCTACATTTCGTGGATCTAGGGATGACCCAAGAGTATATTATATGTCAAATCCTTATCCAAAACTTGGCAAACCACATCTTTTTGAATTATCCCTACCTGAATTGGTAGTACAATTAATACTTTTGAAGCTCTTTTCT
This sequence comes from Sequoiadendron giganteum, assembly GCA_007115665.2. NCBI lineage: Eukaryota > Viridiplantae > Streptophyta > Pinopsida > Cupressales > Cupressaceae > Sequoiadendron > Sequoiadendron giganteum. The sequence goes on from CM021105.1 coordinate 551,418,226, forward strand.
CATCGCCATATGTTTTGATGGTGATCTTTTTCCTTACATCTATTGCATTTTCAGAGAACCCCAGTGTACGAACAAGCTTTAATATATTAAGATTGGCTCCTCCGTCTATTAGGATGTTCTTGACATGAATTTTACAGATTAGGACCTCGATATGGAGGGTTGCATTATGAGGATGGGTGAGAGATACACCATCATTTTGGGAAAAAGGATAAGAAATGAGGTGCCACTAAATGTCCCACCATTGCTTGGAAAGTGCAAACTTCCAAATTGTTTGGTACTATTGTATAGACTAGGGCTTATTCCAAGATCTCCTTGTGGGCAGGTCAGATTTTAAGGAGCTCCAATATTGATATTTGTGTGGGAATTTTCTGGAGCTGATCAACAATGTTATATTTATGAGAGGGGGCATTGGGTGTTTTAGCAGTGCTTCCTTTTAAAACTATGAAGCCTAATTTCAAACCTGCACATAAACAACAAACAAACATAATATTAGATCAATATGCCAGGTGAAACAAGGATTCCCCATGAAATCCATTTACTAAACTTAGATAGAAAGGAAATTAAGAACAAATGCAATAACCAAATAAAATATATCAAACTATGCAAACACTTGATCCCATGGGAGAATTGGTGCCAATTGATGTGTCAAAATTTTCCCTTTCCCAACTCCTTAGTTGCAAATATTGATGATGTGTGGATAGTTCAATCTCCTTGATGAGATTTTAGCATAGCCTAGCTACGAAGTTATGAAAACTATGGATACTTGAAGAGGAATGGGAAAAATTGGCTCTCAATGTGAAGAGAGTAACTTTGCATGAGATTGTGGATGTTGAATGAGAGGAAGAAAATTTCATTTATAGATTTCCAAAATGGAGAAGAGAGTGAAACAGAGCCATGTGGGATAATTCAACATCTAATGGCCAAGTGCCACTTGTCAAGATGTGAATGGTTGATGGTTGTGCACATTTTGGCCAAAGTGCCAATAAATACAATTAGGTGGAATTTGAAATTGAGGAAATGATATGTGAGAGGGAAAAGGGAATGAACTAAATGCCACTTGGCTCAATGCACAAGGACATGTAAGAGGAGTGAATTCTTTGTTGGAAGTACCCATCCACTTGGACTTTTTGAATTCAAACTTGAGGGAATATTACCTTTTTATGCCATGTGAGGGAAAATAGAGATTTAATAAATGAATTAAATCCATTTTCATGTGCAAGTTGCATTCTTTAGAGGATTTTAGTGATAGGGGTTAACTTAATCAAGATTTGATTAATTTAATGAGAGGTTAGGTGATTTGACCATTTTGACTTAGATTTTAGTGTTCATTTAAATCAAAATGAGATTAAAGATTAATTAAATACATTTTTTTGATTTATTTAACTAAAAGGGAAAATGTTAGATTAAATTAAATAAGGTTTAATTTATTCAATTTAATAAGAAGACTTTAGAGACTTTAATCAAACAAAGTGATTTATTGAATTAAACAAACATATAAGGTTAATTAAATTAAATTGATTAATTTAATTAACAGAGGATAAATACTTAATCAAATAAATAATGATTTATTTAATTAAGAGTCAAGAGGTGATGATAACTTGAGAGTGTGATTCTGGAAGAAATTTTGTTAGTAGTCGGGATCATGAGTGTCGAATCGAATCTGTATATTTTCCATGTCTACATTTTTCCCCTATTTCAAGCAATGTACTTGTTACATTGATTCAAAGAATAAACTACTATGATCAAAGTTCAAAATTTTCTTGATTTATAATCACCCAGTTAAGGGGAGAGAATACATGCATACCATTCCAATCACAACAAGCATGGTGTAAATTTATCCCTCCTAATTATTCTAGATTCCTAACTTAACCAAAGGAAATGACAAATAGATTTCAACCATGCAACCAATTGTTAGTAGTTTCAGCCCATTGTTCTTTGAAAAAATTCTTTATTTGTTTCAAAAAAGTCTCTGACTATGTACAAGGTTCCTGCAAAATAGAAAAGCATAGATTAGTTTATGGAATTTGGAAAATTTACCCTAAAAACTAGATGTGCCATTATAGTAATCGAATGTGCTAAAACTTGGACTGAATGCACTAAAAGAGAGATCAAACACGCTAAATGCACGTATATCTTTAGGAGAAGCTTGGTATTCTTGGTCCCTAGTATATTGCATACATCCCTCCTATTTGGACACATTTGGGTATGATGACAACTTTGGCCGAGTGGTGGTATAGTGAGACTTCTTCCTTCCATCTGCCTACTGGTGAGACCACCATCACTCTTGAGGATTTCTGGTGCATTCTCTAATTTCCTATTCATGGAGCCAGAGTGATTTATGATCTAGAGGAGGGTAGGGATGCATGCTTTGATGTCATGGGTGTTGATGAGATTATCCTTTCTGATGGACAAATTGACCTAGAGTGATATTGGGGTATAATGACCACCTAGACATTGATTGTTGCTTCTATCATTTCAGGTCTTGTGGCACCTAATCAACGAGGTCGATACTTTAGTCCAAGCTAGGGACTAGCATGGCATTAGATGTGCATTCACCGAGAGTGCTTTTCCTAGGGGCCAGTTTTGTTGGCCTCCTTATACAGAGATTTACATGAGTTCACATACATGGACAGTTGGGCCCTTGGAGCTAGTATTACTTTATTACACATTTGGGCATGGGAGTGGATCCTAGTGCTCCATCCAGATGTCACACCAGTTCTCCTTGATATGAATGATCCTATTGTCTGGTGGTATAGCGGGGCATAGATTTATTTTATGCACACTGGCACATGTGGCCTTGATTATTGGTGATAGGTTCTTGATGAGATGAAAGAGTTCATTTGGAGACCTTGGATGGGCATAGGCCCATGGTATGATGATGTAGATCAGTTATTTTTTGCTCGACAGGATAGGTGGATGTAGGGTCAAGAGCATACCATGATAGAGTGGTATCTCCCAGATAGGGTGACCCATTAGATTGGATAGATGCCGGATAGGATCAATGATCAGTACGTGGTGATCATTTCCTGTACTACGAGAGAGATGAAATGGGGCCAACCCATCTTGCCAGCTGAGGCAGTGTCCTCCTTTAGATAGTTAGTAGCTTGATCATGGCCATATGATCAGGTGCCAGCAGATGCAGGGGTGACTATGGCATACAAAGCCTAGTTTGACCTCCTTTGAGATTCACAGTTCTTGGTATAGTACTCCCACAACGGAGACCCAGAGATAGGATGACTGGTAAGGGGAGAAGAACAAAGGACAAAGGTGGCAGAGATGTAGGCAGGGATAGAGGAGGAGGTGGACCACCTCCTCATTAGACACCTCCCAAAGATCCAGCATAATAGTCACCTCCATGGGTAGAGGCATAGGTTGATCAACCAAGAGATAGGGATAGAGCAGTCCCATAGCAGTAGCCAATAGTGCAACCAAACCACAAAGATGTGTTGATCTAGTAGTTGCAGGGTCGGATTTAGGTATTGACTATAGAGAGGGATGAGGCTAGGAAATAGGTTGTGATAGTTACTACTGAGAAGGACCAAGCTCGATCTGAGAGGGATCAGGAGATCGGTCAGTGGAGGTAGCTGGAGAGTACAACTTCATCATCTCAAGGTCGATCAGTTTATTTACAGGCGTATAGAGAGGTAGTCAGGAAGGCCGAGTATTAGTGGTAACACTATAGACAGGTAGTGTCAGTAGTAGGCCGAGTGCTAGACTTCTCTCCGCAGACAAGGATGAGGCCCCCAGAGGATCATGGTGAGAGGCAGGTGGGAGAGGGCAGCAGCCAGCAGGTCTAGCCCTTCACTAATACAAAAACAATAATATATGACTAAATAAACTACTAAAACTTGCATATAAATGACTAATTTTAGTCACATGACCATTAGTAGTTTATTGCTGGTCATTTATAACACGACCAAATTTATGACTAAACTATTTTAATCATTTATCTAGTCATTGATTTAGTCATTGATTTGGTCATTTATTTGGTCATTAATTATCATTGATTTAGTCATTAATTTAGTCATTGATTGTTCTTAACTGGTCATTTATTTGGTCATGGTAGTGATTTATTTAATCATATATTTAGTCATTAATTTAGTCATATATTTAGTCATTAATCTAGTCATTGATTGTTGTTAACTGGTGATTTATTTAGTCATGGTAGTCATTTATTTAGTCATTACTTTAGTCATATATTTATTCATTGATTTAGTAGTATATTTAGTGCATTTTTAATTACCATCATTTGGTAGTTTAATATTTAGTTTATTAATAAAAAATATTAATTATTAACTATCTAAAATATTTGTATAATAAAACAACAATGAGAAGGTATAAATAGCTTACTTTATTAATGAAAAAGATGTTACATACAGTTGTGTAAGCTTGAAAATGGAGTTACAATTTGTTGTCCCAACATGAAAGAACTTGAAAAGATTACAATACATTGCTGAAAGAGAAAAAAAACTAGCTGAAATTTGCTCCAAAACCTTACCTTTATGTTGTTCAACAGCTTACAAAAGAATAGAAACATGATTATTCTTTTATATCATAACCTATAGTCCCTTACCCTTGTAATGCTTGTTGATCCTCTAACTATCATTTGTGCATGATTGTTCTTTTATATTATAACCTACAGTCCCTTACCCTTGTAATGCATAAGTACATGATACATCTTTGCAAAGGAACTTTCATTCTATGATTGTGATAAAGCTCTAGTCATCTATAGGTTGCCCTCATTCTGATTACTATCATCTTATGACCATGTTAATCGTTAATTCATTTTTTCTCTTACCATTGAACTATCCCTTAAAAAATTTGATCATTTACCTCTTCATCTTCATTTCTTGTTGGTTTCTTTATCACCAATCATGAATCTTACCAACTAAAGTAAATTTGAGTCATTGTCCACAACTTTCTTATCTGTTAGCAACTCCAGAAAGAACAATACCATAGCTATAAACATCATATTTCTCATTAAGCCTTGAGGTTCTTACATATTCAGGGTCAATATAACCAGTAGTACCCATAACATAGGTGGAGGTGTGAGTTTTGGCTGAGGAAATGCACTTGGCAATGCCAAATTCTGACAAATATGCTTCAAAGTTGCCATCTAAAAGAATGTTAGATATCTTTACATCCCTATGAACAATGCATGGGTTATAGTTATGATGAAGATATGCTAATCCTTTTGTAGCACCATAGGCTATCTTTAGATGAGTATCCTAGTCTAATTTAATCTTCTTTGATGTTCCTACACAAAAATTTAAAATGTTTGTTAGGTTCTTCTCAATCTATTTTGATCAGATGGTAGAAATATTGATTGGAATCATATTTTATAAATCTATCATGTTTCTACATAACATAATTTTATCACCATGTAGGATGTCCCAGAGACTTCCATTTACCATGTAGTCATAAAATATAAACAAAAAAATATAGAACTGCATAGTATTGAAAAAAAAACTAAAAACGAACGTGAAAGAAAGGATGCTAAAGACATTCAACTACAATTGGCACCTACATTTTTTGTACAACCTCGGCTCTATCCACTTGGTCCCAAAAAAAAAGCATGTGAACCAAGTTAGAATTCCCACATAATCATAAAGGACAAAAAAATTCATATGTTGACAACAACAAAAGTAAATACTAAACAAGAACACTTCCCGAACTGCATTCACAAGCATAAATTTAGAAATATACTATTACTAGATTAGAAATAGAGTACTTTGATAGAAAGAAAATAAGAGACAAAAAGTGAAGAATAGTTAGTTTAAAAAACAGATGGGATCTCTAACATTAGATATTATATTTAAAAATTGGATTGTGAGGTTTATAATCCAAAGATCCCATGATAGTAACGGTCATTGTGACATATTTTGTACCCATCTAGATACATGTCCTCACATAATAAGGTGCAATGCATTTCATTCACAAAAACCTATTTACATTAAGGAAGAAAACATCAGGAAAATCTATTCATTATGGCTTAGGACAAGAAACACATAATTTTTGGAATCCCATATGTTTGTTAATTTCAGCAAGCTACTCATTTATATCACTAAAATATATTCTTTTAATAATAGAATCTAGATAAAATATTGTTATATAGAGTACACAAACAACTCATGTTTATATTCATGTTCCTAAACCATCAAATCAGCTTACAAAAAGACTATGTGCTGCTCAAATTCAGATTATTGCAAATGTGGCTGCTGAAAATGCAAATTGCAAGAGGCATATTCAATAACTAAGTTAATGAATATATTCGTGATTTGATCATTACCTATTTATTCACATTCTACTAGATGCTTACCATTCAAAAAGAAAAATGAAGGATTAAGAATATGTATAGGAAATTAAAAAGTTGAGAATGACAGAATAAAAACTAAGTATTAATTAGAGAACTTGTGTTGTCAAATTAAAAACATGCACATAAGATCATTTAGAGCCTTCTATATATTGAGGTAATCATAGTTCTTGTGTCATTTTTTTATAGGTTGGTGAGTTGTTTTGTGCTTAACTAAAGATCATTAAAATCCCCCTCGATAAAACAAAAATACCGCTTCCCTCAAGGTAACTTTTTCCCTATAAAATTTGGATAGGAAATAGTTTTTAGGGCATCTAAAAGCTAATAACTAAAAGAGATGACTTGGATTGTGAATCATACATGCCATTATGCACACAAGTGGATCAAACTTGTTCTTTTTAGAATTCTCTGGTTTTAGATATTCTGTAAGAAACTAAGTTTGAAAGCCTCATATAGAGCCCTCTAAGTGAATGGAAAAAGAAATAATACACTTCACATACACATATTCCTATCATACAAAAGTTCCATGGATCGAGCTTGTAAAATAATCTTAAACCCACAGATATACTTTATTTCTCATTCCAAAGGTAACTTGATACAGAAGAAAATCTACCCATACGATAACCTAGAAAATAATAGCCAATAATCTGTGATGCATGAACTTATGTTTAACCAAAATACTCAAAGTTAGTATTTTCAATTATAAAAACTCAATTATTTTTCTCACGTAACAATTTTTTTCTTTGCAAACAGAAAAGGACAAGAAACTAACCATGTACAAAGATATTCAAACTCTCTTACCTACTATAGCTCTTTATGGAAACTCTACCACCACCTCCACCAACCCATCCCTTACCTCTAGAAGCACTTATCATACCCATTCACTTCCTACACAAGGAAAAAAAGAGTCCCTCAATGTTACAATCAATAAAACCAATCTAAATGTAAGCAAAGAAAGTGCATCCATGGTTAGTACAAACGATAATCTTAAATTTGAAATAATCCCATGGGTCTATACTAAAGTACCAAATCATTAAGGAGATTTTAAATTTTCTACCATTTTCATATCCTAGAAAGATTAATGACTTACGTCAAGATAATGACTTCCATGGGTCATTATCAGTTAAAATTGATTGCATTTGTTAAATATCTATCATGAACATAACATCTTACAAGCATATTTCCTTGCTACTAAAACAAAAGTGATCAAGGTATCAACTCTAATAAAGAAACTACCATCAATCTAAGCCAACATAAATATAAGAAGAAGTGGTGTTTAAAACCAAACAATAACATTAGTTGTTGTTATGTAAGAAAAATATAAAAAAACAATGCCAAGAGATTGTAGACCAATATTAATGATTATTTTATTCATTCGGAGTAGTGCTTGTACACAAAATATAGACCAAGAAACATCTATCAAGATTGGACTACTTTCCCAAACTAGGAAAAACATGTATAACATTTCTAATAGTTGCCAAATATAACACAATCATCAACAATTACCAAAAGCCAAATAATAGCAACTACCCACAAGTCAACATGGAATTAGAATAAACTTAGTTTACAAACAAAATACAAAATCTTAACAAGTTAATTTATACGAACTAAAAGAAATGACACATTGATCTCATTGTAATGCCTACCTACTTATCACTCCACAATTGTCACTTTATACTAATGATTTTGTCATGCCTAAGCTTTCATTCTTATGCTATTGGACCTTATGATCTTTTAACATGTTTAATCATATATGTCATTATGCACACAAGTGGATCAAACTTGTTCTTTTTAAAATTCTCTGGTTTTAGATGTTTTGCAAGAAACTAAGTTTGAAAGTCTCAGATCAAACCCTTTGAGTGAATGGAAAAAGATAGACTACACTTCACGTACAAAGATGCCTATCATATAAAAGTTCCATGTATCTAGCTTGTAAAAGATTCTTAAACCCACAGATATACTTTATTTCTCATTCCAAAAGTAACTTGGTACAAAAGAAAATATACCCATACGATAACCTAGAAAATAATAACCATTATCCACTTTATTTCTCATTCCATAAAAATTGAAATATAGGAAAATTTTGAAATCTCAAACCTCTGGGGAAAATTGAACTTTCAAACTGTTGTAAAACCTAGGCAAAAACCCTAAATCAAAAAAGTGCAAGCATAAATAGAAGACTTGGGATTTGAAACTTTAAAGTTCTCACAAACGGATATTGTATATATTTTCTTCTATAAAACTGTTTAAAAAAGGAATACCAAAACTGCAATATGATTCAAATATGAATTCTAGGAAGTATACAGAATACAAGAACTTTTTATTATTTATGGATGCCAACTCAGGCCAAAAAGTCTCCAAGCACGGAATGGTTGATTCCCTTGGTAAAAAAAACTATTTTGTTAGACCTACACACATTAACCACTCTCCAAATCATAAAACACTCCTAATGTCTAAGGGTCCATTCATCATTGCTTTCCCTTATGGAATTACATAAAACTTAGTTTACAAAGTACAATTTATTGACATGAAGCACTATTAACTAAGAGAAAAGAATAACTTTTTGACATGATACAATTGACGAATAGAAAAATACAACTAATATTAATCTACATTAATTAATAGAAAGGTACAACTAATTTATGTAAATCTCAAAAAATACATTTGACCTCATGAAAATATTTAACTATATATATATATATATATATTTCTAAATAAACTACTATGACCCTCACAAATACCCATTAAACTATAGGGTGTTATATTTGATAATGTAATTGTTCCCTATCACAAAACTTCTTTCACCCAAAAATAGGGTAGTACTGGATGCTGCAGTATTTTGGGGCAAGTTCTTACTCAACATCTTCGAAGAGGAAATATTTCTATTAGATATGTGAAATTTACCAGATTGAAATAGAATTTCTATCTGAGAAATTGTTAGATAAGATTTGATACCATTAGAATGAAACAAATCAAAATCTAAATTGTTTGAAAAATCTGAAGTGCAAATTCCTAGAAATAACAAACCTGTTTGATTTATAAACTATCAGCCATAAAAACAATAAAAATTTGCTCTAATATGACTAAAACTTAGAACAACCAAAGCAATGAGGTGATCTTCTCCCAATTGTGAAGAAAAACCAATTTTCAATTTTTTTAGTGCTGGACAAGCTAGATTACACAAATTTACATAAAGAAAATCATCTTATTGTGAGTATATTTACATAAAGAAAATACAATATACTTTATTTCTCATTCCATGGAAATTGCAAATGAAGGAAACAAGGTATTTCCAAATTCAATACTTTTACTTAATAGTGTGGTTAGAAGAAAAAATAATCATTTATCTACCACCATAGTGAAAATTTAGCAATTGCATTTGGTTTGTTAAACATGGCCCTTGGTACAACTATTAGAGTTGTTAAGAACCTTTAAGAACCTTCGAGTATGTTCTGATTTTCACACTACATCTAAATTCATCTCCAAGATTGTTGCAAGAGAGCATTTCAAGTTTCTATTTTTGAGCAATCTCCAAGTACACTGCTAGTGAAAGGATGAGTTTCTATTTTTGAGCAATCTCCAAGTACATTGCTAGTGAAAGGATCATTAATGAAAAAAGAGATTTCATCTTCAGGTAAGCCTCTTTGGTTGTTCATTTTGAATATATTTTTCCATTTCGGTAAGTATTGTGTTCTTGTAGTAGTCTTTACTATTAATTTATTAACATTTGGAAAAAATAATTACCCTCTTATACTTCATTCCTGCTCTAAAATTCTATCCCATGTTTTGTATATGCATTGACTATAATATCATTGTTTAGTTTAGTAGGAGAAAGATATGTAAATTTAATTCCTTTTACTCTATGTATAGGGCTTTTTTTTTGTCAAATTCTGAATTTGACTGAGAATCAAAATGTAGTAAAGAAATGACTACATATCTTGCTTTAAATATTTGATCTAACGATCCCATATGATATTCATGATTTAAAAAAGAAAATGGAATGTATTTCTTTAATAGGCACCTTTCCTCTTGATAATGAATTTTATGTGTACAACACTATAGTGAACTTGCAAACAACTACAATTCTAGTGGGAGGAAGCAATAGAATATGGAAATTTAGAGGCAAGAATGAAATGCAAGGAGGACACATAGATGATGTAATATTTTCTTAACTTAAGAAACAAATTAGAACGCACTTTAAGGCAATCAAACCTACAGGAAATGCACAAAAAAAATTTTAAGCTGCAAAAATGTTAAATTTATAGAGGTCAAACAGTGAAAATGAAATGCACTAGTTTTTTCTTTTAATTTCTTAGGCACTATCAAGAGCATGCTTTTTTTCCAATGCACAATGCAACCAGTGCTATAGAAAAGACATTTTAATAAATTTATTGAATTCCAAGAGGCACAATGGTATGTTGAGGTAGAGACTGGACAATTAATATTAACATTGTGTTCCCCAACTTTTGTCATAGTGAGATAATGACTGGCTAAAGATTTTGTTTTAAGAAAAAGATGTTGAGAGGTCCTCCTTCTCAACAAGTAATCAAAAATCTCTAGGAATTTTTTGGTTGCCATGTACATTTAAGAAAGTATGAACTACATTTAAATATGATCTTTACAAGGTTTATTTTGAAACTGAAATTCAATTTCCTTGGGTGAAATTATTGATGAGGAATTAAATAAATTTTGAGTGTAAGGAAGATAATACTGTTACTTGAATGTATCCCTATGTAATCATTGGAAAGGCCATTCTAGTTGGCTTTAAGTGTGAAAGAGGACAGAAAGAAACAAAATAGTTGATAGGAATTTTGAAGAGAAAATGATAAATATATATTGAACCATTATATCCTGGGCATACAAGTGTGCCTGCTCCTAGTTTCCTATCATTATTTGTAAGGAAAAATTATATGATACATGCACTACAAATTGAAATGTTAATCACCTCTTACAAGTTTACCTACTACAGATTACAAATTTTCAAGTAAACAACACATATTAGCACACTTGATGACTAGGGTAAAATGAAAAACATAATGTGTCTTTAGATGGATATTTGGTAGCTATGAGATTAAGAGTTTCTAGACATTGGATTTTAGGACCAACTATGTTATATTTAGTACTTTTATTTTGACTGAAGATAACTAGGGTTAAGGGATTCTAGATCTGGAAAAATATTGGCAAGAGGCCAAAACTCATGCAATATTGCACTTACTAGACTAAGTCCAGTCCAAATTTGACCCAAAAGATTATAGTCACATCATTCAAAGCTATGAGAGCATGTCTCCAACTTATATACAGCCATTTCCATCTATAATTAAGAACCAAACTAACCAATCCAAGGGCAGGAGACCATGATATTCCAAAGGATCTTCGTATCACAAAATAGTTAAACTGGGCTTTGCATCGAGTCAAGAGGCAGATTAAGGTTTCTAGAGAGAAGTATCACATTTATCAAAGTACAAACCATCTTTCTTATATCCTCCAAAGTAAGAGAAAATTATTTTCATCCAATCAGTCCATGCTCACAAGAAGCATATAAGAAAAATTCATATCATATTACATAATATGGTCAAATACTAAAGAGCTATATCTGTCATAAACCAACAAAGATCAGTATAAGAAGGCATCAACTAAGGAGTTTGTCCTTCTTTTTTACAGCTTCACATTCTTCAGATGTTGATGATGTTTTGAATACAGCCTCTTTTACATAAATCTATTATAATTAAGTAAATTCAAAAAATTGCAAGAGAAATTGTTCTAAGAGATGTGAATCATTTCCATCATTTTAATTAAACAAGGTCAATGTTCTTGTGGAGAATATTGGTGGTGCTAAAGACAATTTTGAACCAGACCTCTTCTCTAGAACCCAAATACATTTTTGAATACCCTTTTGGAATTTATTAAACATATGTCAAAATTAGCATAGGTTGTTTTGAAACATAAGCCCTTAAAATTGACTGTCCCATTTTCAAGGTGGCTAAATTAAGCTATTTTCACTAGGTCAATATTGGATTTGTGAACTCCAAGCCTTAAATCACCTAACCAAAAACTCAAACACATCAAGTAAGGTCTTCACAATCTTTCTAAATTGTTTTCCACTCTTCACCATTGACATTTCTTCAAACCCTAACCTGAAGGCATCATTTCAAGCATGAAAACCATGAAAAATTACCTAAGGCAGCAACAAAACTTATGTGATTTGCCTTCCCCTATATCTACAAACATAGACAAATTAAAAAAATCTCTAAACTAACCCATTTCACCGTTCTAAAAATGCTTCCATTGATGGAATGGTTGTTTATGCTATTATTTGATTCTCAAACCTTTAAAATGAGGGTTCCCAAGTAGTTTTAGAAAAAAGATCCTCAAATGCATCAAAATGTGACTTCAAGGTATCAAAATTTCAATGAGGCTATAATACACTTTAGAAATCATAATATTGACTAAATTAAACAAACCAAACTCCCCAAGAACACAAGTTCCTTCATTATTCCATCATTCATACTCAAGAGGCCAAATTGCTTGTAGGAATCCAAATGGAAAAAATGGGTGTAATACTTCAACCAGTTTGAATCTCCCAAACCCAAATCCAGTTTCAAATACCCTTTATTGATTAATACAACATATCAAAAAATAATATAGGTTTGTTTTGAAAATTAACCTCATAAAAATGACTGTTTTGTTGTCCCGGAGGCCTAATTTAGCATAAATTCACCATAATTTGTTCATAACTTTCAGAAAACAGATCTAACCCATGATATAAAACTAGTTTGGGATACAAATTATGGATTTAAATAACATATCTTAAAATTATTGGTGGTTGTTTTGCAAAAATTCCTTCAAAAGACTGCTGCTACGCTTGCATAAAGGCCTAATTAGGCTTGCACACATAGGTGTTTATTGGATCGTTGAAGCCCAGAACTTAAATCACTTAACCAATGCTTCAAAAAATTGAAAACTTACCTTCAAATACTATATCAACCTTCACATGACCAATTTCAAGAGCCTTTGTGCAAATCATACATTCAAAGCACCACTTTTCACCCAAAATCATGAAGAATTTAACTAGGGCAACAACAAAACTTATGAAACTTGCTTCCCCTGCATCTACAAACACATACAAATTGAAAAAAACTTAAATTAACCCATTCCACTGATTTACTAGGGTTTCCATCGGTGGAATGGCTTTTTATGCCACTTTTAGACTCTCAAACCCTTAAAATGAGTGTTTCAAGGCAACTTATAGAAAAATGACTCAAACAAACTCTATTCTCAATGAAATTTCCTCAAATCAAGTTTTTTTGGAATCTAAAAAACTAATATAACAAAAAAAATTAAATTTTATGATCTGGTGATGCTGTACAAGTTGTACAAAGCTTGCAAATGACAAGAAAAATGTTGATTTTGCAAAAACATGGTACTTTTATTTAAAATCTCTTCAAGATACAATCTTCTACATTTTTTCTCACCTTAAAAAGGCTTTTAAAACATGTTACATTAGTTATCATAACTTCCCTTGAGTTTCAAATGACCAGAAACCTTCCCTTACAAAAGTGACTCTTCAACTTCTTGCATTTTGTGTATTTTTAACAACAATTGCAAGATTTTGTATTTTTTGACAACTTGAGGACATAATCCCCTAAAATGCTAATTAAATGACTTAAGTACATTAGATATGGTCCAAATATTACCTCATTACAATCATAACCTAATTAAGATTCAAACATTACAAGTTTTCCTCATGGAGGCATGAAATTTACATGGTGCCCTGCACTGGGATCAATGGTTGCACAAAAAATAGATATAATTAACAGTTTTAATATTTTACGATATAATGGACATGATGTATCTCCAAGTATTTTGAACAAACCAAAGAATATTTTAAGTTAAATTTTCTATTGAATATCTCTCATACTTTTCTCTCTTACAAATGTGTACCATTTCTGATGGATATGTAATTTTGGGCATGGTAGTTTATAGATCAAACATTCATCATGTACTAGAGTCTAGATATGTATAGACATCAAGGAATTTTCATGTGATGCATATCTTTGATTATATTTTAATTTCCTACTAATGAAACCAATAATCATGTAGATATCTTTCAAAGATATCTAAAAGTTGGCTACTTCCTACTATCTCTTGAAAGGAATGGAAAAAGTGTGACAACAATGTTGAATTTGTACAAAGCATCTTAGTTAATGTTCCCGGCTGAAAGAATTTTGCAAGAAGTAATTTTTTTCTCACCAAACTATCTTGTGAAAATGAAAGAAAACATTACAATGGGTGTCAAAAATATAATAGACAAGGAGCTTGAAAAAGAGGTAATTAAATTATTATTTTTAGTTACAAATGAATAAATTCTAAAATATTCTTGTCATTGAGCTTTAGAGTTTGGATCCATTCTTTTTTAGGTTGACTATGCATTGGATGTCCCTTGGGTGGCTAGTATGGAGAGAATATAACATCAAAGATACATTGAAAAATATGGTTTTGATGATATTCGAATTGAAAAGACCTCTTACAAGTAACTCTTGGTGCAACTCTTTGTTGTTAATTTCCATATATGTATAACTCTTCAAATTACTCCAATTTTATAATTATATGCTTCTAGATTGCCTACTTCAATAGCCTTGAATATTAGACCCTTGAATTGGATTATAGGATCCCCTTTATAGGGGATGATTGTATTTTAACTTTAGCTAAAATGGACTACAATATCTGTGAAATAATATTTCAAGAAGACTTGAAAGAGTTAGAAAAGTAAGTATGCACGCGATTACCAAGTACTTTGAAATTACATTAGGATTAGCATCATTGATATGAAAACCTCATGCTTACACTGAAGGCCTGATAAGCATTTATGTTATCTACAATTACAAATGGTATGTAGATTGTAAACTTGGTGACCTACACTTTGCTCAACAAAAGCTTGTTTTTCCCTATTTCACTGCTGCCTCAACACTTTTTATCCCTGAAATACCTACTGTATGTATTGTTTGGACAAAGAATCTACTTCTCACCCTAGTAATAGATGACTTTTATGATGTAGGGGGATCCATTGAAGAGCATCAATTGTTTCTTGAAGCTCTTATGAGGTAATTCAACCTACCATTGACAAAAAACATGTGATAATACCACATAACCTGCAACATCTAGTGCATCAATCGATGAAGAAAACAACTTGCAAAACTCCCTACATAGAAAAATTCAACTTCTTACTACAATGTAAAAAGTATTTAGTGCAACTCTCTTGTTAGGTACATGCCCTATCTCCTCCATCTGCACAGGTAAATAGTCCAACTTTGCATAGATAATTATTAGTTCATGTGATTTGTCATCACTAAAAAAAATTGTGCACATTCATATTCACCTCAATCCACAATCCAACTACATCATGACTCTTTTTTAGCTCCATCATTCATTGTTTTTCTTATCCTTGCTGCATCATTCTAATTCCCTTTGGCAGCAAAAATATTTGATAGCAATATATAATTTGAAAATTCTTGTGTATCTAATTGAAGGAGACAATCTGCTGCACATTTCCCTACTACTATATTCCCATAAATTAAGCATGCACTGAGAACTATTTTCCACACTAAAATACTCGATTGCAATGGAATTACATGAATGAATGCTTTTGTTCGATCAAGTCGTCCACCCCAGAAAATAAGATATGCAAGAATAGTGCTCCATTCAGTGCCATATTATCTATTCATTAAATCAAAGTACTTTCATCCTTCATCCAAAAATCCAAGGTGGTTGCATGCAGAGAGAAGTCCAAAAAATGTTATGTGGTCTGGATGCACACTTGCCTCTCACATTTTTTCAAAGAGTAGGAGGGCCTCCCTGTCACATCCATGTTGAGCACTTGGTGCAAGAATTGTATTCCATAAGACAATATTGCATTTGAGTATTTCAAAAAACCATATTCACCAATGTCCTTGCTGCAAATTCAAGTGCCTTTCAGAAAATCTACAATCTCAAAAAGTTAGAAATGGAAACGAACAAACATAGTCACAACCAAATAAAATAAACCATTCCCCCAAAAATTTTCCATATACTGAGCTACCAGCCAAAAAATCTAGCATATAAATGGCTTACAGTTTTACTATACAAGAAAATTCAAATGTACAAGCACAAGTAAAACTGCAGACTTTTCATCACCAAAATTCCAAAATAAAAATGTTGAAACAAACAAATATATGGATTTGGAACCCTAAGAAATTTGAAAAGGAACAAAACTATCTAGCATAAAAACTGGTTAAAAACAAATTTGTGAATCCATGATGGCAATAAGGCTACCTTGAAGTAAGTAGTTGGTGCTTGGCAGATGGAAGTTGTGATACCAAGGCTAGTATTAAGAAGATGAAGAGAGAGGTTTCAACTCCATTGAAGAGAAACACTGGCCTGGCTAGCACACAATCCATTTACCAACCACATTCTCCTCTTATATCTTCTAAAAGGAGGGCCTGGAATCTTCTAAAGTAGAGAACAGAGCTGAGAGTGGGGGCTAACCAGAAAAAAAAAAATTCTCCCTTGGGCTGAGATCAAAATAAAATTTGTTTTAAAAATCAAGAAATATGTCGAATAGAAGATAAAAATAAAACTAGACTATCTTTAAATTAATGAATTTAAAGCCCCATCCACTTGTGGCATCATTTTCAAATAACTTTTTTATCTCAAGTAGTAAGGCTACATTAATTGGAGGGGTATTTCTTCTCATAGATTCCACATAGCTCGATATGATCTATTATTTAAAATAGATGGCACGTTAAAAGTTAAACCATTGATGATCATTAAATTCTTGACAAGATGAATTTGGTATATGGATAAAATAAGAAACTATGAGATTTTAGACACTTTGAATTTGTTACCATGTATTTTGTTATCTGTAATTGGTCTCTACATATGAAAATATAAAATTAAAAAAAATTGAATCTTGAACTAAGATTTTAACATTGTCACATAGATTTTTAAAGGTTCTATCTATTGAAGACACAACTGTGTTATGCAACCTAGTCTGAGACTATCCTATGCCAAACAATCTAGTCCTAGACTAGGCTACACCATATAGCCTAGTTTGAATGGTGTGGTTTCGTCTATGATTAAAGTGACCTACACTGGTTTTTACCTCATATTAAGAAGTGGTTGTGTTGAAAAATTCAATGGTGATTGTTGTAAGATAATGAGAAAGGCCTTCTTCACATTGTTGAATTATAATTATAGTCTATGATTTTAACTTCTTGTTGAAGTTTTGGGTCTACTGACAATTATGGTTTAAGAAGAATTTCTTAACAAATTTCTCTTCTTGAAGAACCCAAGGAACATAGGATAGTGAGCCATGTTTATTTCTTCCTTATACAGACCTTATATATGTTTGGAAAGCTGTTTGTTTCACATTTTTTTATTTTTATCTAGCAAGTATGCAGTTTTGTTTGTGAGTTTGTTGACTAGTTTCTTGAGTCATCAGTCATATGTACTGACATCTGTGATCATTCTTTACAGAAGAATTAGGTAATGCTTACTTGTTTGTTACATTTTGTTCTTGTCTAAATTTTTTTATGTTTAATCAACTGTTTGAAGTTTTTCATGTATAATTGTCTAGTCAGCTACCTGATTTAAATTTTAGACTGTTGTCAATGAATACCATATGAGTAACCGGCTCTTTACTTGGACTTGTATGACTCTTTCTTGGAACTAAGTTATTTTACTTTTGATTTGATTCTTGTTGTAGACCTTGTCGAGTGCTTAATTGATTTATATTGAAATGTTTTTGGTATTTTTCTTCTGCTACAAAAAATGTATTTCCATATTTTTTGCAGTTGATTTAAAGCTATTGGTTTTGTGCTTTTTCTGCAGACAGTAAAAGATACATGGAATAGTGGTTTTCATCTCTACATGAACATTGAACATGAGTTAAATATTAAGAAATCAGCACACCCTCAAATTTGGTAGCAAATGTATATTTTGGGATGCATGTATTGTTGTATGCCTTTTCTTGATTTATTGAATATGAATGGCTTGGTTGCATCCCTACATTTCCTATATGTATAGAGAAAATGTAGATGTGACAATGGAATTTGCAACATAAGGTACAAAAGTAGTAATACAGAAATGGGTTAAGCAGATCGGGAATAATAGAAGCTACTTACTGCCACATGAATATATATGCAGGTTTGATGCCTACTTGATATTTTGATTAATTGTGTTCATACCCGTGGCAACTCAGTCAGTGGCTATGTTGTTACTGTAAATAATCTTCAAGGAAATTTTTGTGTTTAAGGTGGAGTTTTGATATATCTAGTTCTCGAAGGTAGGATTCAACAACATCTGAATAGAGTTGTGATTTTTTCACCGATTCTTGAAAGCAAGATTTTACTAGAATATGACAATTAATTCATAAAGAAACTATCTGGGGAGTACATATGAATGATCCCTCATTTTCAATTAAGATGAGCCAATGTTAAAAGTCAATTTTACCTTTCCTACCTTCTAGGAGAGCATATGGGTGAATCTATTTAGTAGCTATTCTTTTGTACATATGATGTATATTATCAATGTGCGCATCCTGGTGTGAGGGGGATGTGCACTAATTTTTAGCAATTAGCATTAATAAAGAAAATTGAAAGAAAAAGGAAAAAGAGGTAATACTTGATATTGCTTGTAGAACATATTTTGTATCCTAATCTAGTTGTATATAGATGTTGAATATGTACATACAAATTTGTAGATATTTTATCTTTTGAATTTTTTAATTCTTCAAGTAAAATCCATTAGTGGTGAACTAAAAGTTGTTGTGGTTGAGGCAACCAGAATCACAATTTTTTTAGCTTATACATTATCATATGATTGTTAACACAAACCTACAATTTGCATAAAGGTCAAGCTGATTTATTTAGAAATCACAACATTTTAAACTATTATGCAAGCTAATCTATTTAGAAATCACAACACATTCACTTCCTATGTTTTCCTAGATAAAATTTGCAAGATTTTTTTGGCATGCCGAAAACATTGAACAACTATACCTTGGATGGCTTGAGAATTCTACACTATTTTTAATTTTATTGAAGAAACTAAGAAAGTTCAACTAACAGTTTACAACTACTAAGAGTGAGATCACAAACAAGTCTAAAAGCCAAATAGAAACAACCATAAAAAACACAGTCAACAACAATAAAATACTAAAAGAAAACATAACCATTCCTCCACCAAGGGGAATGACTTGTATTTTTGTGCTTATATCAACAATGATGCTTTAATTTATCACATAACTTACCTCAATATTGTGCCCAAATTGTGTTGTGTTGTCAATTTTGTTTTCCTGTTTTCCCCCGCTATTGGTTTCCACTCCTCCAAACTCTTCCTCGATGGTATTGACCTTTCACTTCTCCAATTTTGTGAGTTGCAGCCTAAAAATAAGATATCGACAAGGTATTAGAGTATTCTTATTAAAACTCATTTAACAAATCCCCAATTGAAACTCCTTCAACTGCAAAACTCTAGATTAAATTTAAAACATTAAAAAGAGAGAATAAGATCTCAAACCTCTAATATTGATTGCAAACAATTTGATACAAACCCAATTTGACACCGTCTACTATAAAACCTTAATAAAACCCTAATTAAATGATAAACACTGAAAAGAGGGGAAAATAAAATCCCTTATACCTTAATACCCAAATGGAACTTGTCCTGTCTATGAAGCTCCTAGTAGAGCTAGCAAATCTGACTTCAGTAGATAGTAAGCCCTTGTTTGGAAAACCTTTCAATCTTATCAAAATTCATACCTCAACTGTAAAATAGAGATTCAATGTTATCAATTAACCTTATTCTCATTAAATATCAATTGTTCAGTCTTTGAGAGTGCATATTCTCAAATATTCAGCTATGACCATTTATGTGAAGAGGAAGTCAATGCCCAAACAAAAGAGGGCAAGCGACTTACTAAGAAATACTACAATTGCAAAAGCCCTGATGAGGAGCTCTTGGGTTGCCATGCTAAAGCCCTAGGCTATTACCATTGAATAAAACCAAATAACAAACAATGAGCCAACTGTATATTTATGATAGCAATGAGACCCTCTACCATGAAAGGCGTTTCCAGTTTAGTAGTAGTAACCTAAACTTGGGAAGGGAGTCATATTCAGAAAGATCATAATCGACAACTAGAGGACAATCCATGCTTGGCATGACAACATTGCAAGACAACGTCTTTACACACAGTAATGCCCCTGAGTAGTTGTTCAAATCAGCAGAACTTCCATTTTGGCTTAAATATTGATGGAGTCTTTCTTAAGCTGATTTTCTACTATGCAAACCAAGGGAAAACCTTAAAACGTGGGAGTTGAAACATGAAATTGTTGATTAAACTTCGAAAATTCCCTCGAACGTGCAATACAATGTTTTACGCCAAAAATCAATTGGCTAAAATTCCCTCCAAATGCATACACAACCCGACCAAGGCACCAAAAATACCTATTGTTAAAATGCACCAAAACAAACTATTGCATGGAAGGCATGCAAAAATTAATCTTCATTTTAGTGGATAAAAAATCATCTATCTACATTGTCATTTTATATAGGTTATGAAAATTAAGATAAGCATGATGTGCTAGAAAATTACTAGAGTTAAAACTTGTATAAAAAACCATCTATAAAAATGATCAACACACAATTGATTTCATAGATTATAAAATAATTCTAGTTTTAAAAAATAATTAACAATATAAAGCTTGGAAAAGAAAATTTCCGCATACCAAAAGCGATCATTGTTATTTCTATTTCGCATTATTAAGATGGTCGAGTATATCAACAAGCGAAGATAGAAGTGAATCAATTTTTAATTTTAGGGCAAAATGTTCTTTTTTTAAGGGAAAAATCTTCATTCTCAGTAGACTCAACCATTGTGTTTCTACAATCCATGTAAATTGAATCTAATTGCTTCTAGAAATAACTACTTGACCTTATGTTTTTAACACACTGCTTCTAGAAATAATTACTTTTACAGACATTACGTTTCTACAATCCATGTAAATTGAATCTAATTGCTTCTAGAAATTACTTGACCTTTTGAAATGAAAGTGTCTGCAAGATAGCCCTCAAAATGTAATTGGATAATTTAAATCATATTTTATTAGTGAAATTAGCCATAATTTCTCTTTGATACATTTGACATGCTAACACAATAAGAAAATCAAATTGGCTTCAAATCATTGTTAAAAACATTAGTGATTCATTAACATAATGAGTAATAAAAGTTAAAGAATGTAAATGTTTATTTTTTTTATAAAATATGTGAAGGCCTTAAGACTACACTGAGAGGCAATGCTTTCCACACAATAGGTATTTTTTGTGCACCAAGCAACCTAGGCGGCCAAATGGCCCACTTAGGTAGGGGTCCCATGAGGGGGGCTTAAGCTCTATGGATTATGATCAAATTCGAAAGAAAAAGAGTAGAGGAGTAATAGTCATTTATTTAGTCATTTTTATTTGTCTGACCAATTATTTAGTTGTGATTTTGTCCAATGACCAAATTAGTCATTTATACTTGTGAATTGCAAAAAAAGAGTAGAATTTAGTCAATTTTAGTCATGTAGTCATTTATTTGCCAAGTTCTACTAGTGCTTTGATCATAGAAAGATTCCATTTTTTATTTATGGGCCTCGATTGCTTGCTGCTTTTTGTACTATATATGTTGATCATACACTTTATCTGATTTTGTAGCATGACAGTATATTCCTTGATGATATATATGAGATGATTCGCCTTTATGAATGTTTTTGTAGTATATGATATGCGTTTCTTAATTTCCTATATGCTATGAGACGTTTCCTATTTCCTATGCTCATGCGATATGATGTATTTTTCTAATGGATGTACTTCTTTTTGTATCTTTTTCATGCATTTTTAATGATGATCCTATGAATGTAATGTATGCTAATGATGGCATATTGATGTGAAAATGGTAATGGATGCTAATGATTATGTATGATGCAATGTAATGATTTCTTAAGATACTTAGAATAATAAATTTATATTATTCCTCATAACTTAAGATAACGATATGATGTGATATGCATTTTATGCTAATAATCTGGTGGATGTAGAGTGTATGCATTGGTGATGTTCTAATTTACTATCATGATACCATGTTAGTATGGAAAAAAGATAGAAGAATATTAGAATCAATGTGCTAGTTAGGATGATGGTGATTTGCTTTACCAGGAGTCGGGCTTTTTAAAGGGTCAATTACGTTATGTTTGATAACACACCTAGGTACGATGGATCAAGGTATAAAGAACCAGGATGGTGTTGTACCCAATGTGATGGACTTTGACTTGTCAATTAGATAGGAGTATTCTTGTTCACACTTAGCATGCATACTTCATTTAGGATGTAGTTCATACATTCTAAATATCTTAGGCCAAAACATAGGAAAGCAAGCTTTCCTATGTGGTCAAAAAGATATCTAAAACATCCTCTCCACAAACCAAATAAAGTACATATGACTAAGTTATTTTACAAGTGTATCCCACTAGCACAGTAAATAAAAGAGACCATGATCATTGCCCCATTCCTTTCTCTCTAAACCTATTTTGTTTAGGCATCATCGAGAGGTCCTTGGAATGAATGCAAAATAAGATAAGTGAAAAAGACCAGATAAAGTAAATAAACAAGCTAATGTTCTTAGTACCACTACCCAAGACTAAACTACTATGAGATACCTGATTCTTGTGTCCGTCGTGGGAAGGATTCATCCTAGGACATGTTGTGATTAGGGTTTTGGTGAGACTGAATGGATGATAAGCTATTGATACTCTAAGTTGACTAACTTGCTTGCTTAGTGGTTTAGACTTTAGGAATTTTGATGCTTGGGTGTTCACTTTTGAACCTGCTAGACTTGCTTCTAACTGACTCACCAAAGGATGATGGTGATGACTGATTTTATTATGCATTGGTGACAATTGCGAGTGAAAGTGAGATGAGGTGAAAGCACCATTTTGGGTTTTGAGGCTTTTTTTGGTATTTTCGAGATTTACGATGAAGGGACTAACTTAAAGACCTATCCTAGGGGTCTCAAGAGCTTATCCATAGATGGGTCTTGCCTACGTTATACACGTAGAGACCACGTAGTTCGACTGATGACAAAATTGACTCAATGATAAAATAGATGGGCAAAGAAATTTCCATTTTATTGCGACAGACGCCTAGAGGACTGACCTAAAATGTCTCAGGGGATGATCAAAGATCAACCTTGCCTATGTTCAAGCTCAAAGACAACATAGTTCAGAAAAGGTGGAAGACTGACAAGACTTAGTGATGAATGTTTTGAAGATTTGCTGAAATTATTGACATGTTTTTGGGTTTTCAAATGATTTGGATGAATTTTTTGAATGTTTTTTGAATTTTCCAATGTCTTGGGAAGAGCACACAAAAATAATACACAAATGTGATCTAGTGCCAGTTTCAAGAACATGCCCTTAGTGTTAAGCAATAGACTAATTCAATAAAGGAAGGAAAAAATGACCTTAGGAATATGCCAAGTAGTACTATGGTGGAATATGATATGAGCACAAGCTCAAGCTATGGTATGGATGCGAACGGATGGGTGGATGGAGGATTAATGAAATGTGATGGAATGGATGAGTGAGTCATGCAGATCCTGGTGGATGGGGAGTTCTTTATTTACGCTTGGCACCTATTTTCCAGGTTTTCACCAAGTTACTTGTCCAAAGCACCACCGAGGTGGTTTTCACTAGAGGATGTTTTTTTTCTTTTCTTATTTCAATCCTTCTATGATTTTTTTGGATTTTTGTATTTTTTTGTTGTTGCCAAGACGCCTGTTTGCCAAGTTTTTATCAAGGTAACCATTTTTTCAAGACATTTTCTATTTTTTTTTGTATTTTTTGGTTCTATACCTTGCAAGTTTTTAGGCATAAAACTTTTTGAGATGACAGTTGTTAATGGGCTCCTGTAGAGGCTCGCCTTCTGGTGTTGATAGTCGATATGCCCCTGACTTATAGCTTGCTATGATGAAAAAAGGTCCCAACTAGTTGGGCTCAAATTTTCCTTTGCTTTCTAGATTCGGCCCATTCTTTTGGTTCTCTTTCAGCACAAGTTCGTCGACATGGAAGGTGCGTTGCTTGATCTTCTTGTTGTAGTTGTGTTTCAGGTGATTTTGATAGACCTGTAGATGGTTGAGGGCATCCATGCACCATTCATATAATAACTCTAGCTCATTCAGTCGTGATACCCTATACTCTTCATATGTAATGAGGTTTTGCAATGATATTCTCAGTGATGGGAGCTCGATCTCAATTGGGAGGATGGCCTCTGATCCATAGACCAGGGAGAATGGGGTGGTGACTATTGGCATGCAGATGCTAGTGCGGTAGGCCCATAAGGTGGGATTTAACTGCAGATGCCAGTCACATTTAGAGTCATTGACTATTTTCTTAAGAATTTTCAGAATAGTTTTGTTGGTAGCTTTTTCTTGGTCATTGCCTTGTGGGTAGTATGGAGTAGAAAAGTGATGTTGGATTTTGAATTTGTTGCATAAGTCACAGACATCCTAATTTTTGAAAGGTGTCTTGTTATCAGAGATAATGGATTGGGGGAAATCATATCGGCAAATGAGATAGTTCATGATGAAATTGGAAATCTACTTCCCTATTATGTAGGTCATTGGAATTGCTTCGACCCATTTTGTGAAATACTATGTTGCGGTGATGATGAAATTGTGGCCGTTGGATGAGGTGGGTGTGATTTTACCTATGAGATCGAGCCCCCATTGTGAAAAGGGCCATGGTGTAACAATAGGATGGAGTTCTTGAGCAGGTGCATGGATAAGGTCTCCATGTTGCTGGCACTGTAAACACTTTCTAATAAAATCATGTGCCTCTCTTTCCATTGTTGGCTAGTAGTACCCAGTTCTTAGTAACTTCTTGGCCAAGGTCATATCGCTCGAGTGTGAACTACAAGTGCCATTATGTACCACAGTCAGAGTAGTCAGGGCTTCCTCAGGTTTTAAGCAACGTAATAGGTTTTTGTTAATGCTCCTACAAAAGAGGATTTCCCTTAGGATAACAAAACGTAAGGACCCTTTGACAAAGGTTCATTTGAGGTTTGGGGTAATGTTAGCTGGGAGGAATCCTATTATTAGGTAGGTGTCGATGTCGTGATACTAGAGATCATTGGGACCAATGAGTTCACACACATATTCAAACTTTGGTACCTCGAAAGTGGGTACGAGAAGCTGCTCTATCAAGAATTCATGTTTTGAAACATTGCGAGGGATATCCAATAAGGATCCAATTGTTGCCATGGCATCATCTGCTTTGTTGTTAGCCATCGGTATCTACTCAAAGGTGATATCAATAAATGATTCCTTGAGGCTTTGTACTAACTTCTTATATGGTGTCAACTTGTCATCCTTAGTTTGGTATTCGCCATTGACTTGGTTGATAATAAGTTGTGAATCTCCATAGATCTTTAATGCCATGATTCACCACTATGCTGCAATTTTGAGACCTATGGTTAAAGCCTCATACTTTGCAATGTTGTTGGTATAGGGGAATGCCAATTTGTAGGATCTAGGTATACAATCCCCTTGTGGGGTGATGAAGAAAACATCGGCTCCTGATCCATTTTGTGTGTGGGAATCGTCGAAGTAGAGTTTCCAATGATTGGCTATGTTGAGATTAAAGATGCACTCATTTGGAAATTCTAATATGAGTGAATTGTCTATATAGATGGGAGCTTTTGCCAGTTGTTCTGCAATGACTTGTCCTTTGATTGTTTTTCACTCTACATATTTAATGTCATATTTTGATAGTATCATGACCCACTTAGCCATCCTTCCTATGAGAATAGCTTTTGATAGCAGATACTTTAGGGGATCTATCTTGGCAATGAGTTTGATTTTGTGTGCCAGCATGTAATGTCAAAATTTTTGTGAAGGAAACACTACTACCAGATAGGATTTTTCAATGAATGAGTAGTTTAACTCATGGCCAACCATTGTTCTTCTGATATAATAGATGGCCCTCTATGTCTCATTTTCATCGTGTTGAGCTAAAAGAGAACCCAAGGCTATTTTTGTTGCTGAGATATATAAGATCAATGGTTTTCCTGCAATGGGTGGCATTGATATTGACGGCGTGAGTAGATATTATTTGATTTTACCAAATGCTTGATTGTACTTGTCATCGCACTTGTACGCCACTCCTTTGTGGAGTAGATGTGAATATGCAATCTGTTTGTTTTCCAGTTATGCTATGAATCTTCAGATGGATTGGAGTCTGCCTTGTAGGCCTCTGAGTTGTTTTAGTGTCCTTGGTGCCTCCATGTCAAGGATTGCTTTGAATTTTGCGGGATCTACCTCTATTCCCCTCATTGATACTATGTATCCTAAAATTTTA
Source organism: Sequoiadendron giganteum (assembly GCA_007115665.2). Taxonomy (NCBI): domain Eukaryota; kingdom Viridiplantae; phylum Streptophyta; class Pinopsida; order Cupressales; family Cupressaceae; genus Sequoiadendron; species Sequoiadendron giganteum. Next base: position 551,444,968 of record CM021105.1, read on the forward strand.
CTTGATTGTACCCCAAAGACACATTTCTTTGGGTTGAGCCTAACCTTGTACTTCTCCAATCTATCGAAAATGGCACTTAGGGTTGCTATGTGATTTTGTCTCTTCTTTGATTTAGCCAGTATATCATCCACATAATCTTCAACGGTTTTGTGTATCATGTCATGAAAGATTAGTGTCATGGCCCTCTGATATCTAGCCCCTGCATTTTTTAGCCCAAATGGCATCATATTCTAGCAGTAGGTGCCCCATGAACATGTAAATGTCATCTTATGTTGGTCTTCTTTTGTAATCATTATCTGGTTATACCCCGAGAAGCCATCCATCAGTGATAGCATCTCATGTCCGGTTTTCATGTCCACTATCATATCAATGTTAGGTAGTGGAAAATCATTCTTGGGACATGCTTTGTTGAGGTCTCTGAAGTCTATGCAAATACGGATGCCCTTGTTTGGCTTTGAAACTAGTACAAGATTGGATACCCATTTTGGATAGTTGATTGGGTATATGAAGCCAACATCCATGAGTTTCTACAATTCTATCTTGACTAGCAAGGCTATCTGGGGATGCATTTTTCTTAATTTTTGTCTTACTGGCTTTGCTCTAGGTTAAACAACCAAATGATGAACCACAACTTCTAGATCCAACCCTGGCATGTCAGTATAGGTCCATGCAAAATTTACCATCCTTTCCTTTAGAAATGCTGCTAGTAGTTCTTGTTCTTCTGTTAGAAGTGACTCAACATAGAAAGTGATTTGTGGTGTTGTCTCCATTCCAAAGTTGACAGGATTACACTATTCTACCAAAACTGCCAATTTCTCTTGATGTAGTGCCATAGGGGGGAGATTGAATCCCTCATCTTTCAATACCTTAGAAAGGTTTTCACCATTAGATGCATCCTTTTTTTTTACTATTCTTTGGTTAGAGAGCACCACAGTGTGGTTTTCACTCAATAACTTTGAGCTTATTCTCATTCTTTTTCTTATGCGGCTGAAGGACTCAATCGTCTCCCCGTAATATGCTTGAGTGTCTAATGTGATGTCGAAACTAGCCTTGTGATCCCCGCATATATTTGCATCCCTTAGTCCCATGAATTCCAAGAGTGCCTCATCATTTTTGAATGAGTCTAGAATTGGTGGTCCTCGTTGGTCATGGTCAATGAGTTGAGGGTATACTAAGCTGATTTTTTGGGTTTGTTGGTTTGACTCAGCAGGTGAGGCACTAATCATTAGTAAGGAGGAATCCTCAAACAACATGGGAAGGCAGGCTATGGTATCCTCATCATCACTACTGGCGTAGACATCAGTTGCGTCAAAAGTGAAATTATCTAAGGGGAGACCTGTGTATACGGGTGGTCGAAGGGTGGCTGCTGATACTTGAGGAGGGGGCATGACTGCCCTACTAGGAGTACCTCTGCCATGTATGGTTATACTCGGGGGGGCAAGGTTTCTCATTCTTCTTTCTACAATGATGGGCTCTAGCCGTCCATCACTATTTCTTCCCAATCTTTCATTCCTATTGTAGCCCATACCAAACATTATTTGGAATCCTCTACTAGCTTTGTCCATGGGTAGAGTGGGTGTGGGCCCTTCATCATGGTATATCATGCTAGAAATGTCTTCATCATCAACATTTTCTTGACCTAGGTCTCCCCAATGGCGGAATCCAGAAGGGCCTTCATTAAGGGTGTGGATAGGTGTTTTGGTTGATCAAGGTTGCCCATGCAACCTAGGAGATTGTGGTAACTCTCCTACAACAAACACACTCTTCTTCATTTTGTAGTCTCTGAACCCATTGTGCTGGATCATGAGCTTGATTTTGGATATATCAGGGATGTTAGGTGTCTTTGTCACAGAAGTGGAGGCAAGTTTAGATGGGTATATGTATGAAGTGGATGGGCCTCCATCATTTTTTGGAACTTGGGGGATTTTATAAAACTTGACTTCCAATTTTTTGCAGTAGGCAAATGGTTCGGGATCACTGTGTATAGTGACCTCCTCATTCTCGTACAAGAATTTGGTGCATTGATGAAATTTTGAGGCAACCGCCTTCATTCTATGGATCCATGGGCATCCTAGAAGGATGTGGTATGGTAGGTCGAGCTCAAGGACCTGACATGTGGTTTCCATGGAGCCTGGCTCAACCTAGATTGGGATTCTGATAGTGCCTTGAGACACTCTTTCTTGATCATCGTATTCTCTTATGGTGATGCCTTTGTTCTTGTCGATGGAGTCCTCCGAGGGTCCCAAGTTCTTTATAAGTTTGAGAGAGAAAATGTTAAGGCTTGCACCTCCATCCACCAAGACCCTTTTGAGTTTATTTTTGTGAATCAATACTTGAAGGTGAAGTGCACGATTATGAGATGGTTGAGCAGGGAAATCTTGATCAGAGAATGTGAGGAGATTTGGGGTAACGATATTACCAACAATAGCGTGAAACTATTCCATGTCAAGGGTGGCAGAGACAATGGATGCCACTAATGCTTCATCAAGGATTTTCCTATGGGCAGCGGAAATTGTTAACAATTCCATGATGGAGATTTGGGCGGGAGTTCGCTTTAGCTAGTCGATGACACTATAGTTGTAGGGAACAACCATTTTACTTGAAATGGGGGTCTTAGATGGCTATGATGCCCCTGCAATAGTGACCTTTCCACCACGTGTGGTGACTCCACAATTGGCATTAGCTCCTTTGATGTTAATGATCATGACCATCTCGTCTACACATGCGACTATCTCTTCATATACAAGGTTAGCACTAGTATATTTTTGCTTCCCTTTGTTGTTCCCCTAGCTATTTCCTTGATTATAATTTGGCATCGGATTTGTGTATATTTTAAGGTCGTGGTTTCCAGCTAGTTGTTCAATGTTTATGATCTTGTCCTAAGTGAGGTCTTGGATGATATTCTTCAGCCTCATGCCATTTGTGGTTGTATGTCCCTTGATTTTGTGAAAATCACAGAGGAGGTTTTCATTGTACCATGGTGGTTTGGTCATGGGTTTAGTGTATTGATCAGAGTTGGAGATTTTGATAAGGTTTTCTTTGACAAAATTCTTCATTATGGATTCAATTGATTCTCCAAGAGTCGTGAACTTATGCTTGGGAGGATACTTGTTTCGGAGAGGTGGTCCTCCTCAATTTCCCAAGTTATTGACTTGGTTGTTAGGAAGTGGTTGTTGTTGTGCTACTATATTAGTTTGCACATTATTGCGATTGTGATTTTGTGTCTGGAGATGAGTTTGGATGTTCTGTTTAGGAGCATTTATGACCACCTTAGCATCAACCATGCCGTTGTTTGTGATATTTTTGTTCCTTGACCATGTTCGAGGTTTATCGTTATAATTGTTGGATGGGTGATTATCCTATGGTGGAGGAAATGTTGATGCACCTCCTTGTGCAGTAAGGGCTCTTTTGATATTGAGTGCCTTTGGGATCAATTGATCATAGGTTGTGATGCATTGCATTTTTAAGTAGAACGCCAAGTTTTCATCTATATTAGATATGATTGTGCAAACTTGTTGTTCTTCTGGCATAGTCCACTTGCTTTGATTGGCCTTGGATCACCATCTTTGCAAGAAGGATGCGAAGAGCTCTCCTTTTCTTTGTTTAAGCATTGATAGCTCCTCCAAGCTAACATCTGCACCCATGGTGAATGCGTATTTTTTAAGGAAAGCTTCCACAATTTCTTGGAATGTCTTAATGCCTATGGGTAGACAAGAAAACCATTCCATGGTGGGACCAGTCAAAATTCGAGGGAAAAGACGCATTAGATATGTGTCATCGTATACGGCCTCCATGCAATGTACTTGAAATTACGTGATGTGGTTTTCAAGGTTTCCCATCCCATTATACTTATCAAATTTGGGGATCTCAAATCCCTTTGGGAATGGTACCATTGTGAGACTTCTGTCAAACAGATAAGGGCACAAGTTGCCCAGTGTTTTGGTTTTTTTTCCTACTTGGTGGTCTAGCACCTACTGCGAGAGCAGTTTGATTTATGCTGCAACATCGTTTTGTGGATCAGGAGGTGGGATGAATGTGTTTTGGGGTGTTTGCAATGTTTGATTGATGAGAGGGGTATTGGTGGGGGTTTGATGCAAGCTCTATTGTGCATTTAAAGCCTGTTGATATGCCTACATTTGTGTTAACAATGCTTGTTGTTGATCTTGTTGTTGTTGTTCCAACGAAGCTTGTTGCTGGTCTAGTTTCTTTTGTTCCCATAAAGCTTGTTTTTTCTCTAGCTGTTGTTGTGCCAACAAAGCTTGTTGTTGGTCTAGCTATTGTTGTGCCAACAAATCTTGTTGTTGGTCTAGCTATTGTTGTGCCAACAAATCTTGTTGTTTAGCTTGTTGTTGTGCCTGAAAATCTTGCAGGGCTTGTTGGTATGCTTGTTGATTAATTTCTTGAAGTTGTGCTCGGTATTGTGCTTGCACCTATTGAGCCTGGTGCTAGGCTTGAGCTTGAGCTTGTGCTTGTTGGGATGCTTGTGTGGCTTGTGCAACTTGTGTAGCTTGTTGGGCAGCTAGTTGTGCTTGCGCTTGCTGAGCAACCTCCTGTGCATCTTGTTGGTTTTGTTGATGTACCTTTTGATGATTGTATTTTTGGATGGCCTGAATCATGGTGACAAATGAGTTCATTATGTTAGCTTTTGGTGGGATTGGTGGTGAATTGGGAATGGTGATAATCATTATGACAGGTGAAAGGGATGTGTTGGTGGCCGAGACTTGGGTTGTTGGTGGTGTGGTTGAGATGCTCGGTCCTTGGAAAGGTATGTTTTGAGAGATTTGAGAACCAACTAATGTATTGACCGTGGTGGCTTGAGTGGTTTCCTCTTGTTGTTGTGATGCTGCTGGCAAAAAGAGAGGATTCATTGTGATGTTTGAATTGCCTTGATTTGAGAAACTAGTGGTGGGTAGGGGGGAAGACCCAATCTAAGAGGTGATAAAGATGTGAGAAGTAATGGAAGGAAAGATAGTATGCTCCCCTGGAAGAAGAACAGTTCAGTGACTCTTGTTGTTCTGAACAAACCACCTTCTCCTTGTGATAGAGAAGTTTTTATGTTTAACAGATAGGTTATTGTTGCATTCAATGAGGATGAATCCACATGATTATGGAAACTGAGTGGGACGTATGGGTGTGATGGATTCACCGAGATAGAGTTATTCGGTGTGGTGTTGATATTTACCTCTTTGTTGTTTACAAGGTGATGCTTTTGTAGTTCAGAAAACATGGCACTTATTTTGTTTACAATTGGTGAAGTTGATGTGATTGTTGATATGGTTTGGGAAATTTATTGAGTGATATTTGGAATTGACATTGGGGGTATGCTTGTAAGAGGCCTTTCCATACTAGTGCCTACATCAAGGTCAGAAGGGAACTAGACCCCTCATTCCGTTAACATGCGTATGTATAGAGAAGGATTAAGTTTAAGCATGGCATTGGAAATTCTATGATTCTTTGGATTTTGAATCATTTCAGTTATTTCCTTTTGTGTCATTCCCAAGTCCTCATTGACGATTTCCTCTTCATAGCCTTCCTCTTGAGGATTTTGTGATGGTAGAGAAGATTGTTTGGGGGATTGCTTGATCTCACAACTTTTACTTCAATGGTTGCTTGACTTAAGTCACTGGAAGTTGATATTTCTTTGGTATTTTCCATGTTCCTCTTGTGTTGCGATCTTATTTGGACCATAAAATAGAGATTGTTTGATCTTAATGTTTAGGCCCAAAAGAGGAGAAGAGCTAGGATAGTCCACGGATCAAAAGGAGTGGTGATGGGGATGAGATAAATGGATGAGGTGAATGAGTGAAACTTTTGAAGAAATTTTTAGGGGTAATGCTAAAATTTTAGGGCTTGGATTGATTTTTGATAGTTTGACTAGGTGCATTAAGTCAAACAAGATGATGGTGAACTTGTAAACCCTAGGAAGTTGTGTTATGCTAGAGAAAACTCACACAAGAGCATGAATTGGCTAAGTGTGTTAAGCCAAACAAGGTGATCATGATCTAGTAGACCTTAGGAAATTGTGTTATCCTAGGGGAAAATTCATTCAAGAGGATTGAAAGTTTGACTAGGTGTATTAAGTCAAACAAAGTGATGCTGATTTTTCCTTTAAGTTTAGCATAAATGATGTTTTAAAGTTCCCAAAATTTTGTTGGTGAGACGAAATTTGATTTATGGAGAGATGGATGAGAGTGACGACTTTGATCCTAGACTTTGACCTAGACACGACTCTTTTTTACAAGACCTCGGTATTGAAGAACATGCCTTACTTCCTATGTAAGAAAAGAAAACCTTTCAAAAAGCTTTGGATTTTGTTGGTAATAAAATTCATAAAAACTAGGGTTGTTCTTTGAAACCTTCTTGTAGAAATTATACACCAACCTTTCTCTAACTTCAAAATTCCTTTCAAGACGCTCCTCATGAGCTTTTAGACTAATCCTTTTGAATCTTGGTTTTGGGATTTTGACTTTTTGGGAAATCATTTGAGACAACACATGTGAGGTCAAATTTGTCTTTATCTTTTCTTAGTGAGTTATTTTCACCAAAAGCACTTTCTTGATTATGTTTCAAACAGTATATCTAATGCCCTACTTTCTTTTCATCCCACAAGGTCCATTATGTGGGAATCAAGGAATTTAGAGCAAAAGTTTCCTAGTATTGACTTTGGTGAAGAAAATGGCGTTTAAACCCAAGTACTTAGAAACCTCTAAGGATATAATCCCTAGGGCAAGCAAGAGCACTTAGATTTGTCAAAGGATAGTTTTTTCCTCAAAGGGTTTGAAATTTCAAAGCTTTGTGAATGTTTTTTTTTCAATTTTTTAGAACCAAGCAAGGTATTTTGATCTTGATAACATACACAGCCCTAGGCTAAAAAGATAGTATTTGTTGGGTTCCCACTTGGACGAATCTAGCTGCGCATATTCAGTGCAGATGATTATATGCTCGACCACATAGACTCCCCCTTATAGTGCACTCACTTCTCAGGTCAATCAAGCATCAATACCCATGAATCTCCCATGGCATACTTTTCATCTCTACAACATAATTGCATGTATAACGTGGGGCGACTTCAAAGGAAATGACCTTTTGCACCAACAAATAGATAGGATTTTGGCCTTTGCTAAACAAGAGGTTTTAATGCGAGCATTCTATTCATGGGGGACTATCAAGTATGGCGAGAGACCATTGCTTCCCTTCTCATCAAAATAATCCTCGTGATATTGGCCTTTGTTCCAATATCCACACTTATATCCCGGGTGGAAGTTGCTTGGCTTTAGCATGTTCCCGATTGGGTCATTCCCTTGGGTGATTACTTTTTTCCACAAGGCAGACCCACTAAGATAAACAATAGCAAGCTAGCATATCCCATAGTTCAATCAACCTTCATTAAAAAAAAAGGGAGAACACTTGCAATATACCGTGCTCACACTCGCATGTTTGGTTCAATTTTTAATTCCAAAAAATGAAATGTGGAGGCAATTATTTAACTTAACTTAAGATCATCAAAATAACTTTTGATTCTCAAGATTTCCATGAGGCGTGTGAGAAGCGCATATGCCCTTTTGATGATATTATCTTGAATAAATAATTACAATACAAAATAACACTTGTTCATTTTAAACCCTCAAAGCAAAATGAACTCTTTTTAAAGCACCAATTCAAGTGTGGAAGTTTCCTTGTTCAATTTTTAAACCTCAACCAAATCTAGTAAGACTGTTTCTAAGGTTCTATTTAAATCCCTTTGTAAACTTTTCAAAAAGAAATTTGTGTTGTTCTTTTTAAATCCCAAAGAAAAATTAGTGTTTTCTAAAGCATGAAAGGTAACAAATCCTTTGAAAGAGATTAAGAATGCTCTAGAGTGTTAAACAACACTATAGTGTTCAAAAATACTTAGTATAAGAGGGGGATGATGCCATTATGTAACCTTCTATTTTGCTTTCTTCCTTGTCATAACCTACAAGATGATAAAAACTAGAAAGTATAGGAACAACAAACAGATCAATAATTAAAAAATCTAAAAAACCAAAAAAGGCACATGTTATAAACATAAATTTGAATTTATGATTGTTTTAAAGTGGCTTAGTTAGCGAGTGCGGTGTAGTTTGGAATAGATGTGGTGCTATATAGTGCCACACTTTTTACTGAGTGCGACACTCTACAAAAACAGAGAGCACGGGTGCAACGAAGTTTGTCACGCGACGTAGTTTGTAACTTGGAAATTCATAGCAAAGTTTTGAAATTTTGAATGTTTTAACATGGGAAAGCAGTGTGGCGCTCTTTAAGAAAAGTGCAATACAATATAATGCCACACCTTTGAAAGTGGTGCAATGCAATGCTGCGGGACTAGGTGCAGCGTAGTTTGGACTTCAAGATCCATGACGGAGTTTGAAACTTTAAAAATCTGGCATAGGAAACAACTGCGTCGTGGTTTGGATTCAGAGTGGTGTGATATAGCGACATGACTTCGGAAGCAGTGCAATATAGCGCCCAGGCCTATGTGCGGTGCAGTTTCCTGTGACTTGCAAAAGAAAAAGAAAAGAACTGAATTTTACAAAACAATGTGATTGGAACTTGAAATTCGCCCTCCTTCTAGCACCAAAATGTGAACCCTAATTTCAGAACCTACACATAAACAAAAAACAAACATAATATTAGATCAATATACAAGGTGAAACAAGGATTCCCCATGAAATCCATTTACTAAACTTAGATAGAAAGAAAATGAAGAACAAATGCAATAACCAAATTAAATCTATCTAAACTAAGAAAACACTTGATCCCATGGGGGAATTGGTGCCAATTGATGTGTCAAAATTGGCCCTTTCCCAACTCCTTAGTTGAAAATATTGATGATGTGTGGATAGTTCAAACCTCTTGATGAAACTTTAGCATAATCTAGCTATGGAATTATGAAAACTATGGATACTTGAAGAAGAATGGGAAAGATTGGCTCTCAATGTGAAGAGAGTAACTTTGCATGAGATTTTGGATGTTGAATGAGAGGAAGAAACTTTCATTTATAGATTTCCAAAATGGAGAAGAGAGTGAAATGGAGCAATGTGGTATCATTAAACATCCAATGCCCAAGTGCCACTTGTCAAGATGTGAATGGTTGATGGTTGTGCACATTTGGGCCAAAGTGTTAATAAATGCAATTAGGTAGAATTTGAAGTTGAGGAAATTACATGTGAGAGGGAAAAATGAATGCAATAAATGCCACTTGGTTCAATGCACAAGGACATGTAAGATGAGTGAGTGCTTTGTTGGAAGTACCCATCCACTTGGACTTTTTGAATTCAAACTTGAGGGAATATTCCCTTTTTATGCCATGTGAGGGAAAATAGAGATTTAAAAAATGAATTAAATCCATTTTCATGTGCAAGTTGCATTCTCTAGAGGATTTTAGTGATAGGGATTAACTTAACCAAGATTTGATTAATTTAATGAGAGGTTAGGTGATTTGACCATTTTGACTTAGATTTTAGGATTGATTTAAATCAAAATGAGAGGAAAGATTAATTAAATAATTTTTTTTGATTTATTTAACTAAAAGGGAAAATTTTAGATTAAATTAAATAAGGTTTAATTTATTCAATTTAATAAGAAGACTTTAGAGACTTTTATCAAACAAAATGGTTTATTTAATTAAACCGAGATATAAGGTTAATTAAATTAAATTGATTAATTTAATTAACAGAGGAGAAAGAATTAATCAAATAAATAATGATTTATTTAATTAAGAGTTAGGAGGTGATGATAATCTAAGAGTGTGATTTTGGAAGAAATGTTGTTAGTAATTGGGATCAAGTGCGTCGAATCAAATCTATATATTTTCCATGTCTACATTTTGCCCCTCTTTGAAGCAATGTACTTGTTGCATTGATTCAAAGAATAAACTGCTATGATCAAAGTTTAAAATTTTCTTGATTTCTAATCATCGAGTTAAGGGGAGAGCATACACGTATACCATTCCAATCACAACAAGCATGGTGTAAATTTATCCCTCCTAGCTATTTTATATTCCTAACTTAACCAAAGGAAATGACAAATAGATTTCAACCATGCAACCAATTGTTAGTAGTTTCAGCCCATTTTTCTTTGACAATGTTCTTTATTTGTTTCAGAAAAGTCTCTGACTACATACAAGGTTCCTACAAAATAGAAAAGAATAGATTAGTATATGGAATTTGGAAAATTTACCGTAAAAACCAGATGTACCATTACAATAATCGAATGTGCTAAAACTTGGACTGAATGTGTTAAACTATTGAATGTGCTAAAAGAGAGATCGAATGCAGTAAATAACAAACTAAATGTGCTAAACTGGAAAAATATAGAATAAAAATTAAAACCCCCTGATGCATTGAATGAACAGTTGTATGTGCTGAAATAGCAACCCGATGCACCAAAACATAAGCCAAACGCACCAGAAGAACTGCCAGATGCGCTGAAACAAGAAATCAATGTGCTAATAAATTTCCTAGATGTGCCAAAGAAACATTCAGATGCGCTATTTCAGAATTTTCCATGAAACCTACAAAGAATAACTCAACAGAAAAATAGATTAAAGATGGGGTGAGGCCCCATGATGGGTGCCAATTTATGTGTGGTTTTAAAATGTGCCAATGAGAGTAAATTAGTTGATAAAAATAAACACACACACATCCATGCAATGTATTACATAAAAGAAATAGAAATAACAGAATTAAATTTCTACTGCTATCCTTTCAAATCATTCCATGGTTCTCTAGTCTTAAGGACCTTCGAAATTAATGCTCTTAGATCTATTAAATGTTGCACATGAATCTAAAAATATGACAACCTAATAAATGATAAGATATTGTGCAATGCAAACCACATGCCTACATCATTGTATTTTTGTATTTTTGATGCTTAAATGTTGAATGATCCTATGATGAGATCTTGTTGTAATTGAAATGATGCTAAGATGAATACTATGATTGAAGATGCAATTCCAATGTGATGCTATGAAAAACAATAAAATCTAATGCAATACTAAAGCAATCCAAAGTAAAAATGCAAAACTCTCAATTGCTCTCAATTTGTTCTAAATTTCTCTAGCATAAGTTTATCTTCCAAATCTATATTGAAAGCTATAGAAATTCCCTCTATTTATAGATTTTTCTAGGCTTGAGATGATGTGGCAGTGATGAATGATCAAGATTGTGATCCTGAAGCATCAACGGTTGAGCACAAAGAGGTTGGAGATAATCAAGGAGATGGTTCCCTTCAAGATAACACCATGCCAAGTGTTGAAGAGAATCAGAGGAAAGAAGAAGCCATGTGTCGAAGGTCGTTTCAAATTTGTTGCAGGTTGTTGGTAAAAATTCTCTTTTAGAAATTAGAAAAATTCAATTTCATGTGACACATGGTGGGGTGGCAGGTGAGTTGGAAAGAAGTTAGAGAAATATGGAGACATGTGCTAATTTGAATTAAAAATTCAAATTTAAACGGAAGAGGGAAGAGGAAAATTAATTAAATAACAAATTATTTAATTTGTGCATTTAATTAATTTAAGGGGAAAGTGATTTTTGGAAAAGAAGAATTTAGGGAATGAACCATATAAATAAATTTATCAATTTATTTATAATAGTAGAGGAATTATAATTTATTAATTAAATAACAATTATTTAATCAATTCGTTCTACAGACCATTTTTATGTATACACAACTATACAGTGACAAAAAAAGAAATGTTAGCAGTGATCTATGCTTTAAACAAATTTAGACATTACATAACAGGCTACCAAATCTTTATGCACACTGATCATGCAGCCATTAGATAGCTCATGAATAAACCTTTGATTTAAGGAAGGCTGGCAAGATGGTTCTTGTTGATTCGGGAGTTTGACATAACCATTGTGGATAAACTAGGGAAGGCCAATGTTGTTGCAGATTTCCTTTCAAGGCTAACCACATCAGAGGACAATCAAGTCATAGGTGATTCTTTCCCTAATGAGCACTTATTTTCCATCAATGTGCAGACACCCTGGTATGCTGACATAGCTAATTTTCTTGTCATAGGGAGAGTTCCTCCTCACTTCTCTCCAAAAGAGAGGAGAATGCTCATTGAAAAATATTTTTCTTTATCATGGATTGATGGATGTTTGGTCTACACTAGACTTGACCAGGTCATGAGGAGATCTATGAGGAAAGATGAGACATATGATATTTTGCATGCATGCCACAATGAACCATGTGGAGGACATTTTGCAGCCAAGAGGACAAGAATGAAGATTTTGAACACAGGATATTATTGGCCAACACTCCACAAGGATGCAGGGAGATATATAAGGAAGTATGACAGATGCCAAAGGATGGTTCGGCCAACCAAATATGATGAGATGCCACTGTACCCCCAAGTAGTAATCAGTCCATTTGATAAGTGGGGAATGGATTTTGTAGGATCCATTGATTCTCCATTAAAAGGTAAATCCTATATTTTGGTATGCACTCATTATGTAACTAAATGGGTAGAAGTTAAGGCCATGAAGCATGCAAGAGACAATAAGGTTGCATAATTTTTGTATGAGGAAATTTTCACAAGGTATGGGGTTCCAAGAGAAATAGTGACTGATCAAGGGACTCAATTCAATTCAACCCTTGTTACAACACTAGTTAATGAGTACAACATTAGACATAGGAATTCTACTCCTTATCACCCCCAGGCCAATGGCCAAGTTGAGGTCACCAACAGAGAAATTGAAGCCATTCTGACCAAAACAATGGCTATCCATAGAAAGGATTGGGCAAGTAGGCTACCAAAAGTTGTTTGGGCTTATAGAATTACCTAGAAAACAACTACATGATTCACTCCATTTGAGTTGTATTGCAAGACATCCATGATGGCCATTGAATTTGAGCATAAGACTCTTAGGACTGTAGCAGAATTGGGAATGGATATTTTTGAAGCACAAAGAGATAGAATCATGCAGCTAAATGCTTTGGATGAGATGAGGAGGGAAGCTTTACATCACATAGAGGTAGTGAAAAATCAATGAATAAAGTGGCATGATAAATTCATCAAGGATAAAAAAATTCAGCCTGGAGATTGGGCACTGCTCTATGACTCAAGATATTAGGATAATGCAAGAAAATTACAAACAAAGTGGCTAAGACCTTATGAGGTGGCTGAAGTATTTTCCAATGGAGTTGTTTAGCTTACTACCATTAACCCTGTCAGGTTTAAGATCTTGGTGACTGGTCATCACTTGAGATTGTATCACAAGCCAACATCTAAGGAATATTTCTTGCAACAATTCACTCAGCATGTAGCACTTGAACTTCATGCAACTGAACAAAGTGGACCTAGTGTCCCTTCTTTTGGCTAATTAAGGTATGTAACTTCTTATAATAAAGATCCCCAATTTTGGGGGGTCCACTTATTCACCCATCCTCCCATTCATTCCACCTTTCTCTCTATTCCACCTTGCCACCATCATTTCACTTCACTTCATTTCATTCCATTCCACCTCATTCCACTCCGCTTTCATTAATTGCTCAGCTATTTTTTTAAAAATTGACTAGTACTTTCTCCATAATATTTGCAATAAATATTCCATGGATTCAGGTACGTGCACATCAATTTTTATATATTAATTTCCTTTTAGTGCATTTATTTAATTTCTTTGAATTAATATGGGCGTTCGCCATAGCATGCAATTATTCCCTATCCCTGTCAAATTGAAATTCCACCTCACATGTGAGGAAACATGTGAAAATTTAGGTTGGGGGGGGGACATGTCAATGCCATGTCTGCATGTCTATCTGTGATGGTTCATGTCAGCAAAATTTAAGTTATTGAGCCAATTAGAATTCTGAGTGAGATGACAACTCATATGTGCGAAATGCAAATCCTTCACCTCCATTTTCCTTAATCATAGCCTACATTTATTACTCAATTATTAGTTTAATTTCTCTTATCATAATCTTAAGCCAAAAAGGTAAAATTTAGATGACACCAACATAAAAAATTTACCAGATTTGCAGGAAGGAGAAGTTTGGAAGGAGAAGTTTGGCATTCAGACAAGGATTGCAAGAAGAAAAACTTTGTAGAGTGACTATTTGATTATAGACAATGGGAGGTGGGTTAATTCAAAATGAACCCATGGTTTATAGACAATGGGAGGTGGGTTAATTCAAAATGAACCCATGGTTCACGATGTATTACTACATGATGCACTTTGCTTGACCAAGTTTAGAAACTATGGATGGCTAGATTATTTATTAAAGCTAAATGGTTTTGATGAAGATTTTGAATTAGAATTCACCCAGATGTTATCTAAAGGAAAGGCCACGGTAAAAGGGTTGGAAGTCACAACTACAGAGGAAATAATTGAATAAGTTACAAGGTTTCCTATCAACGGTGAAAATTACCCTGCTGCCAGGGACACCAAGTTGGCTAGGGCCAAATTTACAGAACCTAATGACCCTCCATTGAGCATGGAAAAAAAAGGTACAAAGAGGACTTCTTTGCTCGAGCTATGGAAGCAGGTAGTGGTCTATGTTGTCAAGTATATCACTTGCGAAGGTCGCTAGTTGAATTTACATTATGTGCATTTTAAGCTCTTGAACCACATGAGGCATGAAAGGAGAATGAATGTGCCCAACATGCTATACCACCTTCTTTCAATCATGGTGAATGAGACCCAAAAAGGTAGGGATAATTTTGTTTCACCATCATCCCATCAAATTATTAGTTGAAAAGTCTCTACATGATGTGTCTGATATTTCTTGGGAAGAATTTTTGAGTATTGATCGAATTAGACTAGAGCATTTGCAACCTAGGGTTTTTCTGCAACCTCGTAGGGTTGGTAGGAGAAGGAGAAATGTTGCGACCACTCCTGGTGCCTCAACTTCTGACACAAGCCCTAGTGGAAACCCTCCTACAACCAAACAAACTATTAAGATTAGTTCTTCTAAGCTAGAGCATTCCAATAAAGAGAGTTCCTCTCCTGATTCTGATGATGATGTTCCTCTTGGTGCCCTAATGAGAACTAGGGCATAGAAGAAGAAGGAAGAACTAAAGAAAGGAAAAGGTAAAAATAAAATGGTAGAAAAAGAAGTGCCAAGCTCTAACAAATAGAAGGCTGACACTGCTCTTCCTACAACAAAGTAGAAACATGAATGCCCTCCTAGAAAATCAAGATCATTTGGGCCAGCCTTCAGTGTACCTTTGGAGGAAATCCCTAAACCTGGAAAAATTCCACGGGAGGATGTAGAAGCTCCAATGGAGCAGGTAAATGTTGAGGAAAAGGATGTGTCTGAGGAAGTAGCAAATTTAACACTGGCATATCATGTTTATATTGCAGAGAAAGCTGAAAACTAGGTGTGTGAGGAAAATCAAGAACTCCTGTAACAAGATTTCTTGTAGCATGAGCAAGAACAAGAACAAGAGGCCCTGCAGCTTAAAATGAGAGAACAAGCAACACCCCTACAACCAGAAATAGCTAAACAAATAGAAGCCTTGCAGCTGGTACTCTACCAAGAGCAAGCACAAGTGCCAGGTAAAATGTTGGTAGGAGTACATAGGTCCTGTGATTTTTCAATGAAAACAATAGTCCTGAACTTATGGAAATAGATACAAAGAAGGGAAGAATAATGGAAAGCAGAAAAATGCAGACTAAAGAAGGAAATTGAAAAGAGAAATGAGGAGATCGAGGATAAGAATGAAGAAATTGTTGTTTTAAAGAAGAAGGTTGATGACATGACATCTTTATTACTACAGATACTAGGGTGCATGGCTCCTCTATGGGTCTATTCTCTGTATTTAAAGGAGAAGCATATTTCTTTGAAGCTAGCAAGGGTTGTCTCAAGTTTGAACCCCTCCATTGAGACCCTTACTGAATTTTTCAATGCTTTTTGGATTGCTCCTTCTGAGATGAATTTTTTTTTGTGTGAATTTTATTTACATAATTATGTTGTGACAAAGACCATGATTGGAATCCACAATTATATGTTGGGGATGTCCAATTAAGGGCATTCATGTCTTGGATACAAAATAAAGTAATTTGGGGAAAGCAATATAGGTCTTATAGAAAAATGGAATCCAACATTCCCCTAACCATTAGGGTTGAATCTAGACATCCAAGAGATATTTTTAAGGATTGGCACAAAATTCTATACCGACCAAGCTATAGCTGTAGGATCCTACTTGAGAGAGAGGTAGTTTATAAAGAATATAAGGAGATGGAAAGAACCACATGAGAATATATAATGGGATAAATGTCACAAAGGTGGAATAACCTATCTAATGATTTGAAACAAGTTGAGCCTCATTACATTCACAACTATGTTGCAACACTTTAGAGAGCTGATAGATATATGCAGCTTGGAAGAACAAAAGGGAAATTTTGGCTTCAATTGATTTTTCAACCACCTATCCTATTGTGGCCTATGCCAAACTTTAGATATTACAAGTATAACATAGCTAATGAGAGATAGAGATGGAGAAAGTTGGATAGACAACAAGGGTTCTATTGGGATCCTAATTTAGACACAATGGGAATTGATGTAGGACTTGTAGTTGCCAATTTTACGGTATTGACCAAACAAAATCACAAATATTCCTCTACTGGAGGACTGGCAAGACATTAGGCTGGGGGAATGATGAGTCTAGTTTATGGTCTAGTTATTGATAGGGTTATTGTCCATTTCTTGCAATTTTCATAATATTTTGATATTTGAGAGTTGATCTTTTCATAACATTTCCTGTAAAACTATATACTTTGGGCATGAACTTATTTTCATAACTTTCAAATGTTATTAGCATGCTATATGAACTAGTTGTGTTAATTTTCCACGTAATTAATAAATATCACTTTAAGATGATTATGGATATGTAGTTGTTATGTGTTCTAACATTTTCATGTAGATAATTAGAGGCCTATAATTCAGGAAGATCCCACCAGCTGGTCGTGTGCCATATCAATCAACAAGGTGGCCATTTAATGGAGAGAAGACTCTTGGTAGCTGGAGATTCCTCAGGCAAATCTAATTGTAACCACCTTGCAATGGTCCTAAATTTTGTTGAGAAAATGCAGGCATTATTGTTGTTCCCGACTCGCATTAAGGAAAACATGCCTAATAGATTTTGTGCATGCGTAGCCACCTCTGCTCTTTTCCGCGTTTTCCCTAATGTGGCATCCTCCACATCTGCTAGAGTTGACCGCCTTGCTACATGTTTAAATAAGGCTCTAATGTTCCTTCTGAGCTCTTGAGTCAAAGAATATTAATTTGATCATGTACACGCACTCTTAAGCTTTTCATTAATACAATGATGTTGCTTATTTGTACTCATATTTTCCAATGAATGAAATTAAGTTATAAGTTCATAAATTTGAGTCTTAGTTTTAGGGAATACTTATCCAAGGGGGCCCAATTGGTGAGTATTTCATCCCATACCTTAGTTAAGTTTAGTTGTTATATTTTTTTCAGTAATTAGTTAAGAATTTGACACTAACTATTTGTGCATCCACTAGAATTCCATTCTATGACTATTCCTACAGCCAAAGTAGACAAAGTAGTTTCCTGGTTGTTTGCTCAGATTTTCATTTTTTTCATGCATTCCAGTTTAGACAAGTTATTGGTTGATGTTCAATATTTATGTTATTTCCTTCCAAGCAATTTACTTTTAGTATTGTGTCTTTCTTAGCTGTAGGATGAATTAGGCTACGTTGGATTCCTAGTGCACATATAGTGGTGACCCATTTAAATTTTGTGTCCTTGGGTTGACAATTTAAATGCACCTTCATGATGATTGAGATAGTTATTCAGGTTAGATGTACAATCTCTAAATCATAGCTGAAAAGGCTTAGTTGTTAAATAATTATAGCAGGCTAGCAACCAAGATAAGTCCATAATGTCATATGGTTGCAAAAACTTGGAACCTTATAACCAAAGCTAGAAGTTTCAAAGTTTTGGAAACCTCCGACTTGCTGACTACAAAGATGACCAACAAAGACTTGCAACTCAACAAAGTGAACCAAGTCGGGGAATCTAGAAGTTATGAAAATTTAGAACTCTGCAACAAGGTTATAAAACTTAGAGGACTAGTGACTAAAGTTAGGAAAAGTACAAAAATCATGACTTTGAGCATTCACCAAGAGAAATAAACATCAAAGAATTGAAAATGAATGAGGTAAAAGACTCGAAAGACAAAAGGAGGGGAAGTTTAAAATTATTAACACTAGTTTAAAAGTTATGAATAACAAGAAGTAATTATAATGAGCTTATTGATGAATATAATAAGAGTCAGTAAAAGGTTGGTGAACTTGAAATAGAGCTAGCATTATGGAAACAACAAGTGGAAATATTAAGGTCTTAAGAACCATCTAGTTCAATTCATGTTGTAACCAGGGAGTGGATGATTTCTCATGAGAATATATTTTGGTTTGTTGTAACCATTTCATAAGGAAATGAATGGTATAATCTATCAAATTAAAATGTAACATTTGTACATCTCAGCCTGAAGCTTGTTTTGCTTGCTTATTTTGAGTCTATCATCTCTCTAGTTGTAACATTTTACATGAATTATTAATGAAATTTGATCAATGATCTTTCATTAATCTTCTTTGTCATTATGCATTGATGTTTTTTTTAATTCTAGCTCTAGTTTAATGAACTAGTTAAAGTACCTTAATTAAAGCATAAATTCATATAAATATTTAGTGGATTTGATAAGTAGTCATGGAGTTTGAGTATTGATATGTGAATTGTAATACAATTTCACTAAGATTATGGATGCATGGAATTAAAATGACCTTATAGTTCATATTTTAATTGTGTTAACTTGAACATGTACTTTGTGATCTATCACTCAACTCAATGCTTAATAACATATTAACAATAGTATTTGTAGCATATATAATAATGAACATGAGAAATCGTTTAATGTGTATCTAGTATTTGAAACCACTACCAAAAAACTTCTTCAGTGATTGTAGACACGAAAATAATACAATTTGATCCTACACATCTGGTCCTAATCTTACTAACATCGGTTCATCCTAAATAATCTCTTTCTAATCATTATATTTCCTCTCTTAATTAAATAAATAAAATTTATCTAATTAAGTCATTCTCTTCCATTAATTAAATAAATCATTTTTTTTAATTAATCCTATAACCTCTATTTTAATTAAATAATTCACTTTATTTAATTAAATCTCTAAAGTCATTTCTTTGAATTAAATAAATTAATCTTTATTTTATTTAATCTAACATCACCCTCTTTAATTAAATAAATCAATATTTATTCAATTAAATCTAAAATTCATTATTCTTCTCAACTTTGATTTAAATTAATCCAAAAATCTAAGTCAAATTGTCAAATCATCTAATTTCTACTTAAATTGATAAAATCATGATTAATCCTAATCCTAATCACTCCAATCCTCTAGATTTTGCAACTTGCACCAAAAAATCAATTTAATTGATTTATTAATTCATCCTTTTTCCCTCAACTTGGCATCAAAAGGGAATATTCCTCAAATTTAAAAGTCCCTCCAAAAGGGGATGAGTACATCCAACAAGGCATTAAAGGCCTCTTACATGTCCTTTGCCTTGAGCCAAGTGGAATTTACTCCATTTCGTATTCCCTCTAAACTTGTCATCTCAACAAATTCAAATCCACCTAACCATATTTATGTGCACATTCATCCAAATGTGTTCATTCCTCCTCCAATCACATGTGGACAAGTGTCCTTTTCTCATTGGTTGGTTTTTTGTCCAGCATTCATCCATTTTTATTACTCTTTCATTGTTCAAATATATAAATATAGGGTTTCTCCTATTGAATTGATCATCCACAATCCATGCAAGCTTACTATACTCAATTTCATTTGCAACTTCATCCATTTTCATCATAGTTTCATAGTTTTATCAAGGTTATTGGAAAATATCATCAAAGGATCAAGAATAATCATCAAATTTCATCAAATCATATCAACGAGTTGGGAAAGGGCCATTTTCTACACATAAATGGCACCAATTCCCCCATGGAATTGAAAGTTTTCTCATTAGAATAGGATTCAATTGCTTTCATTGTGTTGTTCTTCATTTCTTTTCATATTTTGATGTTTCAATCTAATTTCATGGGGAATGTTGCTTTTATCTTGCATTTGGATCTAATATTGTGTTTGTTCTTTGTGTTTGTGTAGGTATAGAAACACCATTCACATTTTGGTGCTAGAAGGAGGGTGAATCTGGAGGAATTCATCATGTTTTTTGAAAAAAAATGTGTTTTTTTGCTGTCTACAGAAAACTCCATCGCTATCAATCAAGCGGCACTATATTGCACCACTCCAAATTCCAAACTGCGCCACTAGAGTCTTCCCACCTGGAAATTTTGAATTTCAAACTCAACCGATGACTTTCCAAAATAGAAACTACACCGCTTGCTAAACAAAGCCGCAATCATGGTCACTGCTTTACTGTAGAGTGCCACTCGGAATCATCAACAATGCTATATTGTGTCACTGAACTTTCCAAACTACACCACACTTGTGGATTGAACCGTTGTAGCTGGGTAAAAGGTAGAATTCTAGTTATTTTTGACATGTGCTTTTTTCCATTTTGGGTTATTTGGACATATAAATATTTTTTAGTCTTTGTTTTTACAGTATTAACCAGTTTTTGTAGGTTCGCTTGATTGAGGTGAAGGAAGAAAATGAATACTAAGTATTCTCCATGTTATCATTAACTCATTGTATCAAGTGTTTGTAAACACTTTGGGGAGAAATTATAATCCCTATTCTAAGGAGTTGCTATATTCTTTCTTTTAGGATTACTAAATTTCATTTGGGCTTAAAAAGAACAAAACAAAGGGCTAAAAAGAATCATAGGTAAACTCACTAAATATTGTTTTGGGACTTAATACATGAACAAGCAAATCTCACATTTCCAAATTGGTTCTTAAAAATAATTCATATCATTGCTTTGTGGATAAAATGAACATGTGTTCTATTTCTTTTGTAATCCCTTTCACAATAATATCGTCAAAAAGACATATGCACTTCTTCCGTGCTTTATAGCAATCTTGAGAATCAAAATTCCTTTTCACGATATTATGTGATGTAAGTGATTACCTCCACATTTTGATTTGGGCACCTAAAATTCAACAAATATTGTGAGTGTGAGTGGAGTACATCACAAGTGTTCTCTCTTTGTTTCTCAACAAAGATCGATCGAACTACAGATGTACTTGCTCACTTTTGTTTATCCATAGAGGGTCTACCTTGGTGGGAAAAAGTACTCACCCCAAGGGAATGACCCAATCGGTAACACGTTAAATCCAAGTAACTTCCAGTTGGTATATAAGTGTGGGTACTTGAGGAAAGTTTGAGTATCATGAGGATCATTCTGACAAGAAGAGCAACAATGGTCTCTTTCCGCATGGATGGTCCCCCACGAACGGAATGCCTACATCAAAACCCCTTGTTTAGAAAGCACAAAATCCTTAACTATTTTTTGGTGCAAGAATAGTCATTCTATAGCCATCCCACATTCTTATGGCTTTTAGTAGAGATGAGAAGTATGCAATGGGAGATTCATGGGTACTGATGCTTGGCTGACCCGAGAAGTGAGTGCACTATAAGGGGGAGCCTGTGTGGTCAAGCATCTAATCATCCACTAAAAGTAAGTGTATCTAGATTTATCCAAGTGGGGACCAAACAAATACTATGTTTTCATCCTAGGATAGTGCATATTCTTGGAATCAGAACACTTTTCTTGGATCTCAAAACATTTGAAAAGAAACATTCACAAAATCCTCAATATTTCAAACCCTTAAGGAGAAGAAAATACCTTTGACAAATCCAAGTGATCTTGCTTTCCCTAGGGATTCCATCCTTAGAGGCTTCTAAATTACTTGGGTTTAATAATTATTTGTTTTCACTAAAGTCAACATTAGGAAACTTTTGCCTTAATTTCCTTGATTCTCACATAAGGGACTTTGTGGGATGATGAGAAGTTAGGACATTAGACATCTAGTTTGAAACTCTAATCAATATTTTTTTGTGGTAACAAGAAGTCATTAAGAAAAGCTAAGAAATAATTGATCTCCAAACATGTTCTCTTCCAAATGATTTCCCAAAACATCAAAATCCAAAAACCAAAGTTCAAAATACGTAGTCTAAAAGCTCGTTAAGAATGTCTTTCAAGGCTTCACAAAATTAGAGAAAGGTTGGTTTACAAATTTTACAAGAAAGCTTCAAAGAACAATCCTAACTTGTATGAGTTTTATGGCCAACAAAATCCAAGTCTCTTTGAAAGGTTTTCATTTCTTACATAGGAAGTACCAAGCATGTTCTTCGACACCAAGGTCTTGTAAAAAGGAGTTTATCTAGGTCTAATATACGATCAAAATCAATCATTCTCATCCATCCCTTAAACATAAAAAATCAAAAATCACCTCATCAACAACTCTTGGAAATCTTGAAAATATCACTCATGCTAGACTTTTGGCAAACCCAAATCATCTTGTTTGATTAGATGTGTGTGGATGAATCATTCTCCACATATTTAGTCAAATTATCAATCCTTGTAAACAATTCTACCCTTTGATAACATCCAACATCTTAGGGTTTATAAGTTCATTATCCAAAATCAAAAAAAGAAAACCAAATCAAAATCATCTTGTTTGGTTAAGGGTGTTTAGATGAATCCTTCTTTACACACTTAGTAAAATTATCATCTTGTGTACAAGTTTACTCTAGGAAAACATCCAACCTCTTAGAGTTTGTGAATTCACTATCAAAATCAAAATCCAATCAAGCCAAAGGTCAAATCAAACAAAAATCAAATCCAATCAAACCTAAAGTCTAGTATCTCCTTCAAGATTTCTCAAGAGTTCAAAAATTTTTATCATCCATTTTCCATTTATCTCATCTCCATCATTTGATCCTTAATTATCCTAGTTCTTCTCTTTTTGTGCCTAAAGTTAGATCAATCTAAATAATTAGAGGTTCATCTCACACATTCTTGAAAATTGATCCCTATTTTATGGTGCAAACTAGATCACAACAGAAGAAGAACATCGAAATCAAAAAAAAAACATCAACTTCGAGTGATCTAAGCCAAACCGCTCCTGAGACGAATCCCATTGGGTCAAACAATCCCCCAAGAAATTTCCCTCTACAATCACAAAATCCTCAAGAGGAGGGTCAAGTAGAGGAAATCCCTGAAAATTTCTTGGGGATGACACATGATGAAATCTTGGAGATGGTACAAAATCTTGAAAACCAGAGAATCGTCAATTCCATGATGATGTTAAATCCCTCCCAATATATGCTTAAATTGGAAAAAGAAGGGGCTAAACTCCCTTTCGTTTATGACATAAGCACTATTTTGGAGAGGCCTCTTGGGATCATGCCCCCAATCTCATCAACACCTCCATTTCAAAGCATCACTCAAAGCATCCCACAAATCACATCATCCATTGCTCCAACTCAATCGATTGTTAACAAGGGAAGCTCATTGCTTCATGCACTTCAAAAACATCCCCTTGAAAGCAATCGAGGTTCAAATGCAAACACCATACTAGATCAATAAGTCTTGGTAAATCCTTTACACCCATATATTCCACTCACATTTCATGATCCCACTAGTCCAACATGTTTTCATGCAACACTGACGTATCCCCTCAACATGCAAACCTCTCTCCCCATGATCTCACATGGAGAGTGTAAATTATTTGGAACAGAGGCAATCTTTGATCCCTCCTCATCATCACTTTTCCAAGGGAATACACCACCATTTTCACCTTTTCCACTTAGATCCACATCACCCCTTGGGTTGGGTCTTCCCCCTTTACCCGCCATCAATCAACAAAATCCTAGCAATCCCCTCATCTTGCCATTGATATCACAATAATAGATGGAAACAACCTGAGCAACCCCAACAAACAATACATCTACTATCCCCCAAGTATCTCAAAACATGGCCTCCCAAGGGCCAAGCATATCAATCACACCATCCACCACTCAAACTCCAATCATCAATACAACGATCCCTCTCATCACAACAATCAACACTATTCCTAATCGACCACCACCACCACCACCAAAACCCAACATGGAAAACTCATTCAACACCGTGTTGCAACTAGCTCAACAAGCCACCTATCAAAATGCACTTTAGCAAATCAAAAATCAACAAGCTACTCAGTAAGCACAAGCACAATTAAAAACACAACAAGCACAACAAGCGCAAAAAACTTCCCAAGCCCAAGCTTAACTACAACAACAAGAAGCTACCCAAGCCATCCAAGCTACACAAGTAGCTCAAGCTACTCAAGCTGCGCAGGCTGCCCAAGTTGCACAAGCAACCCAACAAGCACAGGAACAATCTCAAGCCCAATATCAAGCTTGGTGAGTGAAAGCACAAGCTCAATACTAGGAACAATTGCAAGTAGCCCAACAACAAGCATATCAACAAGCCTTAATCACATAGAAAAGCTTGCAACCAGCTCCCACCAACACTCCACCCATCCATCAAACACCTCAACCACATCCAAACACGTTCACTTCACCTCCTAATCCACAAGATGATGTGACAACACAAATCAAACTACTCTCAAAGCAAGTGCTCAATCTCAAATCAGGAAAAACTACAAGGACATGCATAAATCTGTGTCCTTATCCATTTGATACGAGACTCACAATGATACCATTTCCAAAGGGATTCAACATTGGCATGGATGTTAGTCTAGAGGAACTATCTATGCTCACACAAGGAAAGGGGGAATCATTCACTTCCTTCCTACAATGATGGAAATCCAAGGCCAATCGAAGCAAGTGGGCCATGCTAGAGGAGTAAAAAATTTGCACTATTATTAAAAATCTCAAGAAAACCTTTGTGTTCCATCTAAAGATGCATTGCATCACCATGTATGACCAATTGATCCCAAAGGTGCTCAACATTGAACGGGCCCTTATTTCACAAGGGGGTACACCCACATATCCTAACCATTGAGACAACCACCCATCCACCAGCTATAACGAAAAACCTCACATGTGGGAGAAGAACAAGAATGGCACCAACGATGGTGTGGTCAATGCCAAGGTCGCAATTAGTGCTATGAAGCATAACACCTAAACATATAATCAACTACAAAACAACAATCACAAAAACACGCAAACCAATGCAACAAAACAATGACCACCACCCAATAATCAAATCAATAATTTGAATAATCAAGAGGGACCACCCCTACGAAACAAATACCCACCCAAGAGAAATTTTACCTCTCTTGGGGAATTAGTTGAATCCATCATGAAAAAATTGGTAGACGAGAATCTCATTAAAATCCCCACTTTTGAGAATTACCAAGATCCCATGGTAAAACCACCTTGGTACAATAAAAATTTCCTTTGTTATTATCATAAAATCATGGGACACACAACAACCAATTGCATAAAGCTAAAAAATGTCATCCAAGACCTCATCGATGACAAGATCATAAACATAGAACAACCAGCTAGAAATCAAGATCTCAAGATCTACACGAATCTGATGTCGAATCATAACCAAGGAAATAATAAAGGGAAGCAAAATTATGGCAATGTAAACCATGTGTACGAAGGAGTTGTTGCATCCTTAGACGAATTGGTCACTGTTATTAGTATCAAGGGATCCAAAGCTGATTGTGGAGTCACCACACGTGGTAGCAAAGTCACCATTGTTGGGTCATCACAACCACCTAGGGTATCCACCTCAAATCCAAAATCCACTCCTAATGGCTACAATGTCTTGGACCAATTGAAAAGAATCCCTACTCAGATCTCCATCATGGACTTATTGTAGATCTCATACGCCCATAGAGAAATTATTTAGGAAGCATTGGCTTCATCCACAATCTTCACCAATCTCGCTACAGAACAATTCTAAGCTATGGTCAGAAACATTACCACCCCAAATATCCTCACATTTTATGATAAGGACTTCCCCACCCAGCCATGTCACAAATTTTTGCTTCACCTTGAAGTCCTAGTTCTTAAAAACAAAGTTAATAGAGTCTTGGTAGATGGGGGTGCAAGTTTAAACATCTACTCTCTCAAGCTCATAAATAATCTGTGATTCTCTGAGGATTCCATTGAAAAAGGCAAGGGAATCACAATCAGAGCTTATGATGATCAAGAAAGAGTGTCTTAGGGAACTATCCAAATCCATATCCAAGTAGGGCCAGCCATTATGGAAACCACCTGCTAGGTCCTTGACCTTGATTTGCCTTATAACATCCTCCTTGGTCATCCGTGGATCTATGGGATGCAAGTAGTCGCTTCAACTTTCCATCAGTGCATCAAGTTCTCATATCAAAATCAAGAGGTCATGATCTATTGTGATCCTGAGCCCTTCACCTGCTACAAGAGCCTAGAAGAGAAGTACTATAAAATCCACAAAGTCCCAAAGAATTATGAAGGCCCTTCAACTCCATATATAGACACAACCAATATAGCCTCCACTTCTAGGACAAAGACACCCGCCATCCCTGACCTATATGAAATCAAGATTATAATCAAAGACAATGGGTGTGGGGAATAAAAAATGAAGAAAGGAGCCTTTGTGGTCGGGGAGTTACCTCAATCCCATAGATCCCATAGACAGCCACAACCCACCAATACAACAACTCAAACTTTTATAGCGGATCCCTCTCGATTCAGGAGTTGTGGGGATCTAGGTCAGGAAGTAGTGGATGAGTGAGACATATCTAGTCTCCTCTATCAAGAAGAAATACCTACACCAACCCTTCCCATGGATGATGCCAATAGAGGACTTCAATTAATGTTGGGCATGGGCTATAATAGGAATGAGAGTCTTGGAAAGAACAACAATGGCTGATTGGAACCTATCATTGTGGAAAAGTGCATGAAAAATCTTGGCCTTGGGTGTACCGCTTCGAGTGTAACCATACGTGGAAAAATTACCTCAGTTAAAGCAATCAAATCTCCCCCCAGCTATCGGCAGCCATCCTTCAGTTACCAATATCCACAGGTTGATTCATAGATAAATTTACCTTTGATGTAACCAATATATGTAGTAGTAGTGATGACGAGGGCACCATAACTGACTTACCTACGCTTTTTGAAGATTCCTCTCTCCTCATGATCAATACCCTATCTTTTGAGTTGGACCATCAAAACCATGAAATAAACCTAGTCTATCCCCAGCTCACCGATTACAACCAATGAGGAACACCTATTCTGGACATGTTCGAAAATGATGAGGCACTCTTAGAATTCATGGTATTATGAGATACAGTGCCATATGGAGATCATAAATTTGGGTTTGACATCATACTAGATACACAAGCCTATTATGGGGAAATGATTGAATCCTTCAATCACAAAAGCAAAAATTGAGGATAATCTCAAGGTTTTTGAGTGAAAACCACACTGTGGCACTCTCTGACTCAAAAATAGTAAAAATAAAGGATGCATCCAACAGTGAAAACCTCTCTAAGGCATCGAAGGATTCAATCTTCCCCTCAGTGTCATTCATTAAGAAAAGTTAGCGGTCTTGGCAGAAAAGTGCAATCTAGTCAACCTAGGAACATAGGAACTACCACACATAATAGTCTATGTCGAGTCACTTCTCACTGAAGAACAAGAACTCCTAGCTATGTTCCTAAAGGAAATAAAGATAAACTTTGCATGGACCTATGGCAACATGCTTGGACTTGATCCGGAAGTTGTGGTTCATCACCTAGTTGTATATCCTGACGTGAAGCCTGTGAGACAAAAGATGAGAAAAATGTGTCCCCAGATAGCATTGCTAGTCAAAATGGAAATACAAAATCTCCTAGATGCAAGGTTCATATGGCCGATCAACTATCTAGAGTGGGTCTCAAACCTTGTACCTATTTCAAAACCAAATAGGGATAGCTACATCTACACAGATTTCAAATATTTGAACAAAGCATGTCCCAAGGATGAATCTCCACTTCCAAAAAATGACATGATTGTGGATATGATGGCGAGACACGAGATGCTATCACTAATGGATGGATTCTCAGGATACAACCAATTTATGATAGCCAAGGAAGGCCAGCACAAGATAACGTTCACCTGTCCTTGGGGAACATACTATTGGAATATGATGCCATTTGGGCTAAAGAATGTAGGAGCCACCTACTAGAGGGATATGACACTAATATTTCATGATATTATCCATAAAACTATGGATGATTATGTGGATGACATATTGGCTAAATCAAGGAAAAGATGAGACCACATATTAGCTTTGAGTTCCATTTTTGATAGATTGGGAAGGTACAAGGTCTAACTTAATCCAAAGAAGTGTCTCTTCGAAGTGCAATCAGGCAAGTTCCTAGGGTACATTGTATCAATGAGAGGAATCTAGGTAGACCCCACTAAAGTTAAGGCGATCCTCAAAATGGAAGCACCCAGAATATTGAAGCAGCTAAGAGGCCTACAAGGAAGACTTCAATCTATCCACTGATTCATAGCTAAACTAGCAGACAAACAAATTCCATATTCTCACCTACTCTACAAGGGGTTAGCATACAAATGGGATGAAAAATTTAACTAAGCATTTAACAAGATCAAGGAATACCTACTCACATCACCATTTCTAATACCACCAATTCCAGACAAACCATTGATCTTATACATATCAGCAACAATGACAGCCCTCAGTGCTCTCTTAGCACAACATGATGAAAATGGAAGGGAGAGAGCTATATACTACATTAGCAGGACCATGGTAGGACATGAGCTAAATTACACACCTATCAAGAAAGCTTGTCTAGCGGTCATGTTTGTAGCTCATAAATTCAGACATTACATGCTAGCACATCAGATCAAGCTAATCAAAAAAATAGATCCGCTCAAATATTGACTTTCCAAAGCAACTCTCACAGGACATACAACTAAGTGGGTTATGATCCTAACAAAGCATGAAATTGAATATGTGGAATGCAAGGCCATCAAAGGACAAGCAATTGTGGATCAACTGGTAGAGGCACCTATATATGTAGAAAATCCACTAGTTTCAGAGTTCCCTGACATATTAATCTTCAACCTTAGTGTAGTGGATCACTGGAAGATGTATTTTGATGGATCTTACACACAATATAGGTCAAGAGCGGGAATCTTCTTCATCACTCCACAAGGTGAGTGCATAACTAAATCATACAAGATGTCATTCCAATGCACAAGCAACATCATGGAATACGAGGATCTTGTCATAGGACTGAGGATCACAATGCAGTGGCAGATCATGGTACTTAAGGTCTACGAAGACTCACAACTCTTAATCAACCAAGTAAACAATGAATATCAAACAAAGGACGACAAGTTGACTCCATACAAGAAATTGGTGGAGAACCTCAAGGATTCATTCATTGATATTACATTTGAACAAATACCCAGAGAAAATAATAGAGCAGTGGATGTAATAGCTATGATTGGATCACTCCTATAGATCCTACACAATGTTCCAAAACAACAATTCCTCTTAGAGAAACTTCTCATACCAGCATTCAAGGTACCAAAGTCTGAATTCATGTGAAAAATAATTGGTCCTAGTGATCCATGGTACCATGATATTTACACCTACCCAAGAATAGGAGTCATCCCCATTGACATAACCTCGAACCTCAAAAGAGATTTCGTCAAAAAATCATCCCGTTTTGTCATCCTAGGAGATACCATATACCGTAGGAGCATTGAGGGGACCCTTTTACATTGCCTAAACACTGAGGATGCCTTGAATTCTTTAACTGAGGTACATAATGACATTTGTGGTTCACACTCGAGTGTTATGACTTTGGCCAAGAAATTGCTGAGGACATGACATTATTGGCCCACAATGGAAAGAGAAGCACATGACTATGTCAAAA
Organism: Sequoiadendron giganteum; assembly: GCA_007115665.2. NCBI lineage: Eukaryota > Viridiplantae > Streptophyta > Pinopsida > Cupressales > Cupressaceae > Sequoiadendron > Sequoiadendron giganteum. Next base: position 551,474,849 of record CM021105.1, read on the forward strand.
GATGTTTGTAGTGTCAGCAACATGGGGACCTCATCCATGGACCAGCTCAGGAGCTCAATCCCATTATCACACCATGGCCATTTTCATAATGGGGGCTCGATCTCATCAATAGAATCACCCCTACCTCATCCAATGGCCATAAATTCATCATTACCGCCACAAAGTATTTCATGAAGTGGGTCGAAGCCATTCCCATGGCCTACATAACATGAAAGAAGATATCCAAGTTCATCTTCAATTACCTAATTTGTTGCTATGGTGTTCCTCAAGCCATTATCTTAGATAATGGGACACCTTTCAAAAATCAGGAGGTTCGTGACCTATGCTATAAATTCAAAATCTAACATCACTTTTCCACTCTATATTATCCCCAAGGCAATGGCCAAGCAGAAGCCACCAATAAAACCATTATGAAAACCTTCAAGAAAATAGTCAATGATGTTGGTTGTGACTGGCATCTACAATTGAATCCAACCTTATGGGCCTACCACACAAGCATCTGCACACTAATAGGTGCCACCCCTTTTTCCCTGGCCTACAGATCATAAGCTATACTCCCTATTGAGATCAAGCTCCTGTACCTAAGGAAATCCTTGTAGAATCTCATAACAGATGAAGAATACCGGATTTCATGGATAAATGAGATGGAACTACTAGATGAACGGTGCATGGATTCCTTAAACCACTTGCAAGTATATCAGAACCATCTCAGGAAAAGTTACAACAAGAAAATTAGGAGTCATACCTTCCAATTTGGTGAGCTAGTACTAAAGGAAAATCAAAAGAATGTGTCAAATTCAGAGAGTAGAGGAAAATTTGAGCCCAACCGGTTGGGACCATTCATCATCACTACGAGCTATAAATCAGGAGTCTACCAACTATCAATGCCCAAAGGGGAGCCTCTACAAGAACCCATGAATAACTCTCATCTCAAAAAGTTTTATGCCTAATCTTTTAAGGGTAAAACCAAAAATACAAAAAAAATATAAAAATATAAAAATCCAAAAAAAATAGAAATAGGATTAAAAATAGTAAAGTAAAAAATCTTCCTCTAGTGAAAACCACTTTGACACCGATTTAGACAAGTACCTTGGTGAAAACCTAGAAAACAGGCGCCTTATGTAAATAAAACACTCTCCATCCACAAGGATATCTATGATTGACCCCACACCACTCATTTATCCATTAAATTTTTAGTGCACCCTTCCATCATCCATCTGCGTCTATGTCATAGCTTGATTTTTTGTTCGTATCATGTTCCACCCTAGTACTACTTGGCACATTCCTTAGGTCAGTTTGTCTTGCCTATATCGAAGTAGTCTATCATATCACATTGGGGGAATGTTTATGTACCTTCATCAGATCGGATTCATGTATATTCTTGTGATCTTCCTTAAAACAAAAATAAAAGAATATTCAAAAAATCCAAAAACATTCAAAACATCCTTCAAAAAATCCAAAAAATCCAAATACCCAAAAACTCTAAAAAATAATAGTGGAGTCATCTTCCCAAACTACATCATCTCTGAGCTTGAACGTAGGCAAGGTTGATCTTTGATCATCCCTCGAGACACTTTAGGTTAGTCCTTTAAGCATCCATCATAATAAAAGGGGCAATCCATGTGTCCATCTATCTCATCATTCAATCAATTTTGTGTCAGTCAAACTACGTGGTCTCTACGTACATAACGTAGGCAAGGCTAATCTATTGATCATCCCCCAAGACCCCTAGGATAGGTTTTAAGTTAGTTTCTTGGTCAAAATCTCAAAAAATCCTTTTTTTTTTTTAAATTCAAAAATAAAAACAGCATCAAAACATTTCAAAACACCAAAAACATCCAAATATTTGAAAAATCTATCCATCTCCATCTCACTCTCACCCGAAATAATCTCATTCATAATAAATCAATCATCATTTTCATCCTTTGGTAAGTCAATCGAAAGAAAGTTAAGCAGGTTTAAAAGTGAAATCTCAATCATCAAAGTCTCAAGTCTAGCCTAGTAAGTCAACAAGTTAATCAACTCGGAGTATCAATAGCTTATCATCTAGTCAATCTCATCATCACCTAATCAAAACATATCCTAGGATGCATCCTTCCTACAATGGGCATCAACATTAGGCATCACCATAGTTTAGTCTTGGCTAGCGGTATGAAGAACATTAGCTTGGTTGTTTACTTTATCTTAGTCTTTTGACTTATCTTATTTTGTGCTCATTCCAAGGACCTCTTGATAATGCCTAAACAAATGGGTTTAGAGAGAAAGGAGTGAGGCAATGATCATTATCTTTTTATCTATTGTTCTTGTTGGATGTTCTTGTAATATAACTCTGTCATCCATGCTTTGTTTGGTTTGTACGGAGGATGTTTTGGGTATCTTGTTGACCACATAGGAAGGTTTGATTTTATATGTTTTGGTTTGAGATGTTTGGAATATCTTAACTACATCTTGAATAAGTTTTTTTATGTCAAGTGTGAACAAGAGTAATCCTTTCTGATTGTCGATTCAAAGTCCATCACACTAGGTACAACACCATCCTAGTTCTTAATACCTTGATGCATCGTACCTATGTGTATTATCAAACATAAAGTAAATGGCCCTTTTAAAATCCCAATTCCTGATATCATTATCATCATCATCACTAATAAGGTAAGCTTGTTGTATCTTCTTTCTTTTGTCTCCTTTCCATACTAACATGGTACCATGACAGTTACTCAAAAGCATTTCATCAATGCATCCACCCTGCATCCATCAATCATCAACATAATGCATATCATATAGGAAACATAGATGCATTGCATTTCATCAATAATGTAGATTTTTGCATTCCATCATAGATATTATCACAAAAGAATTATTAAATCATCCATGGCATAATTATCATGTTATAGATAACATCATTATCATATGCATATTCACATCATTGTCATATATATTCACATCATATCATAATAACCCCATTGCATATAATAATCATTTACATTATCATATTACTTGCATTAGTTGCATCACATATGCATCCAAAAATTATTATGAAATAGGAATCATGGAATTGTATAATCATCTCACATATCACATCATCATAAAAGATTACATTTGAGGTCATCTCGCATTACATTATCATTATAATTATTTCACATCAAACACATTGCATTCAAATCAACCATTACATAAATCACATATCACATCATCACATATCATAAATCATTACATTATCATATCATTAAGAATCATTTCTTATCATACAACATTACTTCATAACGTGACATTGCATTCATTATAGGAATCATGGTATACCATATTACATAATCATTTCACAAATGTCATCACCTCATAATCATCAACATTTCATATTACATCATTACCATTGTATATCATATATTATAAATACCATGCATAATCTCACATCATTACATTTATATTCAATTACATAAAAGCATCACATTTGCATATCATAACATGTTGCATCCATATATCATCCATCATAAATGCATAAGAAAAAGAAATAAAAAACATTACATTCGCATATCATCATATACATTTTCAAAGTACATCACCTGTCCATAATGTAGAAAATCATTTGTGTATCATAACATGTTGCATCCATACATCGTCACCATAAAGTGCATAGAAAATATACAAAAAGAAATACATCCATAATCATGTGCATCCATGAAATATTCATATCACATCATCACATCATTGCATCACATAAGGAAAATTCATAACATATGCATATCATGACACATAGGAAATTAAATGCATCCCTCCATCATATAGAAGTAAAGTAGGACATCTCATAAATGAATCAAATCATCTCATATATATCATCAAAAGTAACTATCATGGTACAAATATCGAGATCAAAATTGTATAAATCAAAGTATATGATACAATCAAGGCAATAAAAAATTGGAGCCCATAAACCAAAAAGAATATTGTCTGAGATCAAAATGAGGAGCTAGCCCTACTGGTTGCTACCCTCTCCAACCTATCTCTCGGCGTGATCCTTGGGCTGCCTCATCCCTGTTTGCTGGGAATACTCTAGCACCCGAACTACTACTAGTATTGCCTACCTGTAGTGGAGCCTAAATACTCTGCCTCTATCACGGCCTCCTAATATATGCGTATGGACATTGTCCTGCCTTTGGATGCAGAGGTCGTGCTCTCAAGCTATCATCTCTGGCCTATCTCCTGGTCTCTCTTAGACATTGACTAGTCTCTCTTGGCAGTCGGTGCCTGCACCTGAGCCTACAAACCCTGCAGCTACTAAATTGTGGCATCTTGGTGATCTGGCTACACTCGTGGTGGAGATGGGGGAAGCTATTGTGGAACCTCTCTCTCCCCATCTCTGGGCTAATCTCTGGGAGGTGTCTATTGTGCCTAATCTCAGGATGGTGTCTGTTGTGGCTAGTGTGAAGGTGGCCCAACTCCTCCCCTATCCCCATCTCCATCTCTGCCCCCATCCCCTCTACCTCCTTGTCCCTACCCTTGGCCTATTGATCGGCCTCTGGGCTTCCATCATGTGGGCACTGCACCTAGATCCATCAATCTAAGGGGTGGTATGAACCAATCTCTATAGGCCTATGTGACCCTTCCATCCCTTTATCACTGATCGTATGGCCATGACCTAGCCACCAACTACCTAAAATATGTAACAGCCTCATCAGACAGGATGGGCCTGCCCCATGCAGTCTCCCTCGTAGTACGAGCGAAGATGGACATGTACTGGTCATCAGGTTTGTCTTGTCTGTCAATGAACTATCTCACCACTCTATCTGCCAAGTATCTCTCTATAACGGTGTGCTCTCAACCCTGCATCAATTTTTCTTTCTAAGAAAAAAAAGTTGTTGTACATCATCAAACCATGGACCCATGCCAAGCCAGGGCCTCCAAGTGACAACTATCATCTTATCGATGACCCTCTGCCAATGAGCGATACTACCTACCCCTGTATGTGTAAAGGCAATCTAGGTCCCACCGTATCGCCAGATAATCAGATCATCCAACTCTAGTGAAACTACTATGACATGTGGATGGAGCACTACTATGCGCTCCCAAGCCTAGACATGCAACAATGTAACACTAACCCTAATGGCCCTATTATCTAAATACGCAAACTCATGCAGATCTTGGTAAAGCGAGGCCAATATCACTGGCCCCCAAGTAAGGCACTCTCTATGGAAAAGCATCTGATCCCATACTAGCCCCCATCCTAGACTATAGTATGGGCCCCACCAATCTAGAGCCACAAGCCCTAATATAATAGCAGCTACAATAAGTCTAAAAGTAGGCACTATGCTTCGGTATCTCTCTAAATCAATATGTCCCTCGAAGAAGATGATCTCATCAAGCTCCATGACCTCAAAGCACACGTCCCTCCCAGCATCCACATCATAAATGACACTCTCTCTATGGATGGGTAGTCACAAGATGTGTCAGACATCCTCTAGTATGAATGTGGCCTCGCCAATGGGCAAGTGAAATGAAGATGTCTCACTCTACCATCTCTCTGCTGGGGCTATCATCATCCCTAGGTGTGTCCGAATGGGATGGGCATAGGTGATATACCAAAGTCCTATCGCCCCAAGGTGCTCCTAGAGTAGCTCATCTAACCCATCTAACCGGCTAAGAACCAAGCACCTATGCTCTTGAGAATGCAATATCCCAAGGTCCTCCTATGTAGGAAAAGCCACAGCATCAATTTTCAAAAAAAAATTGAGATCCTGCCTTGAGTTTTTGCAATTCGAACAACATATGTGGCTCTATTTGCAATTGTGGCATAGTTTCCAAATTCCAAACTGTGACGCAATTGGTTCGTGCCCCCAAACCCTAATTCCTAAATTGTAACACCACAAAACTGATCACATATGCGGTGGACTTTGACCTAAACTCTAATTTGCCAAACTAAGTGGCAGCGACGTTCTTCGCATATGTGGCACACTTTGGGGCCATGTGGCACCGATTTTTCATGCTTAGTGGTGCTATATAGCACCTCTTGACCTAAATTTAACTTTGAATCTATTAATTGCATGTAAAAAATTGAAATCAAAGGCTAAGGAAGGGGCACATACCACTGGTTCTACGTCAGCTAACTGCTGGTGAACTCATACTCGCTCTAACATGTTTCATGGAAGCAATCTTTGCACCATCTCAATCAATTCTCAAAGCTCAAAGTGCAAAAATTTCTAAAGGCTAAGTGTGAAAATGACTTGAAAGTAACCCCTTAGAGTCTATTTAAGTCTAAAAATTAGGGTTTTTTGACCTAGTTTGCTCGTCCAGCTAGGTTTTGGAACCCCGAATTCATTTTTGCCTGGCCAGGGGCCATTTTGCATCGTTTTTTCATGTTTTTGCACATTTTTTGGCATCTAGGACCCTTTCTTGACATGTCAGGCAACTTTTCCTCTTTTTTTCGCGAGATCACCCAAAAATCCAAATTTTTGTCTGATCTCTCAAGGGGCAGTATACCAGCACAATCCTTCTCATTGGGGCAACAATGGGACACTTGAAAATTTTATTTTTTTTGAATTTTGATCGTAACAGCTTATTCTTTGAACCAACGCAATAGGTGCATTGCTTCAAAGAGGGGAAAAGTGTAGACACTAAAAATATACAATTTGATCCTACACATCTAGTCCTGAACTTACTAACATCGGTTCATCCTGAATCATCTCTTTCTAATCATCACATCTCCTCTCTTAATTAAATAAATCAAATTTATTTGATTAAGTCATTCTCTTCCATTAATTAAATAAATCATTTTGTTTAATTAATCCTATAATCTCTCTTTTAATTAAATAATTCACTTTATTTAATGAAATCTCTAAAGTCATTTCTTTGAATTAAATAAATTAATCTTTATTTGATTTTATCTAACATCAATCTCTTTAATTAAATAAATCAATCTTTATTTAATTAAATCTAAAAATCATCATTCCTCTCAACTTTGATTTAAATTAATCCAAAAATATAAGTCAAATTGTCAAATCATCTAATTTCTACTTAAATTGATCAAAACATGATTAATCCTAATCCTAATCACTCCAATCCTCTAGATTTTGCAACTTGCACTAATAAATCAATTTAATTGATTTATTAATTCATCCTTTTTCCCTCAACTTGGCATCAAAAGGGAATATTCCTCAAATTTGAAAATCCCTTCCAAAGGGGATGAGTACATCCAACAAGGCATTAAAGGCCTCTTACATGTCCTTTGCCTTGAGCCAAGTGGAATTTACTCCATTTCTTATTCCCTCTAAACTTGTCATCTCAACAAATTCAAATCCACCTAACCATATTTATGTGCACATTCATCCAAATTTGTTCATTCCTCCTCCAATCGCATGTGGACAAGTGGCCTTTTCTCATTGGTTGGTCTGTTGTCCCACATTCATCTATTTTTCTTATTCTTTGATTCTTCAAATATATAAATATAGGGTTTCTCCTATTGAATTGATCATCCACAATCCATGCAAGCTTACCATACTCAATTTCATTTCCAACTTCATCCATTTTTATCATAGTTTCATATTTTTATGAAGGTTACTGTCAAATATCACCAAAGGATCAAGAATCATCATCAAAGTTCATCAAATCACATCAAGGAGTTGGGAAAGGGCCATTTTCTACACATAAATGGAACCAATTCCCCCATGGGATTGCAAGTTTCTCATTAGAATAGGATTCAATTTCTTTAATTGTGTTGTTCTTCATTTTTTTTCCTATTTTGATGTTTCAATCTAATTTCATGGGGAATGTTCCTTCTATCTTGCATTTGGATCTAATATTGTGTTTGTGAAGGTATAGAAACACCATTCACAATGATACAATAAATAATACAGATAATTGAACATCAACACATTACTAAAGTGTGAATTTGAGTTTTTTTATTGATTTTCACATGAAGGAATACATAGAGGCATTGACAATGCAAAATATTGCTCAAAGATAACTCTACATAGAGCAGAGTTAGAACTTGGAAACTCATATTATCAAAAATCAAATCACTGTATCACCTTTTCTAGCAACTTCCACTATTTAGGTGGTGGAATTGTCATTTATTTTAACTAATGTTGTTTGACATGAAGATTTGTTAACATTTCATGATTGAAATTGGAACCCGACTTGCATTATTCAGTAAATTTTGCATTCAAGGTTAGCAATGGTTTGATGGAATACAAATAGTTCACCACATCTTGGTTATGAGGAAACTGGTCCAAATCAATCTTCCTTGCACCCTCCATATTCTTTCTAAAATAATTCTTTCTAATGAATCGATCATTTGTATCAAAAGACTCTGGCAAACCAAGCTCTATGGAGTTCCTTACCTTTTCATCCACCTTCTTCATCTTATATGCAGCCAAATGCAAATATTCCTTTGTTTCACACATTCTCAAACACTTTTCAATCATAGATGACAATGCCATTGATGTAGCAAGCCGATTAGTAATCCCTTTTGATTTCAAAACATTGTCAGTAGCTTTGTAGAATGCAAGTGTTGAATTTGATTTGTACATTTCTCTAATTCCAACACATTTTTGTTGTCCACTAAATATTTGATGAGCTTCTTATAATGTTGTTGTTATCAACAGTATTTGCACCCACATGCAAGGTTGGAAAGCTTTGCAATCCTATGTAACATTGGACTAATTCCAGGTTGTGGGTACCCTATACAGAATTAGACCTCTAGATTCTAGGTTGGTTCCTATTTGATATTCAATTAGGTAATAAAATTTTTTGATTGAGGAAAAGGGTAAGGAAAATTGCATAAAATGACTGAAACTTAAAGTAATTTAATGGTGATGCACCTTCATGATTCAAACTCAATTCACAACAACCTTTCAATGAGTTCTAATTCCATGACTTAAGTATATTCAAAACTAATCACATAAGTAATTCATGCAAAGGCTTGATAACACCATTGCCCTCAAAGGAAAAAACTAGGTTTTTTCATAGTTAGAGTTATTGAAAATATCATATTGCACAATGCACAACCTGTGAAGCTAATTTGAGATGGGTACAAGGATTCATACTAGTGATAGAAAATGAAAGGCTTAAATTTTAAACACAATAACTTTCAAATCAAACCTAATATGAAAAGAAGACACTTGAGAATTTTTGTAGGCAAACCAAACTTTTATTGAAGTATGTTGTCATGAATCTAGAAAAAATGAAAGAGCTACAAGACTTTTCTCAATCTCTCTAGAATTGTGCAAGAGATAGAAAGGTTAGAACTAGTGAAAAAATGACTAAGTCATTTCATTTTATAGAAAAACCTCCACAAAGGGGAACTGAGGTGGAACTGAAGGTCAACTCCAAGTGAAAATATCTCATGAAAAATCCATTCACAAGAAAGCATCAAAACCCCCCCAAAAAAGGGATCAAAACTCATGTAAAAAGAGTGAACTCGGGCTCAAACTCATATTGAAACCTAGTTCATCGCATGAGAAACTCAAAATAACTCAAATCAATAGAAATCAGAGGCTAAAACCATGCAAAATTGTCCCCACTTATCCGACTCGCCTATAATAACTCATCATTAACTGGAAAATTTCCACCTATCCCTCTATGCATGGTTGGCTTAACCCATGTTTAATGACTATGTTGGCATTTCAAATTTAGACACATTAATAAAATTACTTATAAACTATCATTTAAATTAATGGACTTTACATATGTATAATGCAACATATTATTAAATTTGACATAAATACAAAAATCTATCATCAACCAGATTAGGCACATTGACATAAAGTCATGGCCATGACAGAATAACTCAAAACTATTTTGATTTAAAATAAAGTAAAAAAAAAACAATCTCGAGCTCATGGAAAATAAATATTAGGGTAAACCATAATCATCATCATTGTTCACTTGTAAATGCAAAGAGACTGTGAGGCTATTTGTTGTGGTTGTCATTGATGTTAGGGTTTGTAGCTGAGACCATGGATTTGCTTGGAACTAGCTCAAACCTGATAATATTCAGCCACATCTGAAGATTTTGCATGAGCCTCTTGAAGAAGATTACAAAAGGTAAGCCATCTTGGCTACCATCAAATCATTTCATTTCCATTTTACATCTTATGTAAGGAAAGCTAAGGTATTTTTAGGCATTGCCATTGATATTATTCTCATGTGTCTCTTTGCTACATTTTTTGTGGTAAAATCGGTGTTTCCTGTGCATTCAAGAATTTTTAATAGTTTACTTGACTTTGAGGGTATTACCTTCATTTTGAATTAATTCCTGTAGGTTATTGGTCACGGCTATAGCATAATATCTATTGTATCTTTATTTTTCTTTTTGTTGTTTACACTTGTCTAGCTTGAGGCTGCTTATTGAGTATTGGTTCGAGATCAAAGGAGGCCACATTCATGGGATTCTACATGAACTTCTTCATTATGAAGGTTGCGACTTAAATCTTTGTGTTTGGATTTTGGGTTTCTTGCCACTCTTGGCCACTAAATTCCACTCTCTTTGTTCATTGTCTTTGTCTGGGTACTTCTATTTCATCTAGTTTTAATCTCCATGATGTGGGCAATTATAAAATACCTGTAAAATGTATTTAAAATCCCTAAAGGACCACCATGATAAAACCCTAAGTGCTGTAAATTCTTGGCCTATAAACTACGACTTGGGTTTTGTCGATTCTTAAAGATTTAGAAAGGAAATAACACTTTCTATGCCATTGATGTACACTATGTTTTATTCATTTCATAGCTTTGTATTTTACAAAAAACGTAACTCTCTTTCTATTATAGAAATCTCATTTTCTAGTAACTTAGTTTTATTCTCAACACTTGCAGATCATGTTCATCTCCTCCACAAACATTTTTTAAATAACCTTAACAAAATACAAGCCAGGAATCCTCAAGACAAATCAAATATGTGAAACCCATAGAGGTTTCTCCTTATTTCCTCTATGATTTCATGTTGAAATGCATTTGAAAAGTATCCATCCTTTGTAGCATGGATTTGATAGTTTCTCATTGTGTAGATTCTCTCTTGCAATGATTTGGATATGTTATGCTTGTTGTGAATTGAAAAGAGAAATGTCAAAGTAATTAAGCGAGGAACTAGCTTAACATATTGCTCCTTTATACCTGACCCCTACTACTAAGTCAGTTGGATTCAACTCATGGCCTTTAATTCTTGAGATCAAACATCATGCTCATTTGTTTTTAAAGGCTACATTGCTTCTATCATTAGCATTCCTTGCTTATATGTTGTGGTCCTGAACTTTCAATTGCATGGATTTGCATGGAGTTTCTAACATCACTCCCAAGCTATTGAAGCCCCATTTCAACCTTGGTAAAAATTTATCCTTCAACTTTCATGAAGCTTTCCTAACTTTGAGGTGGCTCCCTCACTGAGATATGATGTCTTTGTACAAGATATGTCCTGCAAAACCTCCATTCATTCTCTTCTGGAGCTGGCTTGATCCTTTAAATCTATCACATGATCATTGTTTAATTGATTTCATTGTTGTCCTCTTGATGATAATGTTGAATTTGCACCATTTCTTCATAGTTTATTATTTCTTGTATTTACTTCAGTAGTTGTACTTTGCAACTTTGACTTGATAACAAAAATAGGTTATTCCATTGTGAATGATCATCATTTGCTGACCTTGTGCTCTTGAGTATCAAAACATGACTACTCCTCATTGAAGTTATGTGAACACTATGATTGCTTTCTTATACATGTTGCCTATGTCCTTATAATGGTTGTCCCATAATGATTTGAGTGCTCCTTAACTAGTGTATAATTGTTGTTATGTTAGTGTTATGTGCTGGGCTCAACCCTTGTGGGAGCCACATTTTCCACCACACATAAAAACTTTGAACAATATCTATTGACTTACATGACATATTGTACCTATACCTACACATTAAACAAAATTGTTAGCAAAATAATTGAAGTTGGAGGCTTCCATTGAACTTCGTTCTTTTTTACATGTTTCTTTTTTATGACTTAATCATCTGATGAATTCTTGATAGGATGCAGATTATACTTATGTTGGTAATGTAGGCATGAAGAAGGATGTGATTTATGATTTCTCTAACACCACCTGTCATCACTCTCGCAGGAAACCATGGAGCTTGGAGTTGAAACAACCTAGAGACACTGGAGACACAACAACTTGAAGACATAAAGTATAAAATTATTCGTCATTACAGGCAATGATGAATCACTTCTTTTTCTATGTTTAAATTATCTTCAATTGTATAGTTTACAACTCTTTCATGTATTCATTATTTGATTTTAAAAATAAAATTAAGTTAATCCCACGACTTGTGTGGGACTTTGGTTTTTACAATATGAATAAACAAATAAATATTATACAATTTTATGATTTTTCTATTATAATTACATGCATAATGATACTGTAAATTAAAAAAAAAAACAATCAGATTTGTTCAAGATCAATGAACACTTAGTAGATTTTTTTTGAAATTACTTGTGTACCTTTCAATGGTGAATGTAATATAGATCTACCTATTTTGAGATGTAGCTAAAAATAGGTAACAATTTGGTGACCTATGTGGAGTGTTTTCTTGCTAAGCACCATTTACCATCTATGTAGCTTGTCCATTGGGCTCAGAGTCATTCCTTGCTCACTTTTGATGTCCTATCTCCTGTAACTCAGCTACTCCACAACATGACAACAGTAAAATAGAAAGAAACTACAATGGTATTGTTTAAGACAAAGACAAGAGACATGTGCATCAACACTTCTTGAAAAACAAAAATAATAACAAAAATAAATGTGCATAATAGCACTTATTAGCAATTACATTCCTCAAAAACAAGGTTTGAGGTGAATACCATTTACTAGGATTGGAAGTATATTGCCATCCAACTTCAAAATCTATAATGCATTGTGCTCCTTCTTTCTGATGATGTATGGACCATCCCACATGGCATCAAAGTTGGTATGTTTTCTAGGTATGCTCTTTAACTCATCCCATTTGAGCACTAAATCACCTTCGTTGAAAATTCTTGCTATTTCTTTTTTGTCAAAGGTCTTCTTCATCTGTGCATGGTGGATTTCAAGCTTCTTGAAAGATTCTTTTATGGTTTCCTCCTCAAGTAACTCAAGCTCTTTTATGTATTCCAAAGTTCGTAACTCTATGGAAATAGAAAATTTGGCCTCTTTTCCATAAACCAAAACATAAGGTGAAAAACTTGTTGATCATTTTGTTGTAACTCTATCAACCCAAAGGGCTAATTTCAGCTTATCATGCCATGATCTCTGATTATCTTCAATGGTCTTTTTAATGATCTTAATCAAATTTTTATTTGTTGATTCAGCCTATCCATTACCTTGAGGGTAATAATTGGATGAGGTATTCAAAAATATGTTATTCTTTACTGACCAATCTGAAACTCTCAAACCAACAAAAGCTAATGCATTATCTGAAATAATAGATTGAGGTGTACCAAACCTAGAAACTAAATCCTAATAGAAGTTCAAAACTGAAGTCTCATTTGCATCTCTCAATGCAACTACTTATGCCCATTTCATAAAGTAATCTGTTGCAGTTAATATCCACTTGTGCCTTGCACTAAAAGGTGGATTAATGGGACCAATAAAATCAATTCCCCACTTCCCAAATGGTTGTCCAACTTGAATTGTATGTAGCGGTAGAGCTGCAAGTTTTTGTTTTATTTCAAACAATAAATATTTCATGCACTTTCTTCCATAACCATGAGAATCTTTAAATAAATCTAGCCAATAGTATCAAACTCTCATAATTTTAAGAGTTGTAGTTCTGGGTGCAAAGTGGCCTCCAACAGGTCCATCATGGAATTCCTCAAGAATTTTCTCAATCTGATTTGGGTAAACACACCTGAGAAATACAACATTAAAATCCTTTTTGTAAAGAATTCGATTAATTTCTACATATGGAATGGCTTGTAACATATAATATCTTAATTTTGATTTGTCCATACCTTTTGTAGAATCTGTGGTATGAAAATAATAAATCATTTGATGGATCCAATCTATTGAAGGGGTTATAACAATAGGTTCCTCTTCATTGTTTAGTAGTGTAGTGACTTGTTCACTGCTATTTTCTTCATTCTCTACAAGTTGTTCACATAGGCCTTTACCTCTAACAAGCTTGGTAACCTTTGTATTGATGTCATATTCCATAACTTTTGTTATCCAGCCTACTCTTCTATCAATAATATCCTTCCTTAGTAGAAACTCTTTGACTGTTGGATGAGCTACCAAAAAATGTACATCATATGTCTAAACTTATTGAGACTTCTCACTACAACAAGCACATCTTTTTCAATGAATGAATACCTTACTTCATAATCATGCAAGAATTGACTAAAAAATGCAATGGGTTGTTTAAGTCCATCATTCTGCTGGAAAAACATGGCAGAAATTGTATCAACACTACCAAACAGATACAATATAAAATATTTAGTAAAGTTTGGGTTAATTAGTGTTGGGTCTGTTGCAAGTGCCTGTTTGATTTTCTCAAATCTATTCTTACCCTCTTTTGTCCAACTGAAAATGGTGTTCGTCTTTGCCATAGTTGTAAGAGGCTACAATAAAGGTGCAATGTTAGGAATAAATCTCCTAACAAAGTTATTCTACCCATAAAACTCTATAGACCTTTCTTGTGAGTAGGAAGCAACAATGCCAAAATGGTTGTAAGATATTCTGGATCAATAGAAATTCCATCTTTAGAAACAATGTAACCTATAATTTTACCTTCATGAACAACAAAGATGCTCTTTTTTGGATTCAAGGAAACTCCATACTCTCTACATCTTTCAAAAATATATCTAAGATGATCAAAGTGTTCATTAGAATTTCATGAGAAAACAGTGATATCATCTAAAAAAACAAGAACAAACATGTTTATCTAACCTTGGAGAGCCATATCCATTGCTCTCTGAAAGGTTTCTCTCGCATTTGGTAATCGAAATGGATTTTTTTTGTAAGCCATAGTACCCCACTTGGTGGTTTAGGTTGTTTTTTATTGGTCTTCCTCTTTCACCAAAATCTGATTATAACCTGAGTATCCATCTAACAATGAGAAACTCTCTAATCCTAAAAAAACTTGTAGAATCTTCTCCATTGATGGTAGCGGATAATGATCTTTAAGTGAGGTTCAATTTAGATCACGAAAGTCCACACATAGCCTAATTTCTCTATTCTTTTTTCTAATAGGCACCAAATTTGAAACCTAGGACATATGTTTGATGGGAAAAATGATATTACCCTCAATTAACTTATTTAACTCTATCTTCATAAGATGGTCCAACTTAGGATTCAAAGGTCTATGTTTCCATCTTACTAGTTTTGCATTGGGTTCTAGCTCAATGGTGTATTGACCTAACTCAGGATTAAATCCTTTTAGATATCCATACTCCCAAGAAAATACATCACTGAATTCTTGGCACAACAAGATGAAGGCTTGTTGTTCTTCTTTGGTACAATTTTTTCCAAGTTTCAGGAGCTTATCTTTAAATATTTCAATTGGCTCATAATGCTCTTGTTTAACTATTAAACTAGATTTATCTTTTCTAACCTAATCATCAAAGTTAAAGATAGATTATAAGGTTACCAAAACTTTTGGCAGCTTGTTAGACTTTAGCTACATAATTTGGACACCATATTGCTGATCAAACATTCTCTAGTTTCCAGCAGAAAACTCTCTTTCTTCCATTAGAAAGTGGATTATTTTCTCATCAATGTCAAAAATCTATCAACTCACATTATTATCAGGTACCGATGGTTTGACAACTATTTTCACATATTGCTACACCTCCACATTGTGGATTTTAATTGGAATATCAAACTATGATCCTATGGCAGCAAGTTTATCAGCTTGCTTGTTATGATTTGTTGGTACTGACAGAAAATTAAATGCATCAAAATCCTCAATTAAGTCCCAAACCCAGTGTTTATATAATTTCAAAAAATTATTGTTTGTTAAACTCATATTTCTAACCTGATTTTCTATTAATTCAGAATCACCAAACACCTGTAAGCACTTAATTTTTCTTTTTCTAGCCCATTCTAAACCATGTATTAATGCTTCATACTCAACAACATTATTAGAAGAACTGAAAGAAAATTTGAAAGCCAAGTAATAAATTTTCCCTTCTAGTGAAATCAATACAACTCCTCCACCAACACCTACTTTGCTTCTTGAACCATCAAAATACACCTTCCAGAGCTGATCATCTTGTTGTTTTACATGTTTATCATCCTTAACCAGGTTAGGAATAACTGTATCAACCTCATGAATCATGTAAATGCCCAAACCTACTTCATCAATGAGTCTAAAAGGATCAATCTCATGATTCTCAGCTACCCCCTCATCTAAATCTATGTCAGGTATGCCTTCAATAGGTACAGTGGGGTCATGGGTCGTAGATTGATCATCCTGCTTATGAATGGCTAGTTTTGTATTTATATGATTTGCAACATAAGGCTCAATATGGTCTTTAGCCTGTGTTTCAAATTTGATAGTCACTCTAGTACCATATCTAATTCTAAAACATAGATGTGACCAATCTACTGACACATATCCACCTAAATTTTCTTTAAAGTCTCTAGAAAGGAAAAGGGCAAAGAATGGTGGCAAATCAATGATATATATCTTGAGGAATTGAAAAGTTCAGACAAGCATGTAAAGTTAGAGGTAAGATTTTAATAACTCCCATGGATTTAATGGTTGTACCATCTAATTGCACTACCCCTTTTGACAATGGCTCATATTCTAGTCCTAACTTATCTACTAGCTGCTTGGGCATAATTGAACTACTTTCTCCCGAATCTATCATATAGTTATGCACTATACTGTCACCTACAATTAAGCAGACATAAAAAGGTGGTGGTTCTACATCTTGAGAAGGTTGCTCTTTCTTATTTTCTAATACATTTACCAAGAATTTTGTCCGCTCTTCAATTGACTCATTAGAAATTTTAATCTTAGCAAGATCATCTTGTAAAGCTTCCTTGTACCCAGGAAGGTTCAAAGCATCTAACATTCATATGGTAACAGTGGATTTTTTAATATGGTCAACATTGTTAAAAATAGTGCCACTAACCTTTTGCTATACTTTGGAAACAACGTATTTTTGCATCTATGAAGGATGAGGTTGAGTCTTTAGTTGTTCCTTCACTGCTACAGGTTGTTCTCTTGATGATATTTTAACATTTTGAGAGGTAGAAGGTTGAACTTGCCCCTATTGTTCTATCAGAATCTGATTTATATCCTTTTCAGGTTGTTGTTTGTCCTTATTAGACTATTGATTCTTAGAAATAGTTGGTTGTCTCAAGTTGACTGCCCTTGGATCTTGTATTGACTTCAATTGAGGTAGATGACCAATTTTGTCTTGCTTGAGCATGATTTATCCCACAAAAATGAATTCCTTTCCAGTTCATCATAGCAACATCTAAGTCATTGTGTTGTGTTTGTTGATCTTGTTGGTCATTACCAACATTGCTTATACCTTTAGAAACAACAACATAACTACTTTGAGCCATGAGAGCTTGATTAACCACACCATTCATGCATGTAGCCTAAGTATGAGGCTGATTACATGGGTAGCACCACACATAATCCTATGCTAATTTGTTTTGTATGGGCATAAGCTCATTTGAAGAGCTGGCAGTAGCTAGACTAAATGGTTGATTTGGCCTAGGGTAGAAATTTATTCTCTATACTTGATAATCAGCTTGATAAGGTGGTTTGTTTGCTTGGAATGGTGGTTGGTTAGGTTTGAAATTCTGACCCTATTGGTTCTTAAGGATTGCTAAATTGTTACTAACAGTCTGTAATAATTTTTGCATAGCTTCTTGATTTTTTATTTGTTGTTGTAAATCATTTTCCATTTTCTATTGAGCAGCCTTAAGCTCTTGTAATTCATTATTAACTAGAACAACACTATTTTGAGTAACTTCTTGAAATCCTAAGGCTGGAACAATAGGTAATGGAGCTATCAGAGGTAGTTGAATGGGCATTAATGTTTAAATATCTAGAAAGATAGACAAAGGAGGCCTGGGTGCAATTTTTCCAACTTGTATTAAATTATTTTCAGCTCTAATAGCTATATCGTAGGCTATTGGAAAAGTTACTCCACCAATAGATTGGATCATTACAACAATATTACTATTTAATTCTTTCAAATAGTACAAAAAAGCATGATCAGGTGTAGGTATTACCGTGGCTAGGATTTTGTTCTAGGTTCTTTGAAACTGGAAGTTCAAATCAAGCATCTGCTCTTGTGGGGCTCTCTTTATTGTTGTCATCTTCTCAACAAGAAAAATATGGTCTGATTTATCTGAAAACTATTTGGTCAACTTGTCACCCAAGTTATCTCATGTAGTGACAAAATGTACTGCTAAACCTCTAAACCATTGGAGCGCCTTCCCTTTGAATGAAGCAAATAACAACCTCAATGCCACATTCTCTTGGATGATATGATGCACTCCGCATAGTGAAGCCATGCCTCCTATATGTTCAATCGGTGTAGTCTGATCCTCACCAATAAAGATAGGTAGACTTTTGAGTGCAACAATAAGTATATCATCATGTTGAGCCAAATTCAAAGGGTTTCTCCCATTAAATGGTACAAATGCGTGCACTCTAGCCATTGGCGTTGCTCTAGGAGGTGGCACATGTAAAACTAGTACTGTATGTCTAACTGGAAAAATAGGTACAGAACTTGAAGGCTTGAGACTGGGTGGTGTAGAGTGAGACCTTGGTGTTGATCGTGATCTCGATCGTCTCAACCTCCTTCTTGGTATTCTACCTTTCCTCTTGCACAATGATAGTTGAAAGTATTCAAAAGGATCGACACTTTGCCTTGTCTAAATTTTACTCATGTGTTGCTTGAACAAATCTGCATAAAAATAGATTTAAATAGAGTCGCCAAATATATATCCTAAATCTCTAGTAGGTAAATTTATGCAATAAATCTGAGAACAATAGCTTGAAATATTCAAAATCTTTCTCTAAAGTGAACTTCAAAGTCACATTGATCATGCCAAAAACTTTTATCAATAGGATTTGCACCCGCATGCAAGGTTGGAAAGCTTCGCAATCCTGTGTAACATTGGACTAATTCTAGGTTGTGGGTACCCTATACGAAATTAGACCTCCAGATTCTAGGTTGGTTCCTATTTGATATTCAATTAGGTACTAAAATTATTTTATGGAGGACAAGGGTAAGGAAAATTTCATAAAATGACTGAAACTTAAAGAAATTTAATGGTGATGCACCTAAATGATTCTAACTCAATTCACAACAACCTTTCAATTAATTATAATTTCACAACTTAATTCTATTCAAACTAATCACATAAGTAATTCATGCAAAGGTTTGATAACACCATTCCCCTCAAAGGAAAAAACTAGGTTTCTTCATAGTTAGAGTTATTGAAAATATCATACTACACAATGCACAACCTATGAAGCTAATTTGAGATGGGTACAAGGATTCATACTAGTGATAGAAAATGAAAGGCTTAAATTTTAAACACAATAAATTTCAAGTCAAACCTAATATGAAAAGAAGACACTTGAGAATTTATGTAGGAAAACTTAACTTTTATTGAAGTATGTTGTCATGCATCTATAAAAAATAAAAGAGCTACAAGACTTTTCTCAATCTCTCTAGAACTGTGCAAGAGATAGAAAGGTGATAACTAGTGAAAAAATGACTAATTCATTTCACTTTATACAAAAACCTCCACAAAGGGGAAAGGAGCTGGAAATGAAGGTCAAATCCAAGTTAAAATATCTCCTAAAAACTCCATTTATGAGAAATCATCAAAACACCCAAAAAAGGGATCAAAACTCATGTAAAAAGAGTGAACTCAGGCTCAAACTCATATTGACTCCTAGTTCGTCCCATGAGAAACTCAAAATAACTCAAATCAATAGAAATTGGAGGCTAAACCAATGCAAAACTGGCCCCACTTGTCCAACTCGCACATAACAACTCATTATTAACTGGAAACTTTCCACCTATCCCTCTATGCATGGTCGGCTTAACCCATGTTTAATGACTATGTTTCCATTTCAAAAGTAGACACATTAATTAAATGACTTATAAATTAACATTTAAATTAATGGACTTTACATATGTACAATGCAACATATCATTAAACTTGACATAAATTCAAAAAGCTATCATCGACCATATTAGGCACATTGACATAAAGTCATGGCCATGACAGAATAAATTAAAATTATTTTGATTTGAAATAAACTAAAAAAAATAAATCTCGAGCTCATGGAAAATAAAGATTAGGGTAAACCCTAATCATTATCATTGTTCACTTTTCGATGCAAAGAGGCTATGAGGCTATTTTTTGTGGCCGCCATTGATGTTAGGCTTTGCAGTTGAGACTGTGGATTTGCTTGGAACTAGCTTGAACCTAATAATATTCAGCCACCTCTAAAGATTTTGTATGATCCTCTTGAAGAAGATTGCAGAAGGTAAGCCATCTTGGCTACCATCGAATCATTTCATTTCCATTTTACATCTTATGTAAGGAAAGTTGAGGTATTTTTAGGCACCGCCATTGATGTTCTTCTCATGTGTCTCTTTGCTACATTTTCTGTGGTAAAATTTGTGTTTCCTATGCATTCCATAATTTGTAATAGTTTACTTGACTTTGAGGGTATTACTTTCATTTAGAAAGCATTCATGTAGCTTATTGGTCGTGGTTCTAGTATAATATCTATTGTATCTTTATTTTTCTTTTTGATGTTTACACTTGTCTAGCTTGAGGCCATTTATTGATTATTGGTTTGAGCTCAAAGGAAGCCATAAGATGAAATTCTTCATTATGCAAGTTGCGGTTTCAATATTTGTGTTTGGCTTTTGGGTTTCTTGCCACTCTTGGCCACAAAATTCCACTTTCTTTGTTCATTGTCTTTGTTTGGGTGCTTCTATTTCATCTGGTTTTAATCTCCATGATGTGGGAATTTTTAAAACACCTATAAAATATATTTAAAAGCCCTCAAGGGCCACCATGATAAAACCTTAAGTGCTGTAAATGCTTGGCCTATAAACCATGACTTGGGTTTTGTCGATTCTTGAAAATTTAGAAAGGAAACACCTTCTAGGCGTTTGATGTAGACTGTGTTTTCTTCATTTCATAGCTCTGTATTTGACAAAAAACATAACTCTCTTTCTATTATAAAAATCCCATTTTCCAGTAACTTATTTTAATTCTCAACACTTGCAGATCTTGTTCATCTCCTCCATAAATGTTTGTTCAATCACCTTCAGAACAAAATACAAGCTAGGAATCCTCAAGATGGATCAAATATGTGAAACCCACAAAGGTTGCTCCTTATTTCTTGTATGATGTCATGTTGAGATGCATTTGAAAATTATTTATCCTTTGTAGCATGGATTTGATAGTTTCCCATTGCGTAGATTCTCTCTTGCAATGATTTGGATATGTTATGATTGTTGTCAATTGAAAAGAGAAATTTCATAGTAATGAAGCGAGGAACTAGGTTAATATCTTGCTCTTTTATACCCGACCCCTACTACTGAGTGAATTGGATTTAACTCATGGCCTTTAATTCTTGAGATCAAACATCATGCTCATTTATTTTAAAGGCTGCATTGCTTCCATCATTAGAATTCCTTGCTTATATGTTGTTGTCCTGAACTGTCACTTGCATGGATTTGCATTGCATTTCTAACATCACTCCAAAGCTATTGAAACCCCATTTTAACCTTGGTACAAATTTATCTTTCAACTTTCATGAAGCTTTCCTAACTTCAAGGGTGCTCTCTCACTAAGATATGAAGATTTGCATTGCATTTCTAACATCACTCCAAAGCTATTGAAACCCCATTTTAATCTTGGTACAAATTTATCTTTCAACTTTCATGAAGCTTTCCTAACTTCAAGGGTGCTCTCTCACTAAGATATGACCTGAAAAACCCCCATTTCTTCTATTGTGGAGCTGGCTTGATCCTTTAAATATGTCACATGATCACTGTTTAATTGCTTTCGTTGTTGTCCTCTTGATGATAATGTTGAAGTTGCATCGTTTCTTCATAGTTAATTGGTTCTTGTATTCACTTCAGTAGCTGTACTTTACAACTTTGACTGGATAATAGAAATGGGTTATTCAATTGTGAATGATCATCATTTCCTAAACTTGTAATCTTGAGTATCAAAACATGACTACCCCTCATTGAAGTTATGTGAACACTGTGATTTATTTCTTCTACATGTTTCTTATTTCCTTATAATGGTTGTCCCATAATGATTTGATTGTTCCTTAACCAAAGTATCATTGTTTTTGTGTTAGTGTTATGCGCTTGGATCAACCCTTGTGGGAGCTAGATTTTCCATCGCACATAGAAAATTTGAATAATATCTGTTGATTTACATGACATATTATACCTGTACCTACACATTAAACAAACTTGTTAGCAAAATAATTAAAGCTGAAGGCTTCCATTTAACTTTGTGCTTTTGTACATCTATCTTTTTTATGACTTAATCATCTAATGAATTCCTGATAGGATGAAGATTATACTTCTATTGGTAATGTAGGCATGAAGAAGGATGTGATTTATCATTTCTCTAACACCACCTTTCAACACTCTTGTAGGAAACCATGGAGCTTGGAGCTAAAACAACCTAGAGACACTAGAGACACAACAACTTGAAGACATAAAGTATAAAATGATTCGTCATTAAAGGAAACTATGAATCACTTATTTTTTTTTGTTTACATTATATTCAGTTGTATAGTTTACAACTCTTTCATGTATTCATTATTTTATTTTAAAAATCAAATTAAGTTACTCCTATGGCTTATGTGGGACTTTGGTTTTTACAATATGAATAAAGTAGCAAATATTATGCAATTCTATGATTTTTCTATTATAATTACTTGAATAATAATATTGAAAAAAAAATAACAATCAGATTTGTTCAAGATTAATGAACACTTAGTAGCTTTTTTTCAAATCACTTGTGTACCTTTCAATGATGAATGCAATTCAACTCTACCTGTTTTGAGTTGTACCTAAAAATAGGTAACAATTGTATAATAGCATCAATCAATTGAAACATGTCACACAAATGATCAATCCTCTACATTATTTCATCCCAGTTATTTTGTTTCATATGTCTCATTATTTCTCTACAAAATATAGATAACTTATTTCTCATCTCTCTGGTGGTAGGACCTACTCGTATAACAATCTATATCAGCCCCTACTCTCCACCATCCTGGTCAACTCTCTAGCCATATCCTCTGATGGTCCTTTGCACAACTATGCAAACTCTATCACCCATCCGTTTGACTCCTATTGTCGGATAATAGCCTAATCTCTCTCTACCCTCACTACCTCCAACTCTACTACCAAGGCCTATTTCTAAGACAAGGCCATCTCCAATCTGCTCTGAAGTTCTGCAACCCTTTGGTCCATAGTGGCATCAACCGACAATGTAGGTGGTTTGTCCCCCTCCTCCTCACCCTCTATCATCCGCTCTTGTAGCCTCCTATTGGCTTCATCCTCCCCCTACTTTGAATCCTCCTCCCTCTCATCCTCCCTCTCATCCTCTCTGTTGATCTCCTCCACATCAATATCTAGCAGGTGATTCTCTAAAAAAGGATCACCCTCTACTGGAATTTCTCCCTTTCCTCTGACCTTAAAATCCTCATCCCCACTACCCTCCACTTCCTACCTCCTTGGCTGCTCTCCCTCCTCACCCTCCTCTATGATGGGTGACAATGGTGCGCCACCAACTCTCTATCTAACTCTCCTTGGATGCCTCTACCCTCCATCACCCCTCTTCCTCCTCACACCACTCCCATCTCCGCCATCATCTCCACCCCTGCCACCCTCGTCATTTCCTTCACCTCTCCCTCCATCATCCCAACCACCATCTCTCCCCCTCTCCATCCCTTCCTCAATCTCTCCCTCGACCACCATCTTTGCCTTTGTCTCTCTCTCCCCAACCTCCTCTCTGCACCCATAGAATGATTGATCTTTGATCAATAGGATTCAGACCATTTGGGTCTGTCAAGGGAATCAGCCTATGAATGTACCACCAGGCATCAAACTCAGCAGATTTCCCTGCATCTACTAAACCTCCCCTCCACCCCCACTATTATGCAACCAAGCTCTCAATCTATTGCTTGGCCACTGCCATTGCTATCGATGGTCCCCATACGGTCTCTCTAGATGACCGTGCATACTAAACTGTCTGAACTAGCACAACCTGCTATTCACAAAACTGTTGTAATACCCACTGGGGTAGGTACATCTCGATGATAAACTGACTCTGCAGTGTGTGGCCAATCAAGTATTTGAAATATTGACATAATGAAAGACTTCTATCCTCATCGAGCCACTAGGTATAATCTTTGTAGGGCCTCCAGACAGAGCTAACCAATGTGTCAATCCAATGTCGCCAATACCTAGAATCTCCTATGTGGGTTTAGCTAACTGAACCAACATATAGGTAAACATAGGGAATGTAGTCGCCTAGCTATTGAATCTGTACTGGTAGGTGGAAGACGGGAATGTGCTTCCATGCCCAGATCATAAGTAAAGTGGTACCATAGTTGATACTCTGACCCTTCTGATACACAACCTCATGTAGCTAATGTTACAACATAGCCAACAAGCAGGGCCCCCAAGCAAAAACTCTCCTCTAACTATGCATGCAGACCAGTACATTCCCCCATCCTATGGGAAACCCATGTCCATGACAATCAAGGTCATAAGCATGGCATCCCATCATGAATAATGGTTAGCTACAAAGTCCCATCTGATCTCATATCCATGGATGCCTAAACTGGTACCATTTGCATCCTCATACATCTCTCCTAGGGCCTATCACCCTCTATGTGGATCATATACTACTCTCTCCCCACTGATCGGGATGTGAAAAATAGGATACACATCCTTCAGCGTAATGGAAACCTCTCATGTAGGTAAATGAAAAGAGCATGTCTCTGAGTGCCATCTCTCGCAAAGTGTTGTCAATAATCCTCTATTTGACCGAATAATGGGCATGTAAGTGACATAATACAACCCTAGTCTCATCAACCATTGTCTCTCCCTATCACTTAGCCGATCTCTAAAAGCATAATTAGCAGGTCTAAACTCTTGAGTATAGATGGGCAATAATAATTTATGCACACGTAGAAACAAGGTTTAGCACACTTGGATTAGCAATTCAACACATTATTACTATCAGAGTAACCAAAAATGCATCTAAAAAAAAAGAGTCTACACTAAGTCAACTCTAGTCAACCTTGGTCAACTGCAATTGTGTCGTGTTGACTGCAATTGCGTCACGTTGACTGTAATTGTGTCGCACTAAGTCACATGTGGCTTTGCATTTCACAATTGTGTCACACTTTAGCAGATGCATCATTTCAGCTGGTAATTGCCACCCTTGACAGCATTTTGCATCTTTCAGTGTGGCAATTGCGTCATTTTATAATAATTGCATCATTTGACGAGGCAGTTGCATCACAATATCATACCTACGTCGCTCATCACCTCATTTTCATTGCATTTTGACACATATTTCGTTTGCCCTATCAATTGTGCACTTTTAAACCTAAACCTACTCATACATTGCACTTGCGTCATGACACAATCAAGTGTGTCGAATGTGAAGGTGTTTGTAGTTTACACGATGTCATTTATGTCGTAACACATTTTCTATTGTCTTCTAAACCCTAATAAATGCATGGAAAATGAAAAAATTAAATGTCGGATAGGGTACTTACCGATGCCTTTGCGCCCTCGGGTCATCGGAATGTTCGCACGCAGTAGCCACGGTGGTCTATCATGGGAATCACCATCTTCTCCTCGTGCTCTGATCTCCAAATTTCTAAATAGAAAATGTGAAAATGACACTTGGTTTGGCTTTTTCATATTATTTATAGGTTGAGAATTAGGGTTTAACCTGATGGGTTTGTACTGGAGGCTCATTTGACTACATTTTACTAGCATTTTCATTGGCTTAACGTCCTCCATTTTTGAAACCGATCGCGCCATATTTTTTTGGTCATCAAACTGACTAATTGGGACACTTTCCAAATTTTTCTGACCTCGAGCCAAAATTCAAAAATTTTCCCAAGGGGGAATAAGCACTTCATACATTCATTGAGGCATATTCTTGACTTGTTTTCTTTTTCATAATGCGATAAACTACATTATGACAAAGAGGGGCAAAACGTAGATAGATAAAAATGACCTATGCCTACAAACTCTATTTTACCACTTTCATCCTAGCATAATTATGACATTTTAATTATGTTTGTGGCCCACCTTTGACTATTAATTAAATAATTCATAATTATTTAATTAATTCATGTCTTTTTATTCTTCCTGATTATTAAATAAATAGATTTTATTTATTTATTTAATGTGTCACTAACTATCTAAAGTCTTCTCGTAATTAAATAAATTTCTCAATTTATTTAATTAATCTTTGTCATTTATGTCTTCCTAATTATTAAATAAATATATCTTATTTATTTATTTAATATGTCACTAATTCTTAACTCTTCTTGTAATTAAATAGATTTATTAATTTAATTAATTATTGGGCCCATTCTCTAAATTAAATAATTATTTTTAATTATTTAATTGCCTTATTTGACATTTCCCTCATTTTAAATAAAATAATTTATTTAAAATGGCCTCACATGTTTAACTACCATTTCTTTTAGTAAATAATCTCAAAATTAATTATTTACTATCACACTAAATCCATATTTTGAATTAATTTTAATTCAAAATGGTAATATTCTTCTATAAATCAAGTAATTGCTAAAATTATTGATTTTCCAAATCTCATCTTCTTGTTCAAACTTGATCTTCTTGATTTTACTAATTTTCATTTCACTTTCACACCTATTATGCATTCTTTATTTAATTTCTTAAATTAAATCTTGTCCACTCATTTTAAAATCTTACCATAACCCTAATTGAGAATTGTCATCTTGAATCTTGACCATTGATTCTAGGGTATTTCTCAATCTTTAATCTCATACGTCCATCCAAAATTGCATTTTCTATAAAATGCGAATTTTGTCCTCATTTCGAGATCTCTTAATATCTTGGAAATTATTTACATCTTCTTGAGCTTAATATCTTCTCGTCATTTAGCTATTTTACTTTGCATATAGGATTTTACGTTCTCTTGCATAGTAGCTTAAATCCTTCAACACTTTGCTTCGGACTAGGCAATAATATAAATTTTCTCATCAAAATCTGAGGGCAACACTTCACATTTCAGCAAGCTAGAAGGTACAATGGAAGTCATCCATGGAGGATGAAGGACTTGGGTGAGATCTCTCCTTTTTTTCTTTATTTATTCCTTTGCATTTCATTGAATATTGTGGATTTATGTATTTGCATGTGATATACTAACCTTTTAATCTTGTGGAAAATTGCATGGTTACATCTTCTTGAGCTTAATATATTCTCGTCATTTACCCATTTTACTTTGCATTTATGATTTTACATTCTCTTGCATAGTAGCTTAAATCCTTCAACACTTTTCTTAGGAGTCGGCAATAATATACATTTTCTCATCAAAATATGAGGGCAACACTACACATTTCAACAAGCTAGAAGGTACAATGGAATTCAACCATGGAGGATGAAGGACTTGGGTGAGATCTCTCCTTTTGTTATTTATTTCTTCCTTTACATTTAATTGAATATTGTGGATTTATGTATTTGCATGAGATATACTAATCTTTTAATCTTGCAAAAAATCCATAGTTACATTGGTGAACTCGACATTTTTTTTAACACGTTTTTGCAGGTTGTCATACATAATTTTTTGTCATTTTGCAAGTATAGGTACGAAACAATGCATTCGACAGTTCATGTGATGCAATTGTTCTGCTGCACCGCATCTGCTATCTCTCATGATGCAGCTGCTCTGTTGTGATGCACTTGCCATTTATAGTGACGCAACTACCAAGACGAGCCGCATCTGGTAGACAGTGAGCTGCAATCGACATAAACCAAGCCGCATTTGACATACATAGCCACATCTACAATCCTGAATGACACATTTGCTCTACTGTGATGCAAGCAACTGGTTAAAAGGGCTTTCTATTTTGTCTTTTGAATTTCTATTTTTTCTATTTTTTCTATTTCAAGGTTAAAGAATTTTTGAGATACTAATCTGTTTGTGATAGCCTGTGTCAAGATGGAATCTAACCCATTGTTATTGCTTATTTTTCCCATAATTTAATCAATCATGCATTTCACTCATGGGTAAAATGAACAATAATGCATTTTCATTGGTTTAAAAAGAACAATCACGCTTTTCATGGGCTTAAAATTAACTTTTACGTAGCTCACACTACAAATGGTTAAAATGAATGTGTGTTTGATGTGTATTGTGGTTTAGTAATACCTTTGGTAGTGTATATACAATTTTATTGCACCTTGTGTGATATAGAGAATAAAAAACACAAACGAGCTAGTTACTCTATCACACCTCTACAATTTCAATTTGGGTTTAAAAAGAACAACCATGCAAGTGTGAGTCAAAAATATTGGTGTGCTCTCTCTTTTTTTTTCAACAAATATTGATTGAACTACGGATATGTTTGCTCGCTTTTGTTAACCTTAGAAACTGGGCCTGCTCTGGTGGGAAAAAGTACTCACCCCAAAGTGACTCAAACAGGCAACGAAGCTCTTTAGCTGAGCTACTCCTGACCGGTATACAAATGTGAATTTTAAGGGAAAGCCTAGGATTACGAGTGCAGATATGTCATACGGACCAAGTAGTACTCCCTTAAACACTTTTGAGCTTAACCTCTTCAGGCTGGAGTGCCTCTTTAATGAAGCTTAATCTTGTGCCCCATGTGTGGCCACTTGAACGAGTGCTCGAATTAAAACCATTGTTTTATTGTAACCAACAACCTTCTATTCTTTGGTGTGGAAATGGTCATTGTCAAGGCACCAACACCTACATAGTTTTTAGTAAAGATGATCAACCTGCCATGGGAGATTCATGGGGGTTGGAAGCTTGGTTGCTCTGAGAAGTGAGTGCACTGTAAGGGGGAGCCCATGGGGCCAAGCTTCTGAATTCATCCTCTAAGAATATGCGGTTGGAGTAAAATCCACGTGGGATCTATAAGAATACTATCCTTTTAGCCATAGGGATTTGTAATTTTTTTCTATGTGGTTGTTTTTCACTTTCTTACAACATCATGTGTTTTCCAAGTGTATTCAGACAACTTAAACAAATGAACATCTACCTCAAAATGTGAAACAATATTGCCAAACTGAAACAAATTTCTTGCAATCTGCCTAATTTTTTATATTTTTTTTGCCACAAATCACTTTCTGCAATGCATCTACCATTTCAAACCGCAATTGCTGACCTCTAAGTTGCAATCTCTCTATTGCAGTGCATCTCCAACTTCAAACGATGTAATTAACTTTCATTCACCACATTTGCTTGATCAAACACCGCAATCACCATTTCAAACTGCATTTTCCTGTTGAAACACCACAATCGCCTTTCCTGCAATGCATCTTCTTTACTGCGATGCATTTGCTGTGACGCATTTTCCAGTACCCAAAAATTTCATTTCATTGTCAAAAAAATGAGACTCAATTTTGTCCATAAAAGATTCCAGACATTTTCTCTGTTATTCCTATCTACAACTAGATCTTGAGTTGTTCAACTTTCATCATCCTTTCATTTTAAGTTGCATTCTTAGGTTGTCATAGATTTCCATTGCATTTCCCTCATTGCATTATTAGGCTTTCCCATCATTCTAGACACTCATTTTTTGCAGATTTTAGGAGTAGATTCCTTACCATCCTTTTTCAAAACTTTGCATTCAAGAGTAGGTTATAATTGGACTTGATTGACCATTTGTCTTTAGTCATCACCTTTTGTGAACCATTTCCCACTCATTAGTCTAGTGTGGAGATTTCACTTTGTCCTACTTAGTCCTTTTTACAAGTCCTTTGAAATTCCCAAACTGAAGCATTGCCAAAATGTTTTATGGTTAAGTGTATATCTCCTTAGATTTACCAATAGTGAGTGCATTTTAGTATGCTTTACATTTTCATACCATTAGTCTTCTCATTATTAGTCTCATTCCATTTGCATTAGTATCCTTTGCATTACCACTCACCATCATTGCATAGCATTATTTTATTTCAAAAAAAAACCCAAAAATATAGTGTTATAACATTTGTATATTTAGATCATCCTCCACCATCCCCAAAGTTGAGAAAAGGTTTTTATGGTTGAAACTATATTATAGAGAAAAATAAGATGCATGGGTTCTTTTGGTCAAGACACCAACCTTTACAACTTTTCCAATGACCTGAATCTCAATATCAAAAATTTCCCCAATAACATGAATGACATGAATACACATACCAACATGGGTAATTCTCTCATCAATCCATTTAGTGAGATTTCTATTCCATCTTCTTCATGTAATCCTTTTGAACAATTCGTCCGTAGAGACCAAAACGGACTATTTCAGGAAGAGATACAAGCTGCCCAATAAAATCCTGAAGTAGATTCCTTTGTGGAAGAACTGGTCTTGCAAGATTCTGATAGATACGTAGATATGCTCCTTGACCAAGGGGCTAGATTACCAAAAGGATTTGACCTCAACACCATTCGACCAACATCTCCCGATCCTACCACATAACATGTCAATAAAACCATTGGTGCTACCACCATACAAACATCAACCAATACGTATCATGTGGTTAACACAATTTCTACTAGGGGATCATCAACCCAAACAAACACCACCTCAAATGCTACCCATCATCAAACATCCATATTTTCTTCACAAATTTTTGGAGCAACATTTGGGACCTCATCAAACACAATGGGCACCAACATGTCAAACCTCTTTGGAGCATCATTTAACTCCATGGGGACATCAAAAAAACCTCTTACTTGGTTCCTCTAACTCAATGGAAACAAGCTCATCAAACTCCATTTGGGAAGAATAAATGAAGAGTTGTCATCCAAGGAACTCAATTGAATGTCCCAAATTCCTCACAGGTCAATACCACCATTCCTCAAGGTCATAATTATCTATTTGGTCATGGTAATCAAGGCACCCAATTTTCCACTCCATTTGGGTATCAACATGCTCAAAACCAACAAGGCCCCCAAATTCAATCCAACATGGCAATATCCCACATCCCGACTTATGCTTCTCAAATCCATACATAGTAGTACATCCCTCATTAAAATGCTCATTTCCAACAACCGCCAAATCAGAACACTCATTTTTCTCACCAACAACAAATCCAAAACCAACACATCTCATCACAACAAGTGGGCACACAATCCATACCCCTCACCAACATGTGTGATTCTACCAACAACCCAATTGTGGAAGCATTCAAACTCAAACTGGCTGCTCTCCAAACACAAGTGGAAACCTTACAACAGTCAAATAAAAATTCTTACATGT
Source organism: Sequoiadendron giganteum (assembly GCA_007115665.2). Taxonomy (NCBI): domain Eukaryota; kingdom Viridiplantae; phylum Streptophyta; class Pinopsida; order Cupressales; family Cupressaceae; genus Sequoiadendron; species Sequoiadendron giganteum. The sequence goes on from CM021105.1 coordinate 551,506,331, forward strand.
CACATGACCTATGTCCATATCCATTTAACACAACCTTGTATATGCCACCATTTCCTCTAGGATATGTGGTGCCACATTTCCCTAAATAAAAATGCAAGACAAACCCCATTGAACACAGAAGATAATTCACCACTAGTTGCATGGACACTTCATATGAACAAACCTATCTCATGAGACTCTTCTCTAGAAGTCTTGTATGCCATGCACTAGAGTGGTTCTCAATATTTCCTAAAGGAATCAAAACATGGGATGAATTGGGAAACAAGTTTGATGAAAACTACACCTATAACATTGACACGGATATTGACATTGCCTCCTTATCCAGACTTACCCAAGAGGATGCAGGAGAGACTTTTATCCCATTCATTCAAAGATGGAGAACCTTAGCAAGAAGATGACCGGTAGAAATACCTGAAAAGGAGAAAGTCACCATGTTTGTACAAAATCTCCTACGACCACTAAGATATGGCTTACAAGTCCATTGTTGTACCACCTTTTTTGACCTTGTTGAAAAAGGTGTTCAGCTTGAAAAAGCCTTGATTGCCAAAGGTGAATTAAAATATGGTGGAAAAACAATCAACACCACCATAAACACTAACGCAATTTCTTCTAATGACAAAACCAAATATTGGGTTAAGAATAAACACATCACTAATGATGGTGTGGTTGATGCAAAAATCATCAATGCAATAGGTCATGTACTCACCATCAAAGGAGTTCAAAATCAAAATACACCTACAACTACAGTGAAACCAACTTCCAATGCCATCCAAAACAATCTTGCTTAGTCTAATCAAAGGCAGCCACATCAACCACGATAATTTCAAAAATGCACATACACCCCTTTAGGTGAAACCATTGAAATTGTATTAAAGAAACTCATCCAAAACAGTGTCATAACTTTGGAAGAACCTAAACCGTATGACCCTAGTTAGTTCAAGCCATCATGGTGGGATGATAATGCATTTTTTGATTACCACCATGCCAAAGGGCATAAAAATTCCTCTTGCCATCAATTGAGAAAACTTGTGCAAGATCTCATTCAAAATAGTGTCATTGACTCAGGTGGTCAACCATTTGCATCTAACAAAGACCATAAAATTCATAAGAATCCATTATAGGATCATGGTTCTAGTAACCCCTCCTCGTCTAGCACAAAGAATAAAAATAATCAAGCCAATTACATTCGCACTGCTTTCAACTATTTCGGTGGAACTATCATTAATAATCTTCGCATTGCTAATGAAGATAAATGTGCCAATACCATTACTATTGAAAAGGTCCTAGAATGCAATGTCACTACATGCAAAGGAAAATTCACCATCCCCGGCCCTCTTCTCATCAACCCAATATTACCATACCTGGTCCATCTATCAAGTAGCTAAAACCAAATACAAAGTTTAACCTTATCAATAAATTCAACAAAACACCAGCTCAAATCTCCATCCTTCAATTGCTCCACATCTCGTCCACACATAAGGCCATCTTGGATAAATTCCTACAAGAGTCTTTTGTACCAAACAACATTTATGTCAACCATTTCGAAACTATGGTCGGATATTTGACTTCGCCTCACCACATTACCTTTCCGAGCATTAACTATTCCTCACCCAGACCATCTCATAATGATTCCCTTAATATCAAGGTTTTTGTCCATAAGCATAAGGTTAGACGGGTCTTAGTAGATGGCACAATAGGATTGAACATCTTCTCTTTAAAATTGGTTAAATATCTTGGCTTCTCTGATGCATGTGTGGATACTACCAAGAGCATTGTCATCAAGGCATATGATGATGAGGAATGTGCTTCTAAAGGCATCATCACAATTCCAATTTGTGTGGGACCAGTTATTATAGATACAACATGCCAAGTCTTGGATCATGACATACATTACAATATCTTACTTGGTCACCCATGGATTCATGCCTTAAAGGCCATTCCTTCTACATATCACCAATGACTAAAGTTCCCTTTTGATGGTACTAAAACTAATATCCTAGGAGATCTTGATCCATTTCAATACTATACCAGTTTGAGAGCCACTACTGAGCACCAGGTACCCATCAATCGAGAAGCCTCAGCTTCCACCTCTTCAAAATATATTGACTCGTCTACACTCACCAAATCATCCATATCCATTCCATCAAATTTCGTTGCACCATCCTCCTTGGCCTCCATACCAAGTAATGACCTTTAGATCTAGGACCTTGGCTGTGGATAATTCAAATTGAATACAACTTACCATATCACCACAATACCTAAGCCACCTAAATTCTATGGTCGACCTTGCTTTGCAGTCGAGCCTAAAATAACTTTCAAGGTTCCACTGAAAAGAGTATTCACACTATGGGGAGACATGAGTGATGAAGCCATTAATGACATAGCTGACTGGATCTACAAAGACCTTGAAGGACTACCTCTGCTACTAGTACACATCTATGGAAAAGGCTATGACATATGCAAACCATTGGGTTTTGATGCAACAAGTGGCCTTGGAAAATCCAACAATGGAAGCAGAGAACTTGTCATTATTTTTGCAAGACCAAGGTACATAGGGCTAGGGTTTGACCAACTCAGAACTGACGATTGACATACCTATGAACTTTCAAGTGAGGACATAATGGCTCCAGAAAGTTTTGAGACAAGAAAATAATCCTTTACCGAAAATGACTCTAACGAATGGGAATGGGGATCTGAGAAAACCCTAAGTGACTATGGTATTGATGAACTATTCCTAGAATCTAGCCAACTCCCTTTTGAAGAATTCTTTTGACAAATGTACAATATTGATCCTATTGAAAGGAAAACAAACATTGCAGAAATGCTTTCCTAACACTAAAACAACAGAGAAGAAATACAAAGACTAGTTTTAAAACTTCTTAAAACAACTGAGATGAACACATATAGGATAACAAGAGTAATAAAAAAGAACAATCATAGAGATAACACCAGATTTATGTGGGAAAACCCTTATGGTATCCTTACATGAAAAAACCCACTAGACCAAGAGAATTCACTTTGTATTACAGCAAAAATTACATACAAAGATTAACAAAATTCTCTCTCTGATCATCAACTCACAACAACAGACTTCAGTTCGACTACTCTCATTGTTACAATGCCTTTTGCATACAATGAATTATCATCATTCACTCTTAGTCCCCTTAGTGACTATATCAATGTATTTGACTATTTCGAGTCATACATTGCATACCATGCTTATCAACCAATTGGGTGTCTTAATTATACCCGTTCACCAGTCAAGCAATCCGATCTTCTAACTGATCTGCCCTACAATTATGCATCAAGCCACCCAAGCAATTAATTCTTCTTGCCTTAATTGGATTTTTTCATCAGCTGAAACACGTCATGCAATTAATACATGCATTGCTTCAAACTTCGGCCAATCAGTCATTGATTACTTGCCATATGTCATATTTCCATTCGTCCACCACTTCCAATCAAGTCATACCAGTCAAAAAATTGTTAAACTCCTCTTACCATGCTACCTCGCTGAGTTGAAGAGACCACCATGGTATGGCAGTGTCACCGCGGTACCGCTCAACACCTACTCAGTCTCCATGGTATGGAGGTAACTACCTGTGCTGACCATCGAGCCCACCGTGCTACTGCACCTTGACCATGAGGCCTCTGTGGTAGGGAGGTAAGCTACTCCACTGATCGCCATAGCTTACCACACCACTGTGACATGGCCAAAAGGCCATCACGGTGTGGCGGTAAGAATTCTTCATTGACTATCACGGTCTACCGTGCCACCACATCAACCTCGAGAAACCCCTGTGGTACTAAGGTAAACCTTCAAAATGACCATACCAGTCCACCGTGCTACTACCAACTCAAGATAGAGACCCTATGGTATGGTGGTAACATCGGCCAATCGTGGATAGAGCAACAAAGGCCCATGGTAAGGTGGTAAACCACACAATCACTCCTCAAAGAAGAACTCCCAATGGTAGAGAGGTATAGGCTAGAAAATTCAGCCAAACACCAAGTCTTTTACAGAGGTTCAAGCTAGAAGTTGAGGAACCTGTTCCTAACAAGCTCCCACTTGACGAAGAATTCCTGGCTTCTGCCAGTCTTAGAATTTACTGATGGTCATAGGCCCTAAGGCCCATCAAATCTATGCACCATCTGAACTTGTCCGTGCTCACTGGCTTTGTTAATGTATCTGCAAAATTCTTCAAAGTGTCAAACTTTTCTAAATAGATCTTTCCATCTTCCACCATATCCCTCACGAAATGATATTGCACATCAATGTGCTTCGTCCTGGCATGGAAAGTAGGGTTTTTTGACAAAAAAATGGCACTCTGACTATCACAAAAAATTGTATTCTTCCCTGCATTAAAACCAATATCAGAACACAAATGACTGAGCCAAACAACTTCTTTGTAGGCGTGTGCTTCTACCATGTAATTTGCCTCTATAGTGGACAAAGTGACTACAGCCTACCACTTGCTCATCCAACTGATTGCACCACCATTTAACATGAAAGTGTATCCACTGGTGGATCTTCTACTATCAATGTCCCCTGCCTAATCAAAGTCCACATATCCTCGAATGTTGAGAGTTCTCTATGATGCAACCAAGTTGCCATGGTAACATAGAGCATATTTTGAGGTACCTCTCAAATATCTAAACATTCTCTTCATAGCATCCCAATGTGTCCTTCCTGGATTTTCCATAAAATGGCTAAGAACTCCCACTTCTTGGTCAATTTTTGGCCTTGTATAGACCATTTCATACATTAAACTGTCGAAAAAACTTGCATAAGGCACCCTAGTCATGTCCTCCATCTCAATAGAAAATTTTGGACAGTCTTCAACAAATAGCTTCATTCCCTGCAAGACTGGAACAACTAGTTGCTTGCAATCATTCATACCAAATCTCTCCAAAACAGTGTTAACATACTTACTCTAGCTAACCCAAATCTTTCTACTCGTTATGTCCCTATTTATTTCCATTCCCAAAATATACCTTTTTGCACCTAGATGTTTCATTTCAAACTTTGCAGATAGCTGAGATTTAAGATCAGAAATCATAGTCTTACTATTTCCTATGAACAACATATCATCCACATACATGGTAATAATAAGCACATGATCATTTTCAGATTTGTAATAAACACAATGATCATATTTTGATCTCACAAATCCCATAGACAACACAAAAGTGTAAAACTTTTGGTACCACATTCTACGAGACTGTTTCAAACCATACAAAGATTTCTTTAACTTACAAACTAGACTTTGTTTACCTTTTTCAAAAAGTGCTCAGGCTGGGACATATAAATTTCTTCTTCCAGCTCTCCATGGAGAAATGATTTCTTCACATCCATCTGCTCAATCTCTAAGTCATACGCTGCTTCTAGTGACAACAAAAATTTGATAGATGTCAGCTTTTCTACGGGGAAAAATATTTCTCCATAATCAATTCCCTCTATCTAGGAAAATCCTTTTGCAACCAACCTTGCCTTATATTTTCCAACACTGCCATCTAGACCAGTCTTCTTCTTAAATACCCATTTAAAACCAATAGGATTTTTCCCTTCAAGCAAAGGTACCAAATCCCAGGTTTCATTTTTCTTCAATGATTCCATTTATTCATTCATGGCTTCCAACTAGGAATTTGAATCGGACATGTTAATTACTTCTTTCACAGTCCTAGGCTCATCAGTGCTAGTAATCAAAGCACAGGCATAGTTTGAGTCCAACATAGAGAAACCATACCTATCAGGTTGTCATTTTTCACATGTAGACCTTCTTATTGGCTAAGGTTGTGGTTCTTCATCTTTAGAACTCTCAGAGCTACTTGAACTCTCCTCATTTTCAGGTACACCATGTAGTTCCTCTTTTTTTTAGAGTCTGAGGAATTTCAACTACATCATTCTTCTTTTCTTGTTGATCTATCTCTAACTATGGATCAACTATCAAAGGTTTCAGCTCACAAAATATTACACTTCTGCTATACACAACCTTCTCAATATAAGGATTGCAAAGCTTGTATCCCTTCACACCAACACAATAGCCGATGAAGATACATTTAACAACCTTGTTCTCCAACTTTTATCTTTTCTCATTTGGCACATAAGCATATGCCTCACAGCCAAAGACACGAATATGTCTCAGAGAGGGCTTCTTACCAGACCATGCTTCCAAAGTTTTTTTTTCTACAAAAGAAGAAAAAGGTGAATGATTTACCAAGTAACATGTTGTAGCCATAACCTCGGCCCATAAATTATACTCCAGACCAGCACTGCTCAACTTACTTTTCGCTCTCTCCATTAACGTTTTGTTCAACCTTTTAGCAACTCCATTCTATTGTGGAGTATAAGGTGTAGTTTTATGCCTTTTAATCCCATGGTCTTTGCAGTACCTTTCAAAGTCTGCAGAACAAAAATCACCACCATTATTTATCCTCAAACATTTAATTTTCCTTTGAGTCTAATTCTCTACCAAAGTTTTAAATTCTTTAAACCGACTGAACACTTCTGATTTACTCTTAGGAAAGTATATAAATGCCCTTCTCGAATAGTCATCAATAAAAGAAACATAATATCTAGACTTTGATAACGAAGGAACATTCATTGGACCAAACACATTAGAATGAACATAATCTATTACACCAAAATATTTATGAGGACTCGAATAAAATGAAACATGGTGTTGCTTTCCATAAATATAATGTTCACAAAAATCAAACTCAAGGTTAAATCATCAAGCCCTTCAAAAAGATTTTTATTTTTCAAGGTTTTTAAACCTTTCTCACCTATGTGACCAATTCTATGATGCCACAACATGGTCTTCTCTACTGGGAGTTTCACCTCCAAGGAATTTGCACCCAGAGGAGCTTCATCATCCTTCTTTATAGGAACAACTTTGCTTGACTTTTCAGAGATGTTGTTGCATTGAACATGACATGCATCCAGGTTGTACAGAGTGTCAATACATACACCCTTAGCTAGCACCATTGTGCCTCTAGCCATCTTATATCCTTTACTCAAGAAAGAAAATTCCACACCAGAATCATTTAGCTTACTGATTGAAGGTAAGTTACGAGCCAAACCTGGTATTTGTAGTACATCACCAATCTCTTTGATTCTTCTATTAGGAAACTATATTTTGACTCTTCCACGGCCAAAAAATCTTGAGTGTTGAATCACTTTCCAGGTACACCTTTCCACCATCATACTCTCCACCATCATACTCTTCGTACTTAGTGAACCATTCTCTATGAGACATCATGTGGAAAGATGCACGTGATTCAACTAGCCAGACATCATCTGATGCCTGAATCACCAAGGTTGCAATGAAGGCATCTACATCACTCTAAGAAGAGTCATTGTCTGAAGAGTTACTCTTCTTCTTCTTCTTCTCCTTACAATCCTTTCGAATATGATGAGGCTACCCGTAGTTCCATCATTTCACGTTGAAATTTTTATCAGGAGAATTTGATCTCCCTTCAGATTTAGATATGGACTTATTGTCCTTCTTCTTCCCTTTCTCCTTCAATCTCCCTCGAACAACAAGTGCCTCTTTGGCCATCTCTAAAGACTTCCTCCACATTTCTTTAGACAACAGTGAGGCAACAATGTCTTACATCTTAAAAGTAATGGTCGTACTTCCAATAGACATTACAAGATGATCCCAAGTGTCAAGTAACACACATAGCATGAGCATGCAATGATCCTCCTCCTCTATCTTCACAACCATAGAAGCCAACTGAGCAACACTCATATTAAACAAGTTTAGATGGTCTGCAATAGATGCACCTTCTTCCATCTTCAAGGAGTACAACTTCTTCCTCAAGAATAAATTATTTACTAGAGAATTTTTTTGATAAATGTCACCAAGCTTCTTCCATAACAAAGCTCCAGACTTCTCCTCATGGACATTGAGGAGTACAAAATTAGCCAAACTAAGTTTTATCAGGCCTCTTTCTTTTCTATCTACAAGATCCCAATCTTCTTGTTTCATATCTTGTGGCATAGATCTAGACACATCAACCCTGAGGTCTCTATCCACAAGTAAGTCTTCCATTTTTATTTTCCACAACTCAAAGTTGCCACCATTGAATTTTTCAATTTCTGCTCTACCTAATGTACTCGCCATCTCAAACAGATTTGGGTTCTAACTTTGCAAGACTCCCACTATAATAGTATTAGCACAAAAAACTAGCCTTACTAACAAGGATAACACAACTGGTCAAGATTTGATACCACTTGAAAGGAAAACAAACAGTATGGAAATTCTTTCCTAACGCTAAAACCACAGAGGAGAAGTGCAAAGACCAGTTTTAAAACTTCTTAAAATAATTGAGATGAACACATAGAGGATAACAAGAGTAATAGAAAAGAAAAATCACAAAGATAACACCAGATTTACATGGGAAAACCCTTACGGGAAAAAACCTACTAGACCAAGAGCAATCACTTTGTATTACAATAAAAACTACATACCAAGATTAACAAATTTCTCTCTTTGATCATCAACTCTTAGAAACAGACTTCAGTTCGACTACTCTCACTATTACAATGCCTTTTGCATACAATGAATAATCATCATTCACTCTTAGTCACCTTAGTGACTATATCAATGTATTCGACTATTTCAAGTTAGACATTGCTTACCACTCTTACAAACCAATCAGGTGTCTTAATTATACCCATTCACCAATCAAGCAATCCGATCTTCTGACTGATCTGCCCTAAAATTACGCATTGGGCCACCTAGGCAATTAATTCTTCTTTCCTTAATTGGATTTTTTCATCAGCCGAAACACATCTTGCAATTAATGCATGCATCACTTCAAACTTTAACCAATCAGTTTTTGATTGCTTGCCACATGTCATCTTGCCATTTGTCCACTGCTTCCAGTCGAGTCAGATCGGTCAAACAATTGTTGAACTCCTCTTACCGCGCTACCTCGCTGAGTAGAAGAAACCACCATGGTATGGCAGTGTCACTGCGGTACCACTCAACACCTACTCATTCTCTATGGTATGGAGGTAACTTCATGTGCCGACATCAAGCCCACCGTGCTATCGCACCTTGATCATGAGGCCTCCGCAATAAGGAGGTAAGCTACTCTGCTGCCCGCCATGGCTTATCGTGCCACCATGACATGGCCAAAAGACCATTGCGGTGCGGTGGTAAGCATTCTTCGGTGAATATCACGATCTACTGCACCACCATGCCAACCTTGAGCAACCCCTATGGTACAAAGGTAAGCCTTCAAATTAACTATGCCAATCCCCTACACTACCACTAGCTAAAGACAGAGACCCTGAGGTATGGTGGTAACACCATCCAATCACAGATAGAGCAACAGAGGCCCATGATAAGGTGGTAAACTGCACAACCACGCTTCAAAGAACAAATCCTAGTGGTAGAGAGGTAAAGGCTAGAAAAGTTAGGAAAATGCCAAGTCTTTTATAGAGGTTCAAGCCAGAAGTTGAGGTACCTATTCCCAAAACCTATTGATCGCCATTCTAAAAATAAGGAATGGGTAAGAATTCCTTGGAATCTAGAAGAACTTAAATTATTGTCAGCAACATCTGAATTATCTCGCCCCATTCTTGAGCCCACCCATGAGCCTGACATGCCTCTGAATTACCAACCACTAGTCATGATGCTGATACTTTCCTCCCCTATTATGACTATGAATACAACTCATCTAAATTTGAATATGGTCCATCAATTGCATTTGACACAAAAGTTGAAATTGACAAATTTTCCTTCACACTTGAGGTTTCAATTTGCATGATTTCTACATCTTCCCCATCTTTTACCAGCAGTGATGATGGGATTTCCATTGTTTACTTGCAACTTATTGACTAGGACCAACAAGAGCCACCTAATATGGATATCTTTCAAATGATGAGGCCATTACAGAGTTCATGGGACTCCGAGACGACATACTATGGGGTGATCACAAAGCAGTATTTTCTATTGACCTAGATTATGCAGCTTACTTCGGGGAGACTATGCAATCCTCTAGTCACAAAAATACAAAGAATAAAATAAAAAAGAAATTTCTTTAGGTGAAAACTGCAAGGCGCCTTCTGAAAATACAATATTAAAAATAAATGATGTATCCAAAGGTGAAAACCTCTCTAAGGCACCTAAGGATGGAGGATTGGACTTTCTTCCTGCAACACAGGAAAAATTGACAATGCTTATTGAAGACACCATAGAAGTTAACATAACTACACCAAAGAATCCCAAAATGGTTCTCTTGGCCACATCATTGATAGAAGAAGAAAAACTTGAATTCCAATAGTTCTTCACAAAAAGGAAAGTTAACTTTGAATGGTCATATGTCGACATGCTAGGTCTGGATCCAGAATTGGTATTGCATCATCTTCCTTTAATTCCAAGTATCAAACCAGTCAAACAAAAATTGAGGAAGATGCATCCACAAATTGCACTACTTGTAAAGGTTTAACTAAAGAAGTTACTAGATGCTAGACTCATAAGATCAATAGACTATGTTGAATAGATTTCCAACATTATCCCTATCACAAAGCCAAATGGACAGATCTGCATCTATATAGATTTCATAGATTTAAATAAGGCTTGTCCAAAAGATGATTTCCCATTGTTGAATATAGACATGATTGTTGATCTCACAGTAGGGTATGAGATGCTATCTCTCATGGATGGTTTCTCAAGCAATAACCAAATCCACATTGCACCTGAGGATCATCACAAAATGACATTTGCATGCCCATGGGGAACATACTGTTGGAATGTCATGCCTTTCGGCTTGAAGAATGCAAGCGCCACATACCAAAGAGCTATGACAACAATATTTCATGACATGATGCATATCCTAATGGAATATTATATGGATGACCTCTTGACCAAATTGTTGACATGGAAATATCATCTCAGAGTCCTCGACAAATTTTTTAGATGACTAGAAGATTACAAGGTTCGTTTGAACCCAAAAAAATGTGTCTTTGGGGTTACTTCAGGAAAACTATTAGGCTACATAGTTTCACGATGAGGCATAGAGGTTGATCCCACAAAAGTGAAAGCAATACTAGACATGCCTCCACCAAATAGAATTAGTGATTTGAGAACACTTCAGGGTAGACTGCAGTCCATCCAACACTTCATTGCACAACTAACAAACAAGTGTCAACCATTCCAATACTTGTTACACAAAATTATTCCCTTTGTATGGACAAATAAATTTCAGGCAACCTTTTCAAAACTCAAAGAATATCTATTGACACCACATGTTTTAATGCCTCCAATTGAAGGGAAACCTTTGATTCTATATGTCTCTGCAACCACTTTGGCACTAGGGGCATTATTGGCACAAAATGATTATGAGGTAAAAGAATGGGCTATATACTATATCAGCCGCACATTGGTTGGATATGAGCTGAACTATACAACCATCAAATGTGCATGCCTTGCAGTTGTCTTCACAGCACAAAAACTAAGACATTACATGTTGAATCACCAAACACACCTGGTAGCCAAGATTGATCCTTTGAAGTATCTTTTGAGTCGGGAAGCATTGATAGGTCGGTTACCAAAATGGGTAATGGTCTTAATTGAATATCACATCCAATATGTTGAACGCAAGGCGATAAAAGGACAAGTTGTAGTCGATCAACTTGCAGATTCCCCTATACAAGGCACTCATCCTCTGATAGCTAATTTTCTTGACGAATCTATCTTTCATACAAAAGCTTTATAACCATGGAAACTATATTTTGACGGATCTCATACTGGTCATGGCTCAGGAGTAGGTATCCTGTTCATTATGCCACAAGGGGATTCTATTCCTAAGTAATTCTATATTGCCTTCCCTTGTACTAATAACATTGTAGAATACAAGGCCCTCATCATAGGACTTAGGATGGCCATTAAATGGAAACTTTAGACACTGTTAGTCTTTGGAGACTCTTAGTTGGTTATCAACCAAGTAAATGATGACTACGAGACAAAGGATGAAAAGTTGCTACCTTACAAGAGGATGGTTGATAGCTTCATAACATCTTTCAGTTTGATTGTTTTCAAATGGATCCCTAGGACACAAAATAAGGAAGTCGATGCCATAGAAACTATTGGATCTCTTTTAGACATCCCAAATAATGTGTCACAATTTGAATTTTTAGTGAAACAACTGTTGATGCTTGCATATGACATCCCAAAGTTAGAAATTCTTTGCGATATTATTGGTCCTAGTTTGCCTTGGTATCAGGACATTTATGATTATCTTAAGTCCCAAACCCTGCCACCCAACTTATCTAATAATCAAAGAAAATCCTTCATCCAAAAAGCCACCTGACACACCATCATCAGTGACACCCTATACTATCATGGCTTTGATAACATCCTTCTTCATTGTCTCGACATTGATGAATCCCACCAACTTTACGAGAAGTGCATGAGGGTATATGTGGATCTCATTCAAGTGGCCCAACTTTGGCTAGGAAAGTCACCAGACTTGGATACTATTAGCCGACACTAGAAAAAGATGATCTTCAATTTGTCAGAACATGTCAAAAATGCTAGGTGCACAATGACCTAATCCACGCACCTACACAAGAGTTGAGACCGATCACTTCTCCATGGCCCTTTGCACAATGGGGACTCGACCTCATCATCCATCTTCCTCGAACGGTCATAAGTTCATCATCACCACCACTAAGTACTTTACTAATTGGATTGAAGTCATCCCCCTCACTTACATCACAATTAAGAAAATCTCAAATTTTATCCTTAATTACATCATTTGCAGGTACGGTGTTTCATAGTCCATCATCACTAATAATGGTCATCCATTCAGAAATCAGGACATCCATGAACTTTGTGAGAAATTCCACATCCAACACCATTTCTCCACACCATATTATCCACAAGGTAACAGTCAAACTGAGGCATCAAATAAAACAATTCTTTGCATTCTTAAGAAGACTGCCAATGATGTTGGTCGAGATTGGCACCTACAACTCAATCCTGCCTTGTGGGTCTACCATACCAGCATTTGTACACCCACTAGAGCCACTCCATTTTCCTTTGTCTACGGATTTGAGGCCATATTTCCCATCGAGGTTGAAATTCCTTCTCTCTGAGTCTCTTTGAAGGAATAATCGATGATGAAGAGTACAAATAGTCTCACCTGCATGAGCTAGAAATGTTACAAGAAAGACGACAAAATGCCTTGAATCACTTGCAAGCATATCAAAATCATCTTTGCAAGAGCTATAATAAAAGAGTGATGGTAAGAAAATTTGAAATTGGTGACTTGGTCCTCATGCAGAATCCAAGAAATTAGGGTGATCATGAAAATCCTAGAAAGTTTGAGCCTAATTGGCCTGGTCCTTATATTATTACTGCAACATTCAGTTCTAGAGATTATTAGTTAGCGACACCTAATGGAGAACAGTTGACAGAACCCATCAACAACCTATATCTATGAAAGCTCTACACATAGCATGAGAGAGCTTGGCTAAAAACCTAAAAATACAAAAAAAATGAAAAATAAGAAAAAAAGTCATCCCTTGATGAAAACCTGGCAAATAGACATCTTGGTGACACCAAAAAAAATAAAAAAATGGAAAAAATAGTAAAAAGAAATAAATTCATCCAATAGTGAAAACTTGGCAAATAGGCACTTTGGATAAGTACCATAGTGAAAACCTAGAAAATAGGCGCCATGCATAGTCGATCGCGGCTCTGCCATCTACTATTACTCCAATCGGTCTTTGTCTACTTTGCATAAATACGATACCCCGACATTCATGACATTTTCCATCTATCCTGTCATTTCTGACCATGGCTAGTAGTGGTTGACATCACACCTTGCATAGCCTTGCCTTTTATCCCACGTATGCCCTTGTCCATGTCATTCTACATTGGTAATCCTTGACCTACCTCAGGGCAAGACCTTTATCATTTAAGTGCAGTGGGTATCACACATGGTCTTGACATTTGTGAAAAGGTCTTGAAAAAAAGTCCAAATTTTTTTAAAAAATTCCTTAAAAAAGTCATAAAAATCACAAAACGTCTTGAAAAAAGTCATAAAAATTGCAAAAAGTGATAAAAAATCAAAAAAAGTCCTAAAAAAAAGACATAAAAAATGAAAAATGTCCTGAAGAGAATCCAAAAACATTCAGAAAGTGTAAATAATCTCAAAAAAATGTCAATGCTTGTCCTGTCATTGAAGTCAGTCACATTATGTCAATCTTCATCCTAGTTCGAACTATCTTGTCTCTGTGTATTTGATATGTAGGAAAGATTCATCTTTGAATCCCCGAGACATTAGGTCAGTCCTTCTAGGTTTGTCAAAATAAAATCATGACTCAAATCCTCTATCCTTCAGACAAAGTCAATTTGGTTGTGTTGAACTACAAGGTCTCTGAGTGTGTGACGTAGGCAAGGCCATCAATCGATGAGGCCTCGAGGCCGCACTATGTCAGTCCATTAGGGTTCATGGCACTACACTTTCACACACATCAAATTATCTTCAAATCAAGAAAATCATTCATCAATCCTAAACAAGTAATCTATTGGCAATCTGTTTCATCAACCCTTCGACATATCAGCAATGGCATGTGGTCAAATCAATCATCTAGTCAAATTCTATCAAGGCAGGTCAACCTGTCAAAATTTTGGGGTTCTTCTTAAGATGTGTCGTTCTGAGAAGAAAATCTCATCATTTCTTTATGCTTTTGGATGTGTCCTTCCTAAGCATCATCATCATCATCTGGCATTTTCATGGATTCTCCTAACTCCAAGAATCGATCCTCTTGATATCAATGTCATTCAGGATGTGTTCTTCTTGAATCTAGTATCACTTGACATTTGGAAACCTTGACATCATCAACCTTCACATTTTGACATTAAAACACTTTGCATTTTCAGCAATTCGCATTTTATTCACTTGGTGAACACTTGGCAAACACTATCTGTCTTTTTGATGGCTATCATGATATTAGTTCCATATGTCAAAGGAACAATGACATATCATGACGATCATCCTTATCCTTTTGATCATCTTGTTGCTAATTCCTCAAGGATGTCCTGACTTCAAGATTTAGAGGAGTAATGACATAGTACGATGGTTGTCTTGTCTTTTATTGACTATCATATGGCTAGTTTCTCGAGGATGTCCTAACATCAATATTTAGAGAAGCAACGATGTCTCATGATTAGTCTTGTTTTTTTTTTGTGGTTGGTTATGACAGAATCACTAGGGGAAATTGCACTCCTCGTATGAGTCATGATCATCCTTGTCTATGACTATTGATCTATGTGATGGTTTGACCTTCCACACTATTGATCTATGTCATATCCTAGTGTTTTTCGGCCATCATGACATTTTCGCCCAATGGTGATTAAGAGAAAACACTATTATAGTACTATGGAAAGTGTTGAAGGATTTTTGTTTCTACATTAAAATGCATATCTTTCTCTGCACTAGCATCCATCTTCATCTCCTCTTCTTCCATCCTCTGATGATATCCTATGACATCCAAAAATATAATTGCATACATGAACATACAAGCATTTCATCTTTACATTTCACATTTACATAAATCGAATACCATAATTCACATTCCATGAAACTATCATTTACCTCCATCCATCTAGCATCCATAAAACCATCATTTGCATTTTCATATAGACATCATAACCATCAATTATATTAACATATAGGAATCATATCATCATACATGGCATAATGCATACATACATAGCCATAAAACATGATATCCATAAATCTCAAGATACATAAATGCATCACATAACATCAAATAAGGCATAGAGAATCATAACGCAAAATCATATAGTCTGCATCAAAATCATCGCATACATATGTATCTCAAAAACAATAACATATCACAAGATAAATTCATAGGATATCCCAAAAATGGAGCTCATAGGCTCAAATGTCAAAATATACAATTTCTCATAGAAATAACAAGATGCAAATCATATGTTGTGCCCCCTCCATCCTGTGGAGGTGACTTGTAAGGTGGCTGTTGCGGATCCATCACATGAAAATTGACCTGAATGGGAATAGTGTATGGAGCCTGACTCTTAGATCCTGAAGGGTCGATGAGAGGAGGTTGGCTCTATTCTATCTGGTGTCCTAATGACACTGATCTATGACCATGCCCTGACCTGTGGCTATGACTGGAGGAGTGTTTGTGTGAGCTATGAGATTTGTGCCCTAATGACTACCTAGATGATGTGGATCCGCCAACACTAGTATGATTGTTGCTATGTGACCTACTAGTGTTGTGGGTCTGGGTCTCACTACCTATCCTGCTATAGGATCTAGATAACCATGGGTCTCATCTCTCTGGTGGCATGGCCTGCTTGTATAAAAATTTGTATCTGTCCCTGCTCTCCACCATCCTGGCCAACTCTCTGGCCATTTCCCCTAACGATCCTCTGGACAACTATGCAAACTTTGTCACCCATTTGTCTAACTCTTGTTGTCGGATAACAGCCTAGTCTCTCTCTACCCTCACTACCTCCAACTCCACTACCAAGGCCTTGTTCTAAGACAAGGCCACATCCAATCTGCTCTGAAGATCTGCAACTCTTTGGTCCATAGTGGCATCAACCGACAATGTAGGTGGTTTGTCCCCCTCCTCCTCACCCTCTATCATCCACTCCTATAGCCTCCTCTCAACCTCATCATCCTCCTCCTCTGAATCCTCCTCCCTCTCATCCTCCCTCTATTTGTCTCTGCCGATCTCCTCCACATCAATGTCTAGTGGGTGATGCTCTACAAAAAGATCATCCTCTACTGGCATTTCTCCCTTTCCTCTGACCTCTGAATCCTCCTCCACTCTAGCGTTTGCCTCCTATCTCCCTATTTGCTCTCCCTCCTCACCCTCCTCCCTGATTGGTGACAATGGTGTGCCACCCACTCTCTATCTAACTCTCCTTGGATGCCTATGCCCTCCATCACCCCTCCTCCTACTCACACCCCTCCTATCTTTGCCATCATCTCCACCCCCACCACCCCCATCATCTCCCCCACCTCTCCCTCCATCACCCCGACCACCATCTCTCCTCCGCCCTCCATCCCTCCCTCTATCTCTCCCCTGACCACCATCTCTACCTTTGTCGATCCCTCCCTGACCTCCTTTTTGCACCTATGGAATGATTGATCTTCGATCGATAGGAGTCAAACCATCTGGGTCTATCAAGGGAATAGGCATGTGAATCTACCACTAGGCATCAAACTCAATAGATGTCCCTACATCTACTGGACCTCCCCTCCACCCCCACCGTTGTGCGACCAATCTTTCAATCTATTGCTTGGCCACTGCCACTGCTATCGGTGGCCCTCATACAGTCTCTCTAGATGACTGTGCATACTTTGCTGTCCCAAATGGCACAACTTGTTGCTCGCCAAACTATCGTAATACCCACTAGGGTAGGTACATCTTGATGATACACTGACTCTGCAATCTGTGGCCAATTAGGTATCTGAATTGTCGACATAATGAAAGATGGCCATCCTCATTGAGCCACTGGGCACAATCTATGTAGGGCCTCCAGATAAAGCTAACCAATGTATTAATCTGATGTCGCTAGTACCTGGTATTTCCTATGTGGGTCTGGCTAATTGAACCAGCATATAAGTAAACATAGGACATGTCATTTCCCAACTGTTGAATCTATACTGGTAGGTGGAAGATCAGAATGTGCTCCCATGCCCAGATTATAAGTAAAGTGGTACCATAGTTGATACTCTGACCATCCTTATACACAACCTCATGTAGCTAATGATACAACATAGCCAACAAGCAGGGGCCCCAAGCAAACACTCTCCTCTGACTATGCATGCGGACCAGTACATCCCCCCATCCTATGGGAAACCCATGTCCATGACAATAAGGAATCAACACCCCAAAAATCAGGGTCATAAGCATGGCATCCCATCATGAATAATGGTCAACTACAAAGTCCCATCCAATCTCATATCCATGGATTCCTAAACTGGTACCATCTACATCCTCATACATCTCTCCTAGGGACTATCGCCCTCTGTGTGGATCATATACTACTCTCTCCCCGCTGATTGGGATGCGTAAGATATGACACACATCCTTCAGGGTAATGGTAGCCTCTCATGTACATAAATGGAAAGAGCATGTCTCTGAATTCCATCTCTCGTAGAGTGCTATCAATAGTCCCCTGTTTTCCCAAATAACGGGCATGCAAGTGACATAATACAACCACAGTCTCATAAACCATTGTTTCTCCCTATCACTCAGTCGATCTCTGAAATCATAAGTAGCAAGTCTGAACTCTTGAGTATAGATGGGAAATAATCATTTTTGCACACACAAAAACAAGGTTTAGCACACATGGATTCCCAATTGAACACATTATTACTATCAGAGTAACCAAAAATGCATCTAAAAAAAAGAGCACACTAAGTCAACTCTAGTCAATGCTAGTCAACTACAATTGCATCGTGTTGACTGCAATTCTATCGTGTTGACTGCAATTGTGTCATGTTGACTGCAATTGTGTTGCACTAAGTCACATGTGGCTCTGCATTTCAGAGTTGCATTGCACTTTAGTGGATGCATCATTTCAGCTAGTAATTGCCACCCTTGACAACATTTTGCATCTTTCAATGTGGTAATTGCATCATTTGGCAAGGCAGGTGTGTCGCAATATTGCACTTACGTTGTTCATAACCTTGTTTGCGTTGCACTTTGACACATATTCCATTTTCCCTATCAATTGTGCGCTTTTAAACCTAAACCTACTCATCCATTGCACTTGTGTCATGATACAATCAAGTGCGTCAAATGTGAAGGCGTTTGTAGTTTACATAATGTTGTTTGCATCACAACACATTTTCTATTGTCTCCTAAACCCTAATAAATGTTCGGAAAACAAAAAAATTAAAAGTCGAATAGGGTACTTACCGGTGCCTTTGCACCCTCGGGTCATCAAAAAGTCTGCATGTGGTAGCCACAGTGGTCTGTCACGAGAATCACCATCTTCTCCTCGCACTCTGATCTCCAAAATTCTGAATAGCAAATGTGAAAATGACACTTGGTTTGGCTTTTTCAACTTATTTATAGGTTGAGAATTAGGGTTTGACCTAATGGGTTTGTACTGGAGGCTCATTTGACCGCCTTTGACTGGCATTTTTCTGGCTTAATGTCCTTCATTTTTGAAATCGATCACGCCATTTTTTTTTGGTCATCAAATTGACTAATCGGGACACTTTCCAAATTTTTTTGACCCCGAGCCAAAATTCAAAAAATTTCCTGAGGGGGCATAGGCACTCCGTACCTTCGTTGGGGCATATTCTTGACTTGTTTTCTTTTTCATAATGCGATAAACTGCATTATGACAAACAAGGGAAAAATGTAGATAGATAAAAATGACCTAATCCTACAAGCTCTATTTTACCACTTTCGTCCTAGCATAATTATGACATTTTAATTATGATTTTGGCCCACCTATGACTATTAATTAAATAATTCATAATTATTTAATTAGTTCATGTCTTTTTATTCTTCATGATTATTAAATAAATAGATTTTATTTATTTATTTAATGCGTCACTAACTATCTAAAGTCTTCTCATAATTAAATAAATTTCTCAATTTATTTAATTAATCTTTGTCATTTATGTCTTCCTAATTATTAAATAAATATATCTTATTTATTTGTTTAATATGTCACTAATTCTTAACTCTTTTTGCAATTAAATAGATTTATTAATTTATTTAATTATTGCACCCATTCTCTAAATTAAATAATTATTTTTAATTATTTAATTTCTTTATTTAAAATTTCCCTCATTTTAAATAAAATAATTTATTGAAAATGGCCTCACATGGTTAACTACCACTTCTTTTAGTAAATAATCTCAAAATCAATTATTTACTATCGCACTAAATCCATATTTTGAATTAATTTTAATTCAAAATGGTAATATTCTTTTATAAATCAATTAATTGCTAAAATTATTGATTTTCCAAATCTCATCTTCTTGTTCAAACTTGATCTTCTTGATTTTACTAATTTTCATTTCACTATCACACCTATTCTGCATTCTTGATTTAATTTCTTAAATTAAATCTTGTCCACTCATTTTGAAATCTTACCCTAACCCTAATTGAGAGTTGTCATCTTGAATCTTGACCATTTATTCTAGGGCATTTCTCAATCTTTAATCTCATCCATCCATCCAAAATTGCATTTTCTATAAAATGCCAATTTTGTCCTCATTTCAAGATCTCTTAATATCTTGAAAATTATTTACATCTTCTTGAGCTTAATATCTTCTCGTCATTTAGCCATTTTACTTTACATATAGGATTTTACATTATCTTGCATAGTAGCTTAAATCCTTCAACACTTTGCTTAGGACTAGGCAATAATATAGATTTTCTCATCAAAATTTGAGGGCAACATTTCACATTTCAGCAAGTTAGAAGGTACAATGGAATTCAGCCATGGAGGATGAAGGATTTGGGTGAGATCTCTCCTTTTGTTATTTATTTATTCCTTCACATTTCATTGAATATTGTGGATTTATGTATTTTCATGTGATATACTAACCCTTTAATCTTACAGAAAAATCCATAGTTACAGTGTCAAATGTGGGTAATACCATGGTTGTTGCAAGCTATCAAGTTATAGAAGATGCACTCTCCATTAGTTTCTTCTTTTCTTTTTTATTCAAGTGTGATTTCTTTTTCAACTCTTCAATGTAATCAAAACCTAGGGATGCAAGAACAATGGAATGCTTGAATGGTGGAGGAATAGGATTACTTGCAATTACTAATGATGTTGCATCCACACTAACTAGTAGTGGGGGAGTGCATGGAAATAACTTCTTTGTGGTGGATCCATTGGTAGTGTGACTTGGACCTGTCAAAATCCTTTCCCTCTTTTGTATGCCTTGATCACTTGGTGTTTTTGTGGTATCTTGTATTGTTGTCCTCTTGTGTGTATTTTTTTTTGTAGAACATGTTGACCACTACTAGTACTACTACCCATACCATCACCACCAGAAATAATGCCAATTACACTAAGCTCTCCAAAATGGGCATGTCCTAGTTGTGATTGTATCTAACCACGAGGATGAGGATTTGAAGCTCTAACAAATTGAATTGTTTTAGCTCTACTTGTATGCCCTTGGTCTACTTTATCCACTAAAGGCTAGATTTATCAATTGGTTTTCTATGTTGTACATCTATTACTATAGGAATTCCTTGTCCTTGGGACCCCAAACCACAACCTTCATAACCCATTTTTTTAGCTATGGTTGTTGTTGAAGTGTATGCTTCTTTCATGGCCTCACTTAAACCAGCTTTGACATGGATTTTTTCTACTTCTTCCCTATCATCATTAGATTCATCATCAATTTCTTTGTTTCCACGTTCATCGAGATGCTCTATGTTCCACAATTTGCTAAACTTAAGATCTTCTTTATTATCTCCATACTCTGTAAGAGCTCTTGGATCACCTAGCTCCTTCCTCATAGACCAAAAGGTGGTAATTTTTTATCATGACTAGTTTTTATCTGTAACTTCCTTCTCTAGAGAACCTGGTATTTTTACTCTAGTAGATGGTTTATCACTTTTTTCATAAAAAATGTTGTATGTCCTAATTGTCTTTCGGTGCAATTCCATATTTTTTGCTAACAATTTTTCAAAAGAAATACCATTCTCAGTAGCACTTTTATCCATTTCTATTTTGACCTCATCCCAAGAATCCTTGTTTCTCAAGTTTTCAAAAAAGGGTTTACTTTGATGTTGAATTCTACTTGAAACATTCTTATTGGACACAATCATTGATTTAATGGTGTCACATGGATCATAGTGCAGTGACAAATAGCATCAAAATAAAAAAAATCAAAAGATTATGTGCTACACTAAATTCTTTTCTCTTGAATATGAACCCCCCACATGAAAAGGGTAAATAAGGAAATAAGATCTTCTTTTGCTGACTGAGAAAGTGTAGTTCATTAGTACTCTACATCTATCTTACATATTCCAATGCAAAAACCCTTTTTGTCACATGTATTGGAAGTTTGTATGGTTGTACTCCCGATCCATAAAACCTTAGCACAATATATTCTTCCATTAAGTACCAATCAACTAATTGTATTTCTTTTCCTAGTTGAATATAGTTTCTACATGACATAGGCAATCTAGGCATTGGATTATTTATAATTTCTTGATGCAATGGGGCCAAAAATTAGTCTATAAAATGATTGTAGTTCCTTCAAGAATCATGCATCATTGTCTCAAAGGTCCATTCATATACTTGAGCCATTTTCTTTTCCTCAGCATTACTATAGGGTTGAATCTAAAGCTTCTTGGTCTGAAACATTCCTCTAAATTTGAATAGAAAAAGATAGCACAAGTCGGTTGTGAACCTAAATATATTAGTGGAACCTCCTTTAATCATTAAAAATTGTTTATGCATGGATTCTACAATGTGCTCAATAAAATTATATTTGACATGTTGAACACCATAATGGATATTATATGCCATTTCAAGGAAGCTTGCACCCACTTCCAAATTGCTATCCAGTCCAAGGCAAAATGCTAGCATGGAAATAGTATCCTTAGCCCATGGTTTAAAAATATCCAAATCATAAGGATGCTTATGATCACCTTTCAATTTTTTTTATACTAAACTATTTTATTTAAGAAAGTATTTTTCTCCATTTCATCCACCACTTCATAATCACTAGCAAGCTTTTCTAGGTCAATGTGGACATTTCCAAATTCTCTAGTTGTAAACCCCAACACTTTTCCAATTTCTTCTACATTAATGGATAACAATTATTCTTTGCTATCTTTATTAACAATTTATCTTTTTTTATCATCATAATTTTGGGCACAGACCATGATAAATTATGGGCACGGGAAAACCTCATGTAATATCATGCGCCCTAATCCAGTTACCCATGGTGCACTAATATTGGTGGTAGACATGCTCATATAATGTGAAATTGTGAATTCCCTATTAGTTCTCCTTAATTTTTCTTAATTCTTAAGTCTCTCAACCCTAAACCGAAACTTCAAAGTTTGACAAAATAAGATTTTAAGAAACAAAAAATGATGAAACGTAGTGGCGATAATTCTTTCACTTACTCGGGTTTTGATTCTTGAAAATATTAATGTTGATAGTCGTGGAAACTAGGTTACTCGAATGGATTTATTGGAAGTGGAACTGTGGAACCCAGAACAGGGTGGTGCACTACAATAAGTAAACTAGAGACTGAAATCTCTCCACGTGTTGACCCTCTCACTTAAAAGTCAAATCACTTAGCAATAGGAAGTTCTTTTCAAAAAAAAATTAAAGTGAATGAAATGTCGAGTTCTACGTGTTTATTTTAGACTACACAATTAGTACATGGCTGATAACATTTAATACAAGCCATTTAGTCTTGCATTGACAACAAATTCTAAACTGTTGATCTTTGTAAATCTAACGGTCATAGGGTGATTCTGGAGGTTTAATTTTGCAAGCCTAGCACTCTATGCATTTCATTCTAGAATTCAACTACAACCATACATCAAATTTTCATTGAATGGTTGAGTAATTTATGATATAAATAATAAACATGTGTTTTAAATTTGTTTTAAACTTTAATGCACTAGGATTGACATCAAGGCCAAGGGGCTGGTAACTTGACATTGCTAATAACTTAATTAAATGAATAATGATACTGGGAACCCGAGGGAGAAGGTCAACAAAAAATTAGAAATTAATAAAATTTCGGTAAACCCTAACAAGAGTGCCAACTTTTAGTGTTTATAATGTTTTTTTTCAATTTGATGGCAACTTTATTTTTTCATTTGTATTTATTTATGTTTTACTTTTAAATCTGCATACAATTATTTCATAAATAGATAATAGTTAACTTCTTAAAGGAAAAAAAATTGATTTGAATATATTCATAGACACTGAACTCAAAAAATAACTCTTTACTATAAGTGTAAATGAAAAATGAAGAATAACACAACACAACCATTTATTTTATTACAACTGAATTACAATGTCACATTATTACAAATCTTTCTAAAGATGAGTAGTTGTAGAGTAGGAAAGCTCATGTTTTGTATAAATAACATATGTCACTTTACATAGACATAATGTATTCCAAGTTGTTGCTCATGACAATGGATTACAAACTGATTCCAATTTCCAAGCTTTTGTTGGTGATAACTTAATACAAACATAACCCTAAAAATAAATGCATGATTCCAAGCTTTTGTTGGTGACAACGTAATATAAATGTGGGTCTAAAAATAAATGCAAGGGATTTGACTGGCCATTGGAAAACCATGCTAGGGAAAAGGGAGCTCCAATCATGTTGGGGAAAAGGGAGTTATGAAGATACAAAATGTACTTATCCCCTTTGAGAACTAGAGTCATGCAGAAGATGAGGGGTTGTAAAATTTCTCCCATCTTTTACTTGTAGCCTCGATGCACTAGGATAACACTTATCTCCATTAGAGCTCCTCATCCTAGTTCAAAACCTGTTTGAGAAGTCAGGTCAACCAAATCAACTTCTTTCGAATTCCACCCATTCTTAACTTGAAGGAAATTGGTCTTTTACCCTATAACTGCATAAAGTTGGAGGTAGAAAAATTTATAGTAACCCCAATAATACCACATCATCTTCTTCTTGAATCTGTATTTAATATTAACCATAGAAAATTAAAACCCTTATGACACTATCCACTATCACTATCCCTATTTATGGGCCACCAATGCCGCTACCAGCCTAATCCTAGTTTACTTAAGCCTTACAACTTACATGTACATTGTACAATTAAAATGTTAAATAATTAATTCGATTGACATCTAGCTACATGCAAACTATACCTCAAGCTGACAAGTTGTCAAAATCACTAGTGCCACTCAAATGATAATAGATATGAAATATTTACAAATATTATTTCACTAGATCACTTGATTAATGACATCAATATCATCATCTACGATTCTACAGTACGTCGTGTAGTTTTTAATATAAATCTATCCAATCAATTAAATTAAATATAGTACTTTGATGCATTGAAAAGAGATAATTAAATGGATTTTTTTACCTTAAGTCACAATAAATTTTGCACACTTATGATCAGAACTATATTTTGATAATTATTGTTAGTTTTAAAAGCCACATTTTTATATAGAACAAAGAAAAAGTATTTCCAAGAATGGTGCCACAAAAATTATTTTAATTTAAGAAGCTAAAGACTGAAGCAAATAGTACATAGTCATTGCTAGCCTTGCCAAAAAGCCACTAACCATCACAAAAAACTAGTGACAAAATACATATTACAAGAACTATTACATTGTACAATACAATATAGACACATGACAAGTAAAACAATTCATTACTAATTTTTTTTATAACATTAGTTGAGGCCATCAACTGGGTGTTTGAGTAGAAGGTGAATCGAATTTAACAAAGTAACAACAAAGAAGGAAATCGAATCACCTAAAGCATTCCTCCAAAACTCCATTTTGTTTGTATCACATAGCAAACCCCATCTCATATTAACCAAAGCAAGAGCCTATGTTGTAGAAGCATGCAATTCCACTTTATGAAAGATTCCACAAACATGCACTAACCCACTTTCAAAATTGTAATGCTTCAGTGCCTACTCCAACGAATAAATAGAGTAAATGAAAGGTTGCAAATAACATATTTCCAACATCTTCACAAAATCTTTATTGAGCAAAATATCCATGCAGTTGGAAAAGAAAGTTGACACTACCTCAGAATATAAAGTACGAGGGTTGTTCTGAAGTCATTTCCTACCCACAATTATAATTATAGCATCCTCAACCTGCACACAAGGAATTGTAAAATTCATACCTAGATTTTTTCTGTCATATGCATTGTCACTTCTTTTCTTCCAAAAAAACATGTGTAGCATAACACGCCATGAAGACTCCATGCCACTGTTAAATTGAGAATAGAGAAGAAAGAAATCAAAGCCAAATATATTATAAATGATATGAAGAACATCAAGTTGGTGAAGTATATAGAAGTTCGAACGAAGACAATGACATAAAATACTCAACACTTTAACATTTAATTCACTAGTACCACTTGATAAGTTGATGAGATAATATTATTTCAAAAAAATTGAGTCATGACTTTAAATCATTTAAAAAAAAAAAATGTCAACCATTGATTTTTGGAAATCTAATGGTTCTAGTCTTATTCCAGAGGTTTGAATTCGCAAGTCTAGAGCTTCAAATAGTTCCTAATGGAATACAACTACAACCGTCCATCAAAAATTCATCGAATGACCGTGGTTATATTGATTTGCTTTGACATATGGAATATCCTTCACACATATCTCCTTCATTACTTTGGTTCGGGGATTCAATTATTTTATAAGGTTGATATTGATAATTTGGTCTTGTTTGGCCTTTACATCCTTTGTGTAAAACATTAAGTTTTTAAGCCCTAGTCCTATGCTCTTCCTAGGCAGTCCCTCTTTTAAAACAAACTTTATGCATGTGAATTTTTCATTGTTTATTTCGATTACTACGATGAGTGATATGAAGGAAAAGGAATGGTGGGTTGTGATCTCGCCATGTTTTTGCATCTAGTGTTATTTTGGATGTTTCAATTCGCAATTCTAGTGCTTTAGAGATTTACTTCTGAAATGCAACTAAAGTCGTCCATCGAAAATTCATCAAACGATCATGTTTATACTAATTTGTACTGACTTTTGGCTTCAGAAATAATAAATATGATGACACTTGTCCGCATTCTAGACTCTTTATGAAGGAATTTGAAAGTGCATAAATTTTATCCCAGAATTTGATATTTTCACCAACCACACTATGATTTTTTATTGGTATATCTGTTTATTTCACCACTAAATTTTTTTATTAGTTTGAGATTATGTTTAATTCGCCAATGAAAATATCTTTTTTGGTTTGAAAAAAAGTTTTAATCACCAATAATTTTTTTTCTGTTTTGAAAATAGGATTAATTCGCCAATGAAAAAAAGGTTTTAATCACCAATGAAAAATATTTTATTGGTTTAAAAAAATTACAATTCTCCACGATTTTCCATAGACTTCTAGCATTATAAGATATTCTCCAATTGGGATTTTTTTCTCGAAAAACAAAAAAAAATTGCCAATAAAATAAATATTTTTATCGGGAAGTATACAGGATTTTACAAGATTTTACACCTTCATCGAGGGGGGTTTCTTAAATTTTTCCATGGTATAATGCATAAAAATAACTAAATCTAATCATATGATAAAAAGATAAATAACATCACATTGCCTGGATCACCAACTCACCAATCGAGATCTCAATAGGACACTATAGGTGTCATACCAGGACTCGTCTAATGAGTTGGTAGTATCAAAGGAGTTGCATGGTTGTTCCATCCATACTCATGGGCTTGGATTCCCTTTGTATCCATAGGATGTGCTCAAGTGATAGAAAATGAGATCTAGGTCTCTCCTTAGAGGAGTCTATGGCCTCTATGTGCTCCTTAGGGTCCTCTCTTTCTAGCTGCTAATACTCCACCTACTCCAAATCCTTTGCATCATCATCATGTGTTGATTCCACATTGATTTTCTCATCTTCTCTCATCCCCTCGATGATGTGGCAATGGCCTAAAATAACTTGTGGTATGATCATTAGGTAAGAATTTATCAAGTCCTGTTTTCCTCCACCACCTATCATATGCAGTCATCATGCCAACATCATCCTCATCATATTTTGGATGTGCATCTAACTCCTCATCCTCTGAGTCACTATAGGTGATGTCTATAATTTTTGGATGGAGAACTTCTTGTGGTCTACCACTAATACATGTAGATCTTATATATGTAGGACACTAGTTGAGTGTCGTTTATAGCTAACCAAACTATCTCATCACACGATCATAGTAAAATGACATGATGATATAGTCATGTCACCCATCCCATATCCTATCTAATTGTATCTTGGCTAGTTGTTGTGTAATACTTATCCATTACTATAGATTCTTATATGGTCTCCATTGTTGGATGTTTTGGTTGTGTCACTGATATATTGTTGTCATTGTTGTCAACACTATTATCATTTTAATTAGCTTAAGGATGTATATGTCGAGGAGATTGAGAAAATTGTAAAATATATAGTACAAGCAGCCAGTGGAGATGAGAAGGTCAGAATGTTGGAAAGCTCTGTTTGTTGAAGATCTTAAGGTGCACTTCAAAAGGTTTGTTGTTGAACCTTTCTAGTATGATGTCTAAAAGTTTTAGAGGTGTGCATGAAGTTTAGTGGAAGTTATGAATATCTATGTGCCTGATGCAGAGCAAGAGGATTCACAACTCAAAATTCCATTTACTTCACAACTTTCATAAAATTATTCATCTCAAAGAATGATTAAGTGCATTCTAGACCACATCAGAAACATAACCATGGTAGCCCATAATTTAATGCAACAAATAGTCATTAATAACTTCCAAAAAAAAAATAAAGAATCCAATCCCTTCAGTGAGATTTCAAATCACATAGTTATAGACCTTCCTTCCAATTTTTATGAAGATCCAACGGTGGAAAACAAAGTTATTGCATTTTCCCCAAAACTGAAAACCCTAGGCAATGTTCAAAACTGCCATCACCAAAATTGTCATAACTTACTCAATTTTTAATTAAAATTGATGAGACTTGAAGAAAATGAAACTAGATTCACATATCTAAAATTTCCAAAATATTTTAAATAATTATTTTATTTTCACAATACGTGACATTCTCTGCAACATCCTGCAACTTTTAGAGAAAACAATCCCATAGGGTTGCCAATGGTAAAATGATAATGAATTTCTCCAACCTCAATGAAAAAACACAAAACCAATTGAAAATGAAATATAGTTCATTCCTCTATCAATAAAAATAAATTTCAAGTCTGTAAATCTTCATACAAAACCGTACCATATAAAAAAATAGGGCAGAACATTGAAAATTGCAAAAAACTTCATGCCTTCCTTTTAAATTCTTGTTCAAAACTACATTCCACCTCCCATTTCGACTTGGAGGCCCATTTTTATACTTGAACAATTAATTTATTCTCCAACCAACCTACAAATACCATTTAACAACTTTTAACAAACTTTTAAAAAGTTGTCATTTAACAAGAAAAGTTGTTATGACAACATTTGACAACTTTTGACAACTTTTGACAATGTTTTCATTTTTTCAACCAAATGATACCAAACCTTCATCAATAACTCCAAATGACTTAAAACATATATAAAATGGATCATTCAACCTTATTACATGATTAAAACACCTAATTTAATAAATTTATACAATATGGCCTCATGGAGGCTTGAAGGAAAATAGGTGCTCCTGCACCAAACTCCCAAGGGCAAAAGAATTCAAGCCCCTTTGAATTGTCTTCTTCCTTGTCTTCCAGTTACTTTTCACTTTTTCCTTTGTCTTTGCAATAATATTTGGTCCTTTCTTCCTTTTATTCTTCTTATGTCTTCTTCTATCAATCATCCTTGCAACTTGGAGTTCCCAAAACTCTATCAATTTATCATACACTTCACTCTGTCCTTCATGACCTGCACATACATAATCCAATGAAAAATCAGAAACAAAATATCGAGACCTTGAGGTCTCCTCCTTTTCTTCTTCTACTTCAAACTCTTCTTCATCCATGACCAACTTATCAATATCATTTCCCATCAAAGGAAATTCACTTGCAACTTTGATGTCATTGTCTTCTTCCACTTTGATGAGTTCCTATTCCTCTTTATTGACTTGTCCATTACCAATCTTACTATCCCATTCTTCTTCAATGGATGCAAAAATTTTCCACAAATCATCTTCTTCATCTTTGATTGAATTTGCTAACTTCTTTTTTTGTCTTTGCTTCTACATAATATTCTTTAGAGGCCATCTTAACCTCTTTGGCATTGGTATATTCCAACTCCTTTGTGTTTCCTTAAGAAGCTGGTGTTCTTTGTCTAATATTTCCAACCTTTGGCTTATATCTTCCATGGCTTTCTCAAACTCTATTTTTATTGCCTTCTTTCTTTCCTTATTTCTCATTTCTTTTTCCTCTCTTTCCTTCTTCCTTCGTGAATCCTTAGCCTGCCAACATCTCTTTAAAAATTCCATCTTCACAAGCAAGTCTCTCCTTGCTTCCACTTCACCTTGCCACACCTAGGCAATCAGGTTCCTTCCTCAACTTGCAAACAACCACACACAAACCACAAACAACTTCCCCAGAGCATCTTCAGGCTCTGATACCAAACTGATGCAGAGAAAAGAGGATTCACAACTCAACATTCCATTTACTTCACAACTTTCATAAAATTATTCATCTCAAAGAATGATTAAGTGCATTCTAGACCACATCAGAAACATAACCATGGTAGCCCACAATTTAATGCATCAAATAGTCATGAATAACTTCCACAAAACAAATAATGAATCCAATCCCTTCGGTGAGATTTCAAATAACATAGTTAAAAACCTTCCTTCCAATTTTTATGAAGATCCAATGGTGGAAAACAATGTTATTGCATTTTCCCCAAAACTGCAAACCCTAGGCAGTGTTCAAAACTGCCATCACCAAAATTGTCATAACTTACTCAATTTTTAATTAAAATTGATGAGACTTGAAGCAAATGAAACTAGATTCACATATATAAAATTTCCAAATTTTTTTACATAATTATTTTATCTTCACAATACATGCCATTCTCTGCAACATCCTGCAACTTTTAGAGAAAACAATCCCATAGGGTTGCCAATGGTAAAATGATCATAACTTTCTCCAACCTCAATGAAAAAACACCAAACCAATTGAAAATGAAAGATAGTTCATTCCTATATCAATAAAAATAAATTTCAGGTTTGTAAAACTTCATACAAAACCATACCATATAAAAAAAAGGGTAGAACATTGAAAATTACAGAAAACTTCATGCCTTCCTTTTAAATTCTTGTTGAAAACTACATTCCACCTCCCATTTCCACTTGGAGGCCCATTTTTATACTTGAAAAATCAATTTATTCTCCAACCAACCTACAAATACCATTTAACAAATTTTAAAAAAAATTTAAAAATTTGTCATTTAACAAGAAAAGTTGTTATGACAACATTTGACAACTTTTGACAACTTTTGACAATGTTTTCATTTTTTCAACCAAATGATACCAAACCTTCATCAATGACTCCAAATGACTTAAAACATATATAAAATGGATCATTCAACCTTATTACATGATTAAAACACCTAATTTAATAAATTTATACAATATGGCCTCATGGAGGCTTGAAGAAAAATAGGTGCTCCTACACCAAACTCCCAAGGGCAAAAGAATTAAAGCCCCTTTGAATTGTCTTCTTCCTTGTCTTCCAGTTACTTTGCACTTTTTCCTTTGTCTTTGCAATAATATTTGGTCCTTTCTTCCTTTTATTCTTCTTATGTCTTCTTCTATCAATCATCCTTGCAACTTGGAGTTCCCAAAACTGTATCAATTTATCATACACTTCACTTTGTCCTTCATGACCTGCACATACATAATCCAATGAAAAATCAGAAACAAAATATCGAGACCTTGAGGTCTCCTCCTTTTCTTCTTCTACTTCAAACTCTTCTTCATCCATGACCAACTTATCAATATCATTTCCCATCAAAGGAAATTCACTTGCAACTTTGATGTCTTTATCTTCTTCCACTTTGATGAGTTCTTGTTCCTCTTTATTGACTTGTCCATTACCAATCTTACTATCCCATTCTTCTTCAATGGATGCAAACTTTTTCCACAAATCATCTTCTTCATCTTTAATTGAATTTTCTGACTTCTTTTGTTGTCTTTGCTTCTCATAATCTTCTTTAGAGGCCATCTTAACCTCTTTGGCATTGGTATATTCCAACTCCTTTGTGCTTCCTTAAGAAGTTGGTGTTCTTTGTCTAATCTTTCCAACCTTTGGCTTATATCTTCCATGGCTTTCTAAAACTCTATTTTTGTTGCCTTATTTCTTTCCTTATTTTTCATTTCTTTTTCCTCTCTTTCCTTCTTCCTTCATGAATCCTCAGCCTGTCAACATCTCTTTAAAAATTCCATCTTCACAAGCAAGTCTCTCTTGCTTCCACTTCACCTTGCCACACCTAGGCAATCAGGTTCCTTCCTCAACTTGCAAACAACCACACACAAACCACAAACAACTTCCCCAGAGCATCTTCAGGCTCTGATACCAAACTGATGCAGAGAAAAGAGGATTCACAACTTTCATAAAATTATTCATCTCAAAGAATGACTAAGTGCATTCTAGACCACATCAGAAACATAACCATGGTAGCCCACAATTTAATGCAACAAATAGTCATTAATAACTTCCACAAAAAAAATAATGAATCCAATCCCTTCGGTGAGATTTCAAATCACATAGTTACAGACCTTCCTTCCAATGTTTATAAAGATCCAATGGTGGAAAACAAAGTTATTGAATTTTCCCCAAAACTGCAAACCCTCGGCAGTGTTCAAAACTGCCATCACCAAAATTGGCATAACTTACTCAATTTTTAATTAAAATTGATGAGACTTGAAGCAAATGAAACTAGATTCACATATATAAAATTTAAAATTTTTTTTACATAATTATTTTATCTTCACAATACGTGCCATTCTCTGCAACATCCTGCAACTTTTAGAGAAAACAATCCCATAGGGTTGCCAATGGTAAAATGATCATAACTTTCTCCAACCTCAATGAAAAAACACCAAACCAATTGAAAATGAAATATAGTTCATTCCTCTATCAATAAAAATAAATTTTAGGTTTGTAAAACTTCATACAAAACCGTACCATATAAAAAAATAGGGCAGAACATTGAAAATTGCAGAAAACTTCATGCCTTCCTTTTAAATTCTTGTTCAAAACTACATTCCACCTCCCATTTCGACTTGGAGGCCCATTTTTATACTTGAAAAATCAAGTTATTCTCCAGCCAACCTAAAAATACCATTTAACAACTTTTAACAAACTTTTAAAAAGTTGTCATTTAACAAGAAAAGTTGTTATGACAACATTTGACAACTTTTGACAACTTTTGACAATGTTTTCATTTTTTCAACCAAATGATACCAAACCTTCATCAATGACTCCAAATGAATTAAAACATATATAAAATGGATCATTAAACCTTATTAAATGATTAAAACACCTAATTTAATAAATTTATACAATATGGCCTCATAGAGGCTTGAAGGAAAATAGGTGCTCCTACAGCAGTGCCTACAGTTATTCATTTTTTGTAGATGGTGTTCTTGGCCGAAGTAGATGAAATTATGGAAATCTCATGTGTTTCACATTTACCTATGATTTTCATGGATAATTCTATACCGTACTCTATCCTTGTTGTATGTCCATAGTGATTGGAGTGTTCGTGATCGGAGATTTTTCCGATATGTGCCCGAGTGTTCATGTTCTTGGCTGACATTGTGGTGTTAGTGTGTTGCGGGTCCATGAGGATTAATATTTTATTGTTTGGCATATTTGGAGATGTTTTTTTGGGTCCTCACTATGTTGTGACCAACTTGTGTTGGTACGCATTGAAATTTATTCATGTATCAAGGCCAATAGTTGTAATTTATTCTTTATTTGTGGCCGACTGAATAGTGGATGCAAATTCGTGTCGCGGATATATATACAAGATTGTTTTCCTCATTTATGAGAAGTGCTCAAGTGTACAAGTTTTGTACAAGTGTGAATAAAGGTCAAATCATTCAAAGCAGAGTGTGGAAGATTTTGAAGAAGTTTTGTGTGCCTAACTGGAATTGTAATCAGGCTTTTGCAAAAGCTATTTTCTTAGTTCAAATTCATCAAATGGATTTAATTTGATTACTGTATGTAAGGAAGTGAGCCTTCCATTTGAGTAGTGTTCCTGAATGCAAGTGCATTCTCTTTTTATTCTTCATTATACTTCTAACATGGTATAATCTTGTGGACTAACATCCACCATGGTTTTTCCCCTAACAGGGTTTCCACGTATAAAATCTTGGTGTTCATATGTCTTTGATGTGTTGTTCTTATGCTTGCACTGCTAATCATCAGATATTTGATATAAGGATTGGTTAATGTTGTCTAAGTTTTATTTTGGTAACAACTAATTCACCCCCCCTCTCAGTTGTCTATCCTTGTTTTGCCAACAATTGGTATCAGAGCTAGTTCCTTTGAAAGAAGCTTAATAACTTGAGGTGATCCGAGATAGAATCATTTGAGAAGGATAGTCCTAGATTCGATGGTATAAACTACTCTCTATGGAAAGTCAGGATGAAATTTCATTTGAGGTACATTGGTGAACCTTTCTGGTAGATGACACAAATTGCATTTAATATTCCTCAGAATGGTCCCTCCTTTGAAGATGAGATCAAGCAAGCATAAATAAATACTAGGTCAGTAGAAAAATTGGTGAGTGCTTTGATAGATTCAGAAATGGCAAATGTGATGGGATTGAAGACTGCATATCAGATTTGGAAAAATCTAGAAACATTGTATGAAGGAGATGCACTAGTGAAAAGTGCTAAGCTACAAAGTCTAAAAGGCAAATGGGAGAGCTTGAAGATGAGTGAAGATGAGAACATCTTTTCCTTCTTGCATAAGATAAATGAATCAATGATGGACATTAGATGTGCTAGTGGAACTATGAATGATGATGAAATTGTGGCTAAGATACTTAGATATGTGCCCCCTTCCTATAAGATAAAAGCTCATGCTATTGATGAACTCAAAATAGTGACAAATATTACAAAATACATGTTAATTGGAAAACTTGTTGCATTTGAATTAAGTGGATTTGGTGGGTCTAATCCTAAGACTGAATCTTCTTTCAAGGCCACTATATCTGGAAAAAAGATATATGATTCAAGAGAGAGTTCTCAGAGAACATCCAGATATGAAGATGAGATGAAGCGGATTGAAGATGAAGATAGGGAATTGGAAGAACTGGAAGCATTGATTGTGAAAATAGAATCAAGACGTCATGGTAAGTACAAAGGAAAGTTACCTATTAAATGTTTTTCTTGCAGTAAGATAGGTCATTTTGCTTCTAGATGTCCTGAAAGACTTCCAAAATATAACCCTGAGAATACTAGATTTCAAAGAAAGTGCTATTATGTTGAAGAAGGTGTAACTAATGAAGAATCTAATAAAGAAACTATAAATGAAGATGAATGGGTATTTATTGCTATCAAAGAAAATGGTTAGGTGTCCAATGAATCTGCTAGTAATGTAAATGTTGAGAAAGCTCTTGCAGCCAAAGTTGAAGAGAAAGATGAGTGGGTAATTGACAGCGAATGCTCACATCATATGACTAGTGACAAAAGAAAATTTGTAAGCTTGGAAAACTATGATGGTGGTGTAGTGATGTTCGGTGACAACACTTCTAGTGTGATTCATGGTAGAGGAACTATTTCTTTTGGTTGTAAGCACAATACTAATGATGTTCTTTATGTAGAAGGCCTAAAACATAACTTTTTGAGTGTTGAACAAATGGTAGACAAAGGCTACAATCTGTAGTTCAAGAATGGTAAGTGCAAAATAATAGGAAGTTCAGGAAATATAATTGCTTTAGGAACAAATACAAAAGGTAATATCTTCCATTTAAGTACTACTAGTCAAAGTTGTTTGATTGCTCAAATTTATGTAAGTTGGTTATGGAAAAGGAGGTTATTTCATGTGAACTTTCATAAAATTGTCAAGATAAGTTCTACTCAAGTAGTCAAAGATTTACCTAAGTTAGTGAAGCCTACTAACACTATGTGCAAGGAATGTCAGATGGGAAAGCAAACAAGAAATTTCTTCCAGAGAAAATAGTACAGCTCTAATGGAGTACAGGATTTGATACATACTAATCTATCTGGTCCTTCCAGAATTAGAAGCCTACAAGGTGAAAGGTACTTTATGTTACTCATTGATGATTATTCTAGAATGATATGGGTCGCTTTCTTGAGAGAAAAACACGAAACATTAGAAAATTTCAAAAGTTTCAAAGCTATAGCAAAGAATGAGACAGGTCAAAAGATCAAATGTCTTAGGTCAGACAAAGGTGGTGAATTTACTTCATGGGAATTCAATTCTTTTTGTGAAGAGCATGGAGTTCAAAGATAGCTATCTGCTCCTCGGACCCCTCAACAGAATGGAGTTGTTGAAAGAAAGAACATAATCATTCTAGACACTACTAGAACCATGATGTTGGAAGCAAATGTTCCTCATTTCTACTAGAGAGAAGTTGTAAGTACTACTATGTATCCTATTAACAGGGTGAATGTCAACAGTAATTCTAGTACAACACCTTTTCAGCTATGGTTTGGTTATAAGCCTACTGTCAAATACTTCAAAAAAATCGGAAGCAAATGCTACATCAAGAGAGATGATGATATAGGTAAGTTTGATGCTAGAAGTGATGAAGGAATCTTCCTAGGATACTCTATTAAAAGAAAAGCTTACCGATGCTTTAATAAAAGGTTGAAGAAAGTGGTTGAAAGTACAAATATTAAGGTTGATGAAGATATTGTAAAATCATCCAAAGTCAGTGATTATGATTCAGATGATCAACATGATGATGCTGACAATGATGCTCAGACCCATAATCAACTTCAGATTGTTCCGGTGAATCAAGGAAATCAAGAAGCAGAAGCAAGAAAAAATACAAAAGAAAGATCACAAGAACAAGAGGTAAGAGAAAACTTCAAAACTCCTAAGTATGTGAGAATAAATCATTGTAATAGTCAGATCATAGGAGAAAAAACCAAAGGTGTGCAAACTAGAAGAAGAATTCTAGAAGAATATTGTCTAATTTCTAAAGTTGAACCTAGAAATATAAGTGAAGCGTGCAAGGATGAACATTGGATGGAAGCCATGAAAGAAGAATTGTTGCAGATACTGAAGAATAATACATGGGATCTTGTTCCTAGACCTCAGAACAAAAATATGATTGGAACCAAGTGGGTGTTCTGGAATAAACTGAATGAACAAGGTGATGTGGTTAGAAACAAAGAAAAATTGGTTTGCAAAGGTTACTCCAAGATGGAAGGTATTGATTTTGAAGAAAAAATTTCTCTTGTTGCTAGAATTGAGGCTGTTAGACTATTTCTTGCTTATGCTACTTTCAAGAACTACAAATTTTATCAAATGGATGTGAGGTTAGCATTTTTGAATGGTGAACTAGAAGAAGAAGTTTATGTTGAGCAACCAGATGGATTTTAGTTGACTAATGAAAAGGACATGGTATGCCGACTGAAGAAAGCTCTTTATGGACTAAAGCAATCCCCTAGAGCTTGGTATGTTAGATTGGACAAATACTTGTTGAACCTTGGATTCAATAAAGGTACTATTGACAACAATTTGTATTTCAAATTGGATCAGAGCAAATAATTTATCATTGAAGTCTTTGTTGATGATATTATCTTTGAAGGTGATGATGATTTGTGTATGAAGTTTGCCGATGAAATGAGAAGTGAATTTGAAATGTCAATGATAGGAGAGCTAAAATTATTTTTAGGATTGCAAATTACTCAGTTAAATGATGGAATATTTATATCTCAATCTAAGCATGTGAAAGAATTAGTGAAGAAGTATGGCATGGAAGATGCAAAACCAGCTGGTACACCTATGGTGGTTGGATGCAAACCTACACAGAAAAATGATACTCCCAAGGAATATCAGACAAGATACATGTCAATGATTGGTGGGTTACTCTACTTGACTCAAACCAGGCCAGACATAATGAATGTTGTGTGCATGGTTGCTAGATTTCAAGCTAATCCTAAAGAGTCCCATGTGACTGCTATGAAAAGAATATTCAGATATCTGGTATCCTAAGAATGATGATCTTACTCTAAGTTCTTTTACTGATGTTGATTGGGCAGGAGATCTAGATAACAGGAAGAGTACTAGTGGTGGTGCATTCTTCTTAGGTAAGAAGTTGCTATCTTGGTTAAGCAAAAAGAAAACCTCAGTTTCATTATCTATTGTTGAGGTAGAGTACATTATTGCTACAAACAGTTGTACCCAAGTATTATGGATGAAGAAAATGTTGAGAGATGTCAGAATTGAGTATGAAGAACCCATTTCTATATTTTGTGACAATTCAAGTGCCATTAACATTTCTAAGAATCCAGTATTGCATTCAAAGACAAATCATATATCCATCAAGTATCACTTCTTGAGAGACAAAGTAAGTGACAAAGAAGTCAGACTGGAGTACATACCTACCAAAGAGAAGATTGCAGATATCTTTAAAAATTCATTTCCTAAGGATAATTTTGAGTACCTCAGAGGAAAGTTAGGGGTAATTTCCCCTCCTAATCACAACTAAGGTGTAGGTATTTGCATCAGTCTATGAATTCATTGCTATGTCATATTACAAATTGATGTTGTGGTGACTGTTACTCAGGGGGAGTAGTAAGATGTTTTCAGAATTGAAATCAAAGCATATGTACCTTTTCCATTGATTTCAAAGGGGGAGAGAAGCAATATGAAAAAAATGGGAAAGAAGAGAAATGAAGGAAATAAGAAAAAAGTGCACAATCTCAGGGGGAGATTGCTAAAGAAGAGTTAGTTCGGTTGATGGTATTATTTTTCACATCATGTGTTGCCATCAATGCCAAAGGGGGAGATTGTTGGATGTTTTGGTTGTGTTTCTGATATATTGTTGTCATTGATGGCAACACTATTAGCATTTTAATTTGCTTAAGGTTGTATATGTCGAGGAGATTGAGAAAATTGTAAAATATATAGTACAGGTAGCCAGTGGAGCTAAGAAGGTCAGAATGTTGGAAAGCTCTATTTGTTCAAGATTTGAAGGTGCTCTTCAATGGGTTGTTGTTGAACCTTTCTAGTATGATGTCTGAAAGTCTTAGAGGTGTGCATGAAGTTTAGTCGAAGTTATGAAGATATGTATGCCTACAGTTATTCAGTTTTGGTAGATGGTGTTCTTGGTTGAAGTGGATGAAATTATGGAAATATCATGTGTTGCACATGTACCTATGACATTAATGGATGATTCTAGACCGTACTCTATCCTTTTTGTACATCCACAATGATTGGAGTGTTCGTGATCATATATTTTTGTGATATGTGCCCGAGTGTTCATGTTCTTGGCTGACATTGTGGTGTTAGCGTGTTGCAAATCCATGAGGATTAATATTTTATTGTTTGGCATATTTGGAGATGTTTGTTTGGGTCCTCACTATGTTGTGACTGACTTGTGTTGGTATGCATTGAAATTTATTCATGTATCAAGGCCGACAATTGTAATTTATTCTTTATTTGTGGCCGATTGAATAGTGGATGCAAATCCATGTAGCGGATATATATACAAGATTTTTTTCCTCATTTATGAGAAGTGATCAAGTGTTGTACAAATGCGAATAAAGGTCAAATCATTCAGAGCAGAGTGTGGAAGAGTTTGAAGAAGTTTTTGTGTGTCTAACTAGAACTGTAATCAGGCTTTTGTAGAAGCTATTTTCTTAGTTCAAATTCATCAGATGGACTTAATCTGATTACTATATGTAAGGTAGTGAGCCTTCCCTTTGAGAAGTGTTCTCTAGGCAGTGTTCCTGAATGCAAGTGCATTCTCTTTTTATTCTTCATTATACTTCTAATAGGGTATAATCTTGTGGACTAACATCCACCGTAGTTTTTCCCCTAACAGGGTTTCCACGTATAAAATCTTGGTGTTCATATATCTCTGATGTGTTGTTCTTATGCTTGAACTGTTAATTATCAAATCTATGATATAAGGATTGGTTAATGTTGTATAAGTTTGATTTTGGTAACAACTGATTCACCCCCTTCTCAGTTGTCTACCCTTTTTTTGCCAACACTCCATATTATGTCATCATCCTCTAAGTGATCGAGTATGACTCTCTAGTATAACAAATCTCCACACTGCCAAGGTTGCTTGAGGGTGTAACAAAAGACCCATGGATAACTATAAGGTGCATGCCCAAGAATTCTAGTAGGCCTAGTGAATTTGAGGTGCTTGAATACCCACACATGAAGAAGAGTGGAAATAATAATATTGTGACCCTCCCAATAGTCAAAGTGACCAAGATCATAATATAAGTGCACCAACATGCTATTTCCCTAGGAATAAACTATTTGATGTTGTTCAATAGCTCGTATCATGTGAATTGAGCCCCTATCAAGGTGTACACCTCATCCATCTAGCACTAGAGCTAACACAAAGGTAACACACATAATGCATTAAATCAATAGAATAGCATATAGAACCCACTTAAGCTGGACACAACCCCTAGAACTAGAATCCATGTAGTGGGTGATATAGTAGTGTATATATCTCCTCATCTCTCATGGGGTCTAGATCTCATTAAAATGTATAGCCCTACCTCACATGAGAAATCTAGAGATATGGTGTATGTCCTTGAGTGTAATTGTCATCTCCCCCATTGAGAGATGAAAAGTGAAAGTATATGTGTTTCACCGCTTTAATCAATTTCTACTATTAATCAAATAATTAACTCTATAGAATTAATTCATCCTCTTCTTACTAATGCTCATACCATTTAATTAAATAAATTAAATTGTTTAATTAAATCCCCTATGTCCTCTCTTTTGATTAAATAAATCTAATTATTTAAACAAATTTCATAAATCCCCTAATGCACCTAAGTTAATTAATTCTGAATTAATTAACCTTAAGCTACCTCCTAATCTTCATTATCATTTCTCTAGATTTTGACTCCACCTTGGTCAAGTAAACCCCTAGTTTACTAATCAAGTTGCACATGAAATTCATTTTTTTAAATAGGCTATGAAGTTGATCTCTGGGTGGTCTAAAAAATTTTGAAGAGCCTATCTCTCTTGTATGAATGTGCATGTTGGTGGTTCTAGAATTGGTTTGGAGTTCCTGTAACCCTTGTTCCTTTTTAAGGATACCTTATACTTTCATGGCTCAGATTCATGCTCTTTGTATCTAGAGGTTTTATAGATTTTCCTAAAAAAGTCTATGGTGATGCATATTCATGTTATTTCATTATTCTAGCTAACCGTGATGGTTTTGTGTAGACTCTTAAGTTTTCTAGATGTGTATTGGATATGGGTGTGCATGGTTATTTTATAAACATGGTGATTTTGTAGGTTTTACACTGTCAAGAAAACTTGTGTTTTTGTGGAGCTGCTTAAGGATTCCCTTGACTATGGTGCTCATTGCGGACATGATTGGAAAATCAGATTTGAACTTGATCTAGTGCTCATGCAAATTTTTCTATATTATTATTCTCCTTGAGATCTCCGTTTTGTAGTTTCCAATGTGATGATGGATTTGCATGCTTCATTGATTGAATCTCTGGTTTGAGCAATCTTGTGGGCTATCTTTACCTACATGTTTGTTGTGGCACAAATTAGAAGTGGACTGTTAATATCCATGATGTTTGATTTTGTGTTGGTGCAGATTTGTTCGTTGGCCTTGTCTCTAGTCACTTGTGCATTGGCATGGTTGCTTCTAGATGAGAGGAAGGTTGGCATTGAGTACTTGAATATTCGACTATGGGGACCTGTAGCGTGTGTATCACAATGTCATGAAGAGCTTGATACATATTTTAGTGTAATCTTTTGACACTGGCGATGTTGTCTGCTTGGTTTGGAGATATTGGTGTTGCTTGGAATTATTGTCAAATGGACATGTTGTTGATTAGACTTGGAGGTTTTTCAGATCACTAAATGTTTGTTCATGATGCTTGGAAAACTTGGGTCTCACGGTTCAGATGGAGCTTTAGCAGTGACTTTGGATTCATCACTTGGTGGTGAAAGATCTTCTTTAGTGTTGCAAATGTTACTAGGAGGGACTCTTAGATCCTATTGTTATAGAAGGGTTCTTTCACCTTTGCATGGACACTATTTGAAGATGTGCAAAATCTCAGAACCATGGAGGATTCTTGGAGTCTTTGGTTGAGGTGTTTGGTGGTGCTTGATAGGTGATGTTGGTTTAGAGTTTGTTGTGTCTCATGTCATGGTATACTCTTTTTTGCACATTAGATTTTTGGCATGATGCGTTGCTCTTGAGACCATGGTATGTTCACCTGGAGGGTAAGATCATGGTGTCATGATAAGTTCCCAATTCAAATGATTGAATCTTTTGACAATGGTTTGGTAATTCTTTTTGTTTTGGGTGCATTGATCATATGCTTAAGAACTTCATGATAGTGTAGTGATGCATTTGGATTTCATCATGAGATGATCAGTTGCAAATGCTCAAGGGTACATGGATAATAAGGTGAGGTTTTATTTCTCTTATGAGAGAAGTTTTTTTGATGGTTACTCTTGATGAAGATTTCAGTGGAAATTTCAAGGAGCATACAACTTACTTAGATGTGAGTTCAATAGAGACCAATGAGGAGATTGGTCTTAGAGAATTCATGAGTACTTGGTTACCCTGGATGAGAATCTTCTTTTCCCACTCTTGGTCTACTTAGAAGTTTATGACTTGAGAGGTATTTCCCATTGTTTCTCTCAGGTGTTTTATGCTTTCATTCATGGATATGGATCTTGAACTACTATTAGATGATTCTAAAGGATTAATTGTGAGAGATGGATAGCATGGTTATCTCTTTATGCATTTTGATTACTTTCATTGATGTTGAGTTTAGGAGATGTGGTTTGTTTCCCTGAGATGGGAAATGAAATAGTTTGATCTTCTTTAAGAGGCTTACATCCATGTTGATTACATGTTATATATGATATGTTTGATCTCGGTGGTTGAACGAGTTTGGATGTTGTTATATATTTTCTCTTTGGGTTTTGAAGGAGATATTACTTGACACAACTAGCAT
Organism: Sequoiadendron giganteum; assembly: GCA_007115665.2. NCBI lineage: Eukaryota > Viridiplantae > Streptophyta > Pinopsida > Cupressales > Cupressaceae > Sequoiadendron > Sequoiadendron giganteum. Next base: position 551,549,186 of record CM021105.1, read on the forward strand.
TTAGAGGTGTATGTGGGAGGGTGCTACATGTTTATGATTTGCATTTTTTTTCCCCTTTAGTCTGGTTCTTCTTCCTATATGCTTGAATTCATATGACTTTAGATGTGAGGTCTCTATGTGGAGCCATGATGATCACTATTTTTTGGTCATGTGTTGTCACTTGGGTGACGACATGGAGGTTCTTATGTCTCTTTCTACTGTTAGATATGAAGAACATGGGAGATCTATGGAAGACTTTTGAGAGAGATGTTTCTTGTAGTAGTTGGTTGCAGGTGTTGTAGATATTTGTGGATATTTCCCTGGTACTACATGGTTACACTTTCTATTTGTTGTCATTCGTAGACTTGCTATTCCTTTGATCTTTCAGATTTTGCATTACCCATGTAGTGGGAGTTTCTGGTTGTGCTTTGTCTTCTTCGACTAGTTGGCACATGGAGCTTTCTTTGGTAGTTGTTGGGTTGGATAAGAATATGGCATGAGTTTACTAATGAGGATACCTTTAAGGTATCTAATATTGGATGTATATCACATGTTTTGGATGCTATTTTCAGTCACGTTGGTTAATCAGTTGGATGGGAGAAGTCAATTTTTTGGTTGCTATTCCTACTGATGTTCTATCTTGTTTCTAGAGAATGGCTTCACAATTGTGTTCTGGTTGGGGATTTGAATTTGGTGCTTTTGTACAAGCTGTGAGCATAGTGGAGTGGTGGCACTGAGCTATAATCATTGATGTAAGTTGGTCCTGGAGATGGTTTTCTTTTACACTGGTGCATATACACCATGGTGAGTTTCTTTCCTTTTGAGGATCGATCGAACAGTTGCCAGAGATGGTGAAAATTTTGAATGTTGTTGCATATGTCTTGGAGATAGGGACTTTGATCTTCATTTAGAGGGCCAGTAAGTTCTTCATCAAGTGGGAGAATATTGAGAAGTAGTGCCTCAAATTATTGGTTTGTATCGTTGATCAAGCATCGACATGTCAATGGTCACATGTTAAGTTGGTTAAGCTTTAGACTTGTTACTTAGTCTGCTTTGGAGTATCAACGATCGGAAGTTAGATGGATCGGTGATCAGAGTTCAATCGTTGAAATATTTTGTGAAGTATCTAGCATCCCCAACCTTTGATAGCTTCAATGGTGCAATTTTCCAACAATCGGGTATTGACATATCAAAGATGTTAGGGGGTTTGAGTTGAAAGTCTGGGAATGTTTGTTTAGCGCCCGATCCTCCAATACTCTAATAGCTCCAACACTCTGATAACAATGAAGAGTTAAGGTGAGTTGGCAGTGATGTTATCTTGAAGACAAAAGGTCAATGTGATGACACATAGTCTTTAGTGGGTGGTTGTATTTAAACGTGAACCGGTTCATCTACTTGGTGCATGTGGGATAATGAATAATTTGCAAGTGTGAAAGGGATAACGGTTGAACTACTAGTAACTGATGGAACATTGGAATGATGGATTGGTTCATCAATAGGAGGTGTTGTTATTGGTGGAGCCTTTGTGAGTGTCCATTTGATAGGCTAATGGTGTAGGTGATGTACGATACATCAGTGGGACTTCCCTATATCAGTGGGAGATGAATTAGTGTCCCCCTGATATGATGATGGCTAACTCGATGACCTGTGTAGAATGTCTTGGTGGGACCTAATGGATGTTGAGATGGAAAATGATGATTGGATGGAACCTATTGATGGTTGGATCGATAATTGGGAATTGATAGGTTTTATTAGTTGGCCTGGAACCATTGGAAAAAATGAGTGTTTTATTAAAATTGAAGAAAGGGAATAATATGAAGCGGAGAAGCTGAAGGGCTGGGTTGGCCAAGAGGTTGGTTGGGAGAGAGTGGATTGGTTAGAGGATATGGATCTGCAATATATGTTGTGCGAGGATTATAAATAGTTACGATTGTTGTCTATATTCTCTAGAAGGATAAGATGTGTAAACTCTAGTAAAGGGTGTAATCCTGAATTGTATTATAACTCTTTTGTTGTTGAATAATACAATGGCTAGACCTCTTGGAGTGTGGGGTTTTTTACCCATAATGGTTTTTCGCCACATAAATCTATGTGTCCATTTATGCTTGTCTTTCATGTTGGTTGATTCTACAATTTTGAATTTGTGCTTAGTGTTGAATCCGGTTAATTTTTGCATGTGCTTTTATCAGAAGGGTTAATGTGGGAAATAATCTATGCCTATTTCCACTTTATGGCATAGTAGTTATCTCTTTGAAGAAAATTAATGGTTTTGAAAGTCACCGAAGGCACTATTGTTACTAGATGTTTCTATTTGATATGAACTAATTTCCTTGCAGGTGTGACAAAAGTCATCAACCACCTGGTTTGAATATTCTATACCAAAAAAAGTCTCCCTTAGTATCCTTGTGATGCATAAAAACCTTTAGATGTTTCTAAGGGCTAGGATAACTCTTAATTGAGTGAATCACTGTATGTATAGACACTAACTTATCTCAAAATACTATCATTAAGAACCTTATTTGTAGTGGCCAACTTTGTCCATCCAATGGGTTTATCAAAGTGGTGCATTGGAACTTAGATTCCAAAAGGTTACTTGCCATGTCTAATCTTTCTTAAAGTGTAAAGGTTAAGACTTCATTATTAACATACCTTTACACTCTTTCCTTGATTGCATGTAAAATCATCTCTTCTACTGCAAAGGGCATGAGTAAATCCCACTAAGAAAAAATGTACCATTGAGCTATGATTATACTGCTTGTGATTCAATTTTAAACACATTGCTTGGTTCCAAAACAAGAAGAAAAACATTAAACACATCATTGAAATTTCAAACCCATTGGATTTTGATGTGAATACCTTTGAAAAGTCAAATATTACTACTTGTCCCTAAATATTCTATCTTTAGAGGCCTCTAATTTTTTTGAATTATATCTAAATTCACACCATTTGAAAGTCAACATAAAGAAACTATGGCCTTGGATTCTTGATTTTCACATAATGGACCTTGTGGAATGAAAGGTTGCTTAGACATAGACATTTAGTTTGAAATTTAAGCAAGATAAGTAGATGTGGTAAAATGAAATTCATTAATCAAGATAAACTCACAATGGAACCCCACACATGTGCTTGTCTTCATGACCTCTTGCAAGACCAAAGTCTTTAAGCGAAGATCCACATTTTATTTTTTTTCAAAAATAGATATCGTAGTTCAAAGTCTATCAATAAAAGTATCTTGAAGAACTGTCGCAATAAGGACATCTTGGTGAGAAAATTTTATACATGCCCTTTGAGAAACGAACCAGATTTACATATCCAGTACGAGCCTAGCATATAAAGAATTGATCTTTTTAATTTGAGTTACTCATAGGGTAAATCATGTTCTTCAATATCTTAGTTTTATAAAAAAATTCCTTTTAGGTTCATTAAGGATCAAAATGAACACTTCATCCATCCCACAAACAACTTTCTAGAGCTTTAGAAACATCATTATGCTAGACTTGGGTAAATCCTCTAAACCAAATAAAAATAACCTTGTTTAGTTAGGTGTGTGGGAATGAATCCTTTCTCACACATTTAGTTAAATTAACATCCTTTGAACAATTTTATCCAAATATCACAAGTCTATCTTGGAATTCACAAGTTCATTATCTAAATACAAACATCAAAATAAAATCCTAAAGTCTAGTATTGACTCAAAGATCTTAAATTTAAAAAATCCATTTCATCCACCCCTCCATACCACCATCACTTTATCCTAAAAGCCTCCTACAGGTCTTTTTGTACCTAGATTTTAGATCAACCAAAGAAGCCAAATTAATCACATAATTTCTAAAGTTGATCCCAATTTTTATGGTCAAAACAAGGTCACAAACACAAGAAGAGCATGGAGAAAAATAAGGAAACATCAACTATGAGTGATTTAAGAAAAACTGAATCTGATCTAAGGGCATCTACCAAGCCTATACCTAATCCCCCTCAACTACCTCTAGGTTCTCAAGAGGAAGGTTTCCAAATAGAGGATGCCATGAACATTTACAAGGAGATGACCCATGATCATCTGCTCAAATTGATACAAGATCCCAACACCCACAAGCTTGCCAATACCATGATGCAATTGTATCCACCCAATACATGTTGGAGTTGAAATTTAAGGAAGGGGATAAACTCCCTTCCACTTTTGATGTGAGCACCATTATTGAGAAACCTTTAGGTATCATTCCCCACACATGTTTCACACCATATTTTCCAACCATAGTCCAACCCATCTCTCAACCATCATCATCACACTTACCAAGCTAGCTTATGATCATAAAAAGGATTCACTACTTCAAGACCTTCAAGGGCACTTACTCATCAACAATTAAAACTTGGAGTCCAACATTATCTTGGTTATTGCCAACACCATCCCACAAGACAATCAACAACCATATGTGCCACTTTTTTTCCATAACATCAACAATCCATCTAGTTTTTGTGGACACTTGCCTATTCCCTTGATACATAAGGTTACACTCCCAACATCTCACAAGGACCAATGGATCTATTCAGAAAAGTGGGAACCTTTGATGCTCCATATTTTCTCCTACATGGACACACCTCACAAACATATACACTAGCTCCCATCATAGCTCCATCACCTGCAGTAATCCAAGGTTAAAAAAAAATCACTTCATCAAGTACCTTGCCTCAAAATCAAACCAACCCATCAAACAAAAATAAAATCAATTCATCCATCATAAATCCAACTATGCCACTGATATCACAACACCAAGTGGAATCATCCCAACCATTGATCACACCATCAATGACATCCCAAGCATCCCAAAGTCAAGTCTCTCAAGGGTTAGGCACATCAAATCCAATTCCCAATCCACCACTATCACCCAACCCCTCGTCATTACACAATAACCACCTCAACAACAACCTAAATAGCCACCCCTACAACCTCCCAACATATCATCACAACAAAATCCATCAGAATCCAACTCAAAATCCTAATGTAGCAAACCAATATAGCATCACATTACAATCAGTGCAACAAACTTACCAAAAGTAATTGCAACAATTACAAGGACAACAAGCACAAGAACAAGCATAAGCACAAGCGCAAGCACAAGCACAAGATCAAGAACAAGAACAAGAACAAGAACAAGCACAAGAAAAAGTACAAGCACAAGAAAAAGTACAAGCACAAGCCGAAGTGCAAGCACAATCCCAAGAACAAGCACAAGCACAAGCTCAAGTCTTGCAACAATAGGAGGCACAACAAGTGACACAACAAGAACAAGAAGCACAACAACAAGCACAACCATAGGAACAATACCAAGCACAACAAAAAGTGCAAGCACAAGCTTTGCAATAGAAATCCTATCAACAGGCCCTACAATAATATCACACAAAACAACAAGCGTTGATAGCACAATAGCAACAAACAATGCAACAACAAGGACAACAAGCACAACAACAAGCATTCTTGGCACAACAACAATAGGCATACCAATAGGCATTTCTCACACAACAAAAAGGATTCCAATAACCCTTCACAAGCATGCATCAAAGTTCCTTGAACCTTAACATTCAAGTAACTTACGCCACCCCATCATACCCGATAAACCAACCCCCCACACACATCAACCATACCACCCCAAAACCCATACATTCCACCACCCGATCCACAAAATGATATTTCCACATAGGTCAAATTGCTCTTGCAACAAATACAAGACATTTGATCCGAAAAGATGAAAAAATAATATGCACAACAGGATTTTTTACCCTCTCCCTTTCATAGGAACATTGCCATGGTCCTCTTACCACCAGGATTTGAAATACCAAAATTCAATAAATACAAAGGAAAAGGAAATCCTGAGGACCATATTAGAGAATTTCATGTACATTGAAAGGAAGTGGCATATGCTGAATCTTATCTCATGTGAATCTTCCCTTGAAGCTTGGAAGGTCCTACAATTGAATGGTTCACCCACTTACCTCCTAGAATTAAAAAATTCCAAGACATCATATACCTATTTATAGAAAACTTCTCATTTAATCAAGATATGGAAGTGAGCTTGGATGAGTTATCAACCATAAGAAAAGCTAGACAAGAATAATTTGTAACCTTCTTACAATGATGGAGGTCAAGAGCCAACAAAATAAAATGGTTCATGGCAGAGGAGCAAAAAATAGGAACCATCATTTCCAACCTCGAGGGAGAGTTTGTTGAGGAACTATGTCTCAACTTCCAGCCTAAAGCCCAAACTTTCAAAGTCTCGGTGAAATATTGTTCATTTCTGGCTTTACTACCATACCATGGCAATCCCCTTTGCCATTCTAGCGATACCGTGATGAAGTGTTTGGTAGTTACAGCCCTACCGCATGTTGTCTTCCTCCTTATCGCGGTGGCCACGATATCGGCCTTTTTGTCTGGCCTAGCGGTTACCGCCCTACTGTGGCCAGCCAAGAGGCTAACCGTGGTGGCTGCCAGCAGCCTGGCTAGTGGTTACCACCCTACCGCGGCCAGCCAAGAGGCTGACTGCGGTGGCCGCAATAAAGCCGCCAACAACCTGGCTGGCGGTTACCGCCTTACCATGGCCGGCCAAGGGGCTGATTGCGGTAGCTGCGGTAAAATTGCCAATGATTAGGCTGTCGATTACCGCTCTACCACAGGGTGGCCTCTCGGCCCCCGTGGTAGTGCGGTAAGACAATCAGCAGTCCCTCTAATGGGTCACCACCATACCGCGGTCCTGTCCTTTGACCGCAGCGGTAGCACAGTGGGTTCCTGGAGGCTTGACTAGCGAGCTCGGTAGGCTTACTGCCTTACCATGAGCTAGTTAGATGGGCTCAGCGGTAGCGCGACAAAGGTTGTGAGGAGCTCAATGAGCTCGGCAACTAGGTTGACCATTTTAGACTCGAAGTCAAAGAGCGATAGCGAATACAAGATCGACACGTGGCTCTGTGCTAGGCGATTATTGGTTAAAGGCCAATGTAGTTATTGCAACAGGTGCAGGTCAACCCAGGGTGGCGGATCAGGACCCGATTTGAGTAAAGGCATTAATACCTGGGTGGCTCGATGAAGGGAGATCGGTATGGACAGATCTCTAGTGCAATTGAATCCAACATGGTTGTACCTGTTAGTCAGCGCTTGGTTGACAGTTTTGATTGAAAAGTATGACTTAAGGAAGTCGAGGGATGATTGCAATTAAGTAGTGAATACGAGCTGTATGTTTATAGAAAGAACATTGTAATAGTGAGGTAATTCGAGCTGTGCTACTGTGAGCTAATTAGAGAAGACTGTATTTTTTATGTAACTATTTTGTTACTGTAATACAAGTAGTTTGGACTTTGTGTGGTGGGTTTTTTACCTGAAAAGGTTTTCCCATGTATATCTGGTGTCATCTATGAATGCTCATCTTTGTGTAATATTTATTTTACATGCTTGTACTCATCTCAAGTAGTTTTAGAAAGCTTTAGAAGTTGGTTTATGTTTATCTCCTCTATTGTATTAGTGTTAAGGGAATGTATTCCGCACTATTGGGTCTCTAGATCCATGCATGTTTTTCCCTTCAAAGTTATCCTTCCAACTAAATTTTGTAATGTAATACATATGATCAATTAATCCCTAAGGCTCTCAACATCGAGAGAGCTACCCTCTTAGCACAAGGGTGCATTCCCACATATAGGTATAATCAACCATCAACAAGCTATAACGACAAACCTCGCATGTGGGCCAAGAATAAAAATGTAACCAATGATGGTGTTGTCGATGCCAAGGTGGTTATTAGTGCTCAGAAACAAAACACGCAACAACAGACATACCCACAACACAACACTCATCAACCAAAATTTAACTATCAATAAAATGCACCCCAAAAAAACACACTCTAACAACAAAACAACCAAGTGGTCAATAATGTAAATTCTCAAAGATGACCACCCCCAAGAGTTAATTACCCATAAAAACACAAATATACACCATTGGGAGAATGTATTGAATCTGTCATGAGAAACCTAGTGCAAGAAAATATCATCATGCTCCCCATTTATGAAAATTACCTAGAGCCTCAAGTTAAACCACCATGGTCTAATGAGAATCACTTTTATGATTATTACAAAATCAAGGGAAACACAATGGCTATCTATATGAAATAGAAAAACCTCATCGAAGACCTCATTGAAAGCAAGGATATAACTATTGACCTACAAGAAGGGAATCAAGATTTACAATTATATACAAATCTAATGCCCAACCATAACAAGAGAGAGCGCAAGGGTAAGGGAGAAAACTACACAAATGTCAATCATTTCTATGACTATATTGTAGAATTCTTAGATGAGTTTGTAACAGTTGTAGATATCAAGGGGCCTAACAAAAAGTGTGGGGTCACCACACGTAGAGGTACACTAACCATCTAAGGAACATAACTACCCCCTTGAGGATCATATACTATTCCAAAATAAAATCCTAATGACTACAGTGTCTTGGACAAGCTAAAGAAAACCCCCACTCAAATCTCCATCTTAGAGTTGCTAAAAATATTGTTTGTGCATAGGGATATTCTAGAGAAATCTTTGTCTGCATCCCCTGTGCCCAATGACATTGATGTGAATCAATTTCAAGTTATGATCGAACATATAACTACTCCCCATCTTCTCAAATTTTCTGAACATGACCTCCCAACACAACCATCCCATCATTGTGCATTAAACCTTGAGGTTTTGGTTTACAAGAACACAGTCAAAAGAGTCTTGGTGGATGGAGGTTCCAGTCTTAATATTTGTACCTTCTAGCTAATCAAGAATCTAGGGTTCTCTAAAGATGTTATTAAAAATGGGAAGGGTATCACAATCAAGGCTTATGATGACCAAGAAAGGATTTTATAAGGACCCATACAACTTCCCATTCAAGTGGGACCAGCCATCATGGAAACCACATGCCAAGTCCTTGACCTTGACCTTCCCTATAATATTCTCCTAGGGCATCCATGGATCCATGGGATGCAAGTTGTTGCATCTACTTATCATCAATGTGTAAAGCTCCCTTACCAAGATAAGGAGGTAATGATCCATGGCGAACCCAAACCATTTTACTACTGCAATAATCTAGAAGCCAAATACTACAAAATACCACAGGTCCCCAAGAATGATGAAAGACCCACATCTTCCTTTTTCAATCTATCCTCCTTGGCCTCCACATCTGAGACAAAGACATCCGCCATCCTGAATATCTTAGATATTAAGGGAATAATCCAAGATTACGGTTGTGGAGAATATAAATTGAAGAAGAATGCATTTGTGCTAGGAGAGTTACCTCAATCTCCTAAATCTCATGGAAATCAACACCCAATCGACACGTCTCAGAACTTCAAAGAAGAACCTACTACTTTAAAAAAATGGGGAGACTTAAGCAAGGAATTTGTGGACAAAAAGGACGTATCAAGCTTTCAACCAAAACAATGAATTGGAGATAATAAATCGGCACCCATTCTTTTGATGGAGGATGAAAAAAAGTTCTACAATTGACTTTTGGTTGGGGCGATAACAAAAATGAAAAACTAAGGAAGAATAAAAACAACTTACTAGAACCCCTCGTTCTTGAGAAATTCTTAAAGAATCTTGGCCTTGGTTGTATCACAAGTAAAGTGACCATTCTTGGAAATCATACTCCTTTTAAAATAGTCAAGGCTCCTCTTTAGTTATTGGTGTCCACCAGCCTCCCCCTCAATAATTGTACCTTTGATATAACTAACCTATTTGATGAGGATTCCAATTTTTTCATGATAACTACCACGTCATTTGAGCCAAATCCTCCCAACAATTAGCTACAACTTTATATCCCCAACTCATAAACTGGGACCAATGAGGACCACCAATCTTAGATTCATTCAAAAATGACAAAGCTCTCTTCAAATTTATGTGATTAAGGGATAGCATGCCATATGGAGATCACAAAGGAATATTTTGCATTAAGCTAGATATGCATACATACTACGGGGAAATTATTGAATCTCTTAGTCACAAAATTGAAAATATGAGAATTTAATGTCTCGATCCTTAAGTGAAAACCACATTGTAGCACTTTTAGACCATAAAATAGTAAAAAAAAAGGACATATCTGACTATTAAAACCTCTCAAAGGTGCCAAAGGATGAGGGATTCAGTCTTCCCCTTAGTGCTATCCATCAATAAAAATCAACAATCCTTGCAAAAAGGTGTGATCTGATCAATGAGTGAACCGAAGAGGCACCTCAGATAACCTTTTATGCATAATCACTTTTGGTTGAGGAACATGTAAACCTAGCAACTTTCTTAAAAGAAAGAAAGGGAAATTTTGTATGGAAATATGCTAACATGCTTAGCCTAGATCCTAAAGTGGTCATCCATCACCTTGCAGTATATCCTGAGGCAAAACCAATATGACAAAAGATGAGAAAGATGAATCCCTAGATTTCATTACTAGTCAAAAAATAATTGCAGAAGCTCCTCAGCATAGGATTCATCTAACCCATTGATTATCCGAAGTGGGTATCCAATCTTGTACCATTTTCCAAGCCCATTGGGGGCATCAGAATCTACACCGACTTTAGAGATTTGAATATGGCATGTCTCAAGGATGATTTCCCTCTGTCAAACATTGGCATGATCATCGATCTCATTGTAGACCATGAAATTTTCTCACTCATGGATGGATTTTTAGGCTGCAATCAAATTATGATCACCAAGGAAGACCAAAATAAGACAACATTCACATGTCTGTGGGGCACTTATTGTTGGAACATGATGCCATTTGGGCTAAATAATGTTGGAGCCACCTATCAAAGAGCTATAACATTGATATTCCTTGACATGATCCACAAGAATGTAGAGGAATAGTCGATGAAATCTTAGCTAAGTCAAATAAACAACAAGATCACATAGAAACCTTAGGACCAGTATTTGATATACTTGAAGAGTACAAGGTGCAATTGAATCCAAAAAAGTGTATCTTCAGTGTAACACCAGGAAAGCTCTTAGGGTACATTGTGTCAAAAAGAGGAATTGAGATAGATCCAACACAAGTCAAGGAAATTTTAGACATGGAGGCACCACAGACATTAAAATAGCTATGAGGTCTACAAGGATGGCTATAATCTATTAGAAGGTTCATAGCACAACTAGTAGATATAACGGTTCCCTATTCTAATCTATTAAACAAAGGGATAGCCTAAAAGTGGGATGAAAAGTGTGACAGATCATTCAACCAAATCAAGGAGTACTTACTCACACCACCAGACCTAATGCCACTAATCCAAAAAAAACCTTTGATACTATACATCTCAACTACAACAGTAGCTCTTGGTGCTCTTCTTACTCAACATGATGAAACAATGAAAGAGAGGGCCATCTACTATATCAGTAGAAGTTTAGTGGGACATGAGCTAAACTACACTTTCATAGAGAAGGCTTGCCTCACAATCATGTTTTCTTCACAAAAATTCAAGCACTACATGCTAGCTCATTAGATAAAGCTCATTGCTAAGATAGATTTGCTAAAATATATATTGGCTAAAACAACTCTCATAGGACAGATGGCTAAGTGGGTCATGATCTTGACAAAATTCAACGTAGAATACATAGAAAGGAAAGCCATCAAAGGACAAGCCATTGCAGATCAACTAGCAAAAGCACCCATATATGCAGAAAATCCCTTAGTATCATAATTTTTGGATGAGTTAGTCTTCCTCCTGAATGTAGAAAAACATTGGAAATTGTGTTTTGATGGTTCCTTCATGCATCATGGATCACTAGTAGCCATCCTTTTCATCACCCCACAAGAAGATTGCATTCCCAAATATTATCGGTTGTCCTTCCCATGTACTAATAATATTATAGAGTATGAGGCTCTCATCATAGGAATAAGAATAGTAGTACATTGGAACATCATGGCATTAAAATTCTTTAGAGATTCATAGCTGGCCATTAATCAAGTCAATGACAAATATCAAAACAAAGACAACAAACTTACTCCCTATAAGAAGTTGACAAAATATATCAAGGAATTCTTCATTTATATCATCTTTGATCAGATACCTTACATGAATAGAAAATATGGAGATTCTATGTCAACAATCAGATCCTTGCTAGATATCTTAAAGAATACCCATAAATGTGAATTTATTGTAGAACAATTTCTCATCCCAACTTTTGAGGTACCAAAATCAGAGTTTGTGTGTGAAATCGTTGGACCTGGTGATCCTTGCTATCATGACATATTCACCTATCTAAAAATAGGAATCCTCCTCAATGACATTACTTTGAACCTAAAAAAAACCTTTGTTAAGACGTCATCTCGTTTCGTTATCCTAGAGGAAACCCTTTATTGTAGAAGTATCAAGGGGACCCAATTACAATGCCTTAACTCTAAGGAAGCCTTGATTTCCTTAACAGAGGTACACTAAGGTATTTGTGGATTACACTAAAGTGGTATGACCTTGGTTAAGAAACTATTGAGGATGGGGTACTATTGGCCCACCATGGAGAAAGAAGCTCACGAGTATGTGAAGAAATGTTTGCAATGTCAGTAGCATGGGGACCTTATCCATGCACCAGCTCAAGAGCTTCAAACCATCATCATACCTTTGCATTTTTTAGACTGGGGACTCAACCTCATAGGGAAGATCACACCTACCTCATCCAACATCCATAAGTTTATCATTACCACCACAAAGTACTTTACGTAGTGGGTAGAAGCCATTCCCATGACCTATATCACAAGGAAGTAGATCTCTAAGTTCATCCTAAATTACCTCATCTACTGTTATGGTGTTCCACAGGCCCTTATCTTAGATAATGGGACAACCTTCAAGAATCATGATGTTCATGATTTGTGTGAAAGATTTAACATCCAACATCAGTTCTCCACCCCTTATTACCCCCAAGATAATGGCCAAGCTAAGTCTACGAATAAAGACATCTTAAAATACTTAAGAAAATAGTCAATGAAGTTGGTTGTGATTGGCACTTGGATGATCCCACAATACTGGTTTACAATTTTTGGCCAAACTGGACATTGAATTTTTTTTTTTAACTAAATCTTCACTTTCGGGCATCTATGGCGACTAAACCATGAGGAATTTGAAGATGATGCAAACTAGTCATTTGTGACTTTTTTTTGTAGATTCAAAATATATTTTTTTGAAATTTTTTGGAATCTAATTGCACTTCTTTTTCCATCTCCTTCAAAAACTAGTTTTTTTTAGTAAACAACATTTTTAAGGAGTGACACTTACCATATACAACATAACTTTTTTCCATGAAGGATAAAATTCTATTTTTTTCAAATTTAGATTTGTAACTATGATATCTAGTGCTTCCAATTAGTTGCATAGTTTTTAATTGAATATTTTTTCCTTAATCAAGTTTCGAATTCAAACCAATTATAATTAAGACATAAGCAGACTATATAAAACGTAGACTTTTTTGTATGTATCGAAATTCAATTTTTTTTGTTGGATCAAGGACTTCAATATCTGGTGCACTCATATTTTTCAATTTTTTTTATTGATAATCTGCTATTTTTCCACATGTGCAGAACATAGAGCTTGATTTTTGGTGAAAAACCTATGTTTAGTAAAACTTAAAAACCAAATACATGATAAAACCAAAACATATTAAAATTATATTTGTTAGATAGCTCGTTTTAAGGACTAACATCATCTAGTTGGGCCTGTGAAGTCTCCTCAATTTTCATCCTCAACCCGAGCTTCAAAGTGAAAAATTGTAGAATTTTTTTGGTGCCAAAGGGTGAGAAGGTGGGAAAAGGGTAGTTCAGGCGAACCAGGGTTCATTCGTGATTTGAACCCTCTTTCAAAAAATGTTTTCGTTGTGTATTTTTGTGGGAATGGTGGGACCTTGCATTTAATTGGTTCACTCAAACCAAGGTTCATTCGAACCCTCTTTTGCTTCACTTGAACCAAATGGTTCATTCAAACTCAAAAACCATTTTTTTTGCATGGGGTCATTTTTGCAAGTTTTCCTTCCTCACTCGAATTGTAAACCACTTTTGTGGGTTTACCCACTTATAGCTGAACACTACCTTATGGGCTTACAAAACCAGTATCCACACACCTATAGGTGAAACACCCTACTCCCTAGTGTATGGATTCGAGGCTATCCTACCTATTGAGGTTGAGCTCCCATCCTTATGAATATCTTCGTAGAATCTTATGACTAATGAAGAATACAAAGTGTCACAGTTGAATGAGCTAGAGCTACTAGATGAGAATCACCTACATGCTTTGAATCACCTACAAGTTTATCAAAACTATCTCAAAAGGAGCTATAACAATAATATTAAAAGTCAGTCCTTTTAGGTAGGAGAGCTAGTGTTGAAGGAGAATCAAAAGAATGTGCTGAATCCATATGGAAAAGGTAAGTTTAAACCTAATTGGTTGGGACCCTTCAGCATCATAACAAGTTACAAATCAAGATAATATCAATTGTTGACACCTGAAGGAAAACCCTTGCAGGAACCTATCAATAGCTCTCATCTTAAAAATATTTATGCCTAGGCTTGCAAGGTATAGATCCAAACATATAAAACAATCAAAAAATAACAAAATCCAAAAAAATTAGAAAAAGGGGGTATGTGCAGGATCATGATGGGCCAAAAAGTGGCGATATGTAAGTGATATGATGGCCCATGTGGTTGACGACTTTTTTTTACCCAAAATTAATGAAACAAAAAGGGTTTTTAAAGGAGATTCTCAGCTTTCCACCAATATAAATTATTCTTTACTTTGCATTTAATAAATAATTATTATTCATTTTCTATTTGAATTGCGACTAAAGTCCTAATTGATAGGCTGATTGAAAAACATATATAGCTTTCAAACAGTATCACATTTTTTGAATCTGAAACATGCATCACATTTTGTGCTTTGCATACTATAGGATTAAAAAAAGAAAAAATGAATTTCATAAAGTTTTGACCAATCTAAGGTGATCAGACATACGAGTTTTTATATTTTTAAAAAATTATAATAAAAAAATCATAATTAATTATTTACTTGGAAAGAAATTACAAAAAAATATGCATCACATCAGGGCATGAGTTCTCTACTTATATCTAAAATCTTATAAAAAAATATTATTATTTTATTGTTGTTAGGGTGGTCAGACAGACACCCACTTCTTATTTTTTCCCTAAAATTTGAGTACTACTACATTGAAATTTCAAATTTTCACCAAATAGATTTAATTTTTTTTAAATAAACCTAGTATTTTAGAAATTACATTCAATTTTCTATAGATTCTATTCTTACATATTTTTGAAATAATATAGATAACTTATTCATTTTTTTACGTCAAGTTGCCTAACTTTGATTTTCTAAATTTTCATCGCCACTTAAGGGCCTGTTTTTTCCATGATGATCCTGCACATACCTAAGGATTAAAAATGGTTGATAAAAAAAATCATCCTCTAGTGAAAACCACTTTGGTGGCACTTTGGGCAAGTGCCTTGGTGAAAACCTGGCAATCAGGCACCTTGTGTAAATAAGCACTTTCAATCTACCATTGATTCTTTGGTTTGTTTTGCATCGCTTTCCATCGCATTCATCCTTCATTCCATTATTCTTTGCATCACTCATTTATGCCCATATCATAGCTAGCTATTGTGAGTATCATGTTCCCCTTTAGTACTATTTGGCACATTCCTAAGGTCAGTTTGTTCTATCCATATCAAGGTAGTTTATCGCATCACGTTGGGGGAATTTTTCTATCCTTACATTAGGCTCAGATTCATGTATATCCTTAAAGTATTTTGTAACATTCAAAAAACCCAAAAACATTCATAAAACTAAAAAATTCGAAAATAGGTCAAAAACTTAAAAAGTCAAAAAAATATGAACCATGTCAAACTACGAAGCTTTTGTGTGTATAATTTAGGCAATTCTAATATTTGATTAGCCCCATAAGGCCCCTAGGATAGGTCCTTTAGGCATCCATCATAATAAACTAGCAATCCATACATGTTCATATACTTCATCAATAAACAGGTTTATGTCAGTCAAACTATGTGGTCTCTGCATGTATTATGTAGGCAAGGATAATATTTGATTAGCCCCCAAGGCCCCTAGCCTAGGTACTAAGGTTAGGTTCTTGGTCAAAATCTCAGAAAACACAAAAACATTTGTAAAATACCCATATTCCAAAAACAACCTCATAACATTTTGAAAACACCAAAACATTGAAATATTTCAAAAAAACCCAAAATCATCCATCCCATTTTACTTTCACCTACAATAAAAATCCACTCACAATAAATTGATCATCATCTTCAACCTTTGACAAACAATTGAAAACAAGTATCACAAATTTGTAAAGTGTGAACCTAAGTGTAAAAGTCTTAAGTCTAGGTCAATAAGTAAACAAGATAGTTAACACTTTATATCAATAGTCCATCATCCTATTAGTTTTAGAATATTCTGATAATAATGTCCTAGGATGCATCCTTCTCACAATGGACATTAACATTAACCATCACCATAGTTTAAGTCTTGGATAGAGATATGGAGAACATTAGCTTATTTGTTTGTTTGATCTTTTCTTATGATTTATCTTATTTGTGCTCATTCTAATGACCTCTCGATGGTTTCTATAAAAATAATTTAGAGAGAAAGGAATGGGGCATTGATCATTATCTTTCTTTTTTTGTGCTTGTTGGATGTTCTTGTAATATAACCTCGTCGAATACTTGCTTTGTTAGGTATGTGTGGAGGGTATTTTGGATACCTTGTTGACTATTACATTGGGAGGTTATGCCTTTATTTGTTTTGGTCTGAGATGTTTGAAGCATCTAAAGTACATCCTAGTGAGGTTTCCATATGTTAGGTGTGAACAAGGATACTCCTATCTATTTTTTGAGTCAAAGTCCATCACACTAGATACAACGCCATCCTAGTTGTCTATACCTTGATGCATCATATCTATGTGTTTTATCAAACATAAGAAAAAAAATTCCATTCCCAATCCCTCAATAAGTAAATCATCATCACCCATCATCATATCTAATAAATTATCGATGACTCATAGACTTGTTGGAATTCTGCATCTTCTCAGAATCAAGGGTTGGTCCCTCTCATTCTTCTATCTTCTTTTCGTGCTAACATGGTCAAAATTTTAGAAAACACAAAAACATGAAAATCAACACATTTGTAAAATACCCATATTCCAAAAACAACCTCATAACATTTTGGAAACACCAAAACATTGAAATATTTCAAAAAAACCCAAAATCATCCATGCCATTTTACTTTCACCTGCAATAAAGATCCACTCACAATAAATTGATCATCATCTTCAACCTTTGACAAACAATTGAAAAAAAGTATCACAAATTTCTAAAGTGTGAACCTAAGCGTAAAAATCTTAAGTCTAGGTCAATAGGTAAACAAGATAGTTAACACTTTATATCAATAGTCCATCATCCTGTTAGTTTTAGAATCTTCTGATAATAATCTCTTAGGATGCATCCTTCCTACAATGGACATTAACATTAACCATCACCATAGTTTAAGTCTTGGATAGAGATATGAAAAACATTATCTTGTTTATTTGTTTGATCTTTTCTTATGCTTTATCTTATTTGTGCTCATTCCAATGACCTCTCTATGGTGTCTATCAAAATGATTTAGAGAAAAAGAAATCGAGCATTGATCATTATCTTTCTTTTTTCATGCTTGTTGGATGTTCTTGTAATATAACCTTGTCGAATACTTGCTTTGTTAGGTATGTGTGGAGGGAGTTTTGGATACCTTGTTGACTATTACATTGGGAGGTTATGCCTTTATGTGTTTTGGTCTGAGATGTTTGAAGCGTCTAAAGTACATCCTAGTGAGGTTTCCATATATCAGGTGTGAACAAGGATACTCCTATCTATTTTTTGAGACAAATTCCATCACACTAGATACCACGCTATCCTAGTTGTCTATACCTTGATGCACCGTATCTATGTGTTTTATCAGACATAAGGAAATTTGTTCCATTTGTGTCCCAATCCCTCGATAAGTAAATCATCATCACCCATCATCATATCTAATAAATTATCAATGACTCATAGACTTGTTGGACTTCTGCATCTTCTCAAAATCAAGGGTTGATCCCTCTTATTCTTCTATCTTCTTTTCGTGCTTACATGGTATCATTACATTCACCAAAAATAGCAGTACATCCATCTTGCATCCAAAAAATTTTAGCATCTTGCATAATCCTAGCATATCATCATAAAAGGAAACATTATCTATTCATCACATCATCATTTAAGTTGTTTAGGATATGGGTATGTGCAAGATCATCATGGAAAAAAATAGGCCCTTAAGTGGCAATGAAAATTCAGAAAAATCAGAGTTAGGCAACTTGATGTAAAAATTTGAATAAGTTATCTATATTATTTCAAAAATCTGTAAGAATAGAATCTATGGAAAATTGAATATAATTTCTAAACTACTAGGTTTATTTTTCTTTAAAAAAATTCTATTTGGTGAAAAATTGAAATTTCAATGCAGTAGTACTTAAATTTCAAGGAAAAAATAAGAAGTAGGTGTCTGTCTAACCACACCAACCATAATAAAATGATAATATTTTTTTATAAGATTTTAGATATAAGTAGAGGACTCGTGTCCAGATGTGATGCATATTTTTTTGTAATTTTTTTTCAACTTAATAATTAATTATGAACTTTTTATTAAATTTTTTTAAAAATATAAAAACTTGTATGTCTGGCCACCTTAACTTGGTCAAAACTTCATGAAATTCAATTTTTTTTTTAATCCTATAGTATGCGAAGCATGTTTTGGATTCAAAAAATGTGATACCATTTAAAAGCTATAGATGTTTTTCAATTAGGCTATCAATCAGGACTTTAGTCGTAATTCTAATAGAAAATGAATAATAATTATTTATTAGATTCAAAGTAAAGTATAATTTATATTGGTGGAAAGGTGAGAAGCTCCTTTACAAACCCTTTTTGTTTCATCAATTTTGGGTTAAAAAAAAGTTGTCGGCCACATGGGCAAAGCCCGGAAAAACAAGATAAGTTGTTAAACACGTTTTTCATGTTGACTTCTTAGGATTGGAAAGTCTGAACCAAATTCCAAAGCAAGCCCGGGCCTAATCCCTAAGACATTAAATTGTGTATCATATCGGATATCCGATATGTTTTAGATATGAGTTTAAAAAATGTTATGCAATTTATAATATATGATTTAAAAAATGCAATAAAGTTTATAATTTAATATATAATATACAATATAGTTTATAATGTAATATATAATATACAATCTATGATAATCTCTAACCGAATTATGTATTTAATATATAATATTATATTATTATGTATAATATTTAAATATATATATATATTACTAATATATAAAATATTTAAATGTTATCTCTTTCACTCTCTCTCTCTCTCTCTCAACCCTAAACCCCCTCTCTCTCCCTCTCTCCTCTCCCTCCCACTCTCCCTCCCTCCTTCCCACTCTCCATCTCTCCTTCCCACTCTCCCTCTCTCCCTCTCTCCCTCTACCTCTCACTCTCCCACTCTCCCTCTCCCTCTCTCACTCTCCCACTCTCCCTCCCTCCCTCTCCCTCCTCCTCTCTCCCATTCCTCCCCACCTCCCTCTCACCTTCCGCCTCCCGCCTCCCTCTCCTTTTCACCTCCCACCTCCCTCCTCACCTCCCACCCTCCCTCTCCCTCTTTCTCTCCC